>JAJFZO010000080.1:0-480685 GCA_021397835.1 Moringa oleifera
GATCGATTACCATCAGTCGTTAGCACATCATCAGATAGCAATGGTTTTTAATGATTAATTTGGTGACCAATTATAATTAATTATTAAAAATTATGATTAAGTCTGATTGATTGTTTTATTGATGGAATAAACTCGATCGCTAAAAAAAGTTAGCGATGGATTTTAATCAGTCTTTAATTTTTTATTTAACAAATGATTTGTGTTCATCGCTAAGATTTTCAGCTAAAGACTGATTTATATCGGTCGTTAATATTTTTGTTAATGATTAATTTGTATCAGTCGCCAAATATATTTAGTGATGAGTTATAATCTGTCGCTAAAATTTTAATTAACAATAACTTAAAATCGGTTGCTAATTAAAATATTAATTTAAAATTATATAAAAATTTTAAAAAATAAATTACATAAAATAAAAATTAAATGCAACTTGTTTTCTGTTATTCATAAAATAAAAATTACATAAGTAAAATCATATATTCTGTTCAATAAAAAAATGACATGTATGAATTAGGCAGTGCTGGAGGTGCGCTTCTTAAAAAAAAAGCCTTCATCCTGCTGATGGTTCATTCATATCAAGCTCTCTCAGAAAGCGCTCTTACATATCGCTCTCGTAGCGTGAGCAATCATGCTTTCTCACCTTGCACTCCTCATCCAATCGTTCCTACATAGCCTTACACTCTAACTCCACGCGTTTTTTCATCGCCTTTATCTGAGAGCGCATATCTCGCATGAGTACGTCATCAATAGAGTATCCACTACTAAAGTTGCCGCCTGAATACCATGATCAAGCTTAATTTACTCGTCAGTTAAACCAAATAGTGAAGTAAAAAGATAACATAATTTTAGTTATTTATTAATGTTAAAGATAATTAACTTATATTAATTTGTTTAGCACATTCATCTATGAACTCATTGGGATTGGACTTCTTAGCGTGGATCTGCTTAAAAAGCTCTACTATAGTAAGTTCACGACCCAACTCTTACGTATGGAAACAAAAAACATATTTAATAAATAATCATATTATTTTTGTTTATATTTATGTAAGTAATTTAAATGCCTACCAAGTGTCAACAATGATTTTGTAATGAACTTAAACTAGCACTATATCGAGGACTTCATCGACCCGTCTTGCTCCATCAATTGCAAGATATAATCTTGCACTTTTATCTATATTTTGATCGATTTCATTCGATTTACCACTACTCTCTTATGGTATCTAAGACAAATTGAGGTTTATTTCTTACTTTGCGATGATATGCAAAACCAGAAGAACCTAAAGTAAAGCTAGCAAAAACATTTATGGGTACAGATGCTCCATGTGGAGGTGGTGAAGCTGCATCCACCTCCTCATCTTGAATATGTGCATCTTTCCCTCTAACGTACTCGTCTGATGTCCCTCCGAAGTCACCTCGTCTCCCTTGACCTCTCATCTAAGCATGTTTATAAAAGTTAATTTGATAACTACAGTTTTATAAACAATTTGGCAGAATCTCCACTAAAAATTAAACTAAAATGCCTTGAAATACATAATGAAAATATAATACAATGAATAACCAAATTATACAACACTTATTTCACAAAATTAAATTATTTTAAATACAATATTCAACAATTCAAATAACAAATCTTTTTATAAATATCACTAATCATCATCTTCTAATTCTTTCTCTTCCTCTTACACTTCCACTTCATCATCCTCTTCCTCAGTATGAACACTTTCAAAATCTGACTCATCCAACGTGTCTTATTTCGCACCATCAATATCTGTTAATGTCCCACTTGGATCATTCAAAGATATAGGATAATCGTTTGCATCACTCTCAATTTGATGGATATCTCTTTTATCATCTTGAAAAAAAAATACATCTTATATTTATCCACTAGTGAAATTAGAGTCTAGAAGTTCGATCATAGATCTAGCCTTTATTTTGCAAACAACCCCCTATTTATGCTTATTGTGCCTTAAACTTGGATAAGGAACATAATAAACTTGAATAGTTTATGAACCCAAGATAAATTACTCATACTTATTTGATCTCCTTGTGTGATTGATATCCACTAGATTATATGATTTATGCACTTTGGTTCCTATATTATATTCAGTGTAAGATCAAACCATTCATACTTAAACAAAACAGTTCTCTTGATTGGTAATACTTGGTATTCTAATTGTAATACCTCCACCAATATACCAAAAAACAGTCACTTTCATCTGCATTATACTTGGACTATTTAATGCAAACTTCACTATTTATTATTGATCTGTTTGAATCGTGTCTTTCAAGGTGAAATTTATACCCATTAACATAATATCTTTGATAGGACTTCACAAATCGTAATGAACCTTTTGCAACATCCTTGATAAAGTTGTTGCCAACAAAGTTTAGTGGGTCATGTGCTTAAAAATATTAAAAATAATCATTTGACAATATACATTTGCTAAAAAATTTAACAATTTAAAAGTATAGATTACAATTATGTACGTATAGATTGAAACAATTTGAAATTGAATCTATAAATGAGTATCAACCTCACGATCAGTTATGCGAGAACATTGTTTATATAATTAAGAAATACAAATCCTACAAAACATTATTTTAAAAAGAGACGATCATTGGCAAAAAAGATTTTTATGTGCTAATGACTATGTAAATTGCTATGTTTAAAGGATGAAATACGTACTCTATGAACAGTTCGATCTTAGGAAAGTTCAACAAAACATATGTATGAGTGGCTTGATGTTCTTTCTTTGTCAAATATCTCGATTTTTTTTTCAAATGCTCAACCGAGATGGCTAAGAATCGATTGATTTCCTTTATGCTCTTCTAAATCATAATCACTAACATCATTTTGTGGCACTCTTTGATGTCATGTGTTGACATGCGGCTCGAAATAGTGTGAACAAAACGACGATGATTCTTCAATTAAATATGCATTGCTTGATATAAAAACTAGTCCTAACTGGTCCACGTGATCGTTTACGTAATGAAAAAAGAGACGTCACTCCTCCATTAGTAAGAATCACTAGAATTTGTGTGTTAAATTTTATTGAAGTGTGTTAATAGTATTAAAACAACTATCATAATATATATTGTCATGCAATTTTTATAAATTTGAGATATTACATTGAAATGTGTTGATGGAATTGATACCTTGTTAGAATATGTAACATGAAGAATTAGTATATTGGTTATGTTGATAAAAAGTGTAGTATGAGTTAGTGTGCTAGTTTACTTTATTTATTGTATGAAACATTTGTAGATATTTGCAAATAAAAACAAAAGATTATAAATTTTTAAGAAAAAATTTAATTATTTAAAAAAATATTAAAAATTAGATAATAATTAAAATTTTGAATAATAATTCAAATTTTTTGACATTTATCATTTCAAATTCTTATTTTTAAATATAATTTTATTATTTTTAAAATAAATAAAAATAAAAATAATTAAGTAATTTTATTCATAATTTTTGAAGAATTGTGAAACAAAAACTATAAAAAATCTATTTTAATGTAAAAATATATTTTAACAATCTCAATCTCAATCACATTCAAATTCTATTTGAAGTATCAAAAAATATTCCAACTTAATCCTATCCATCAAAATTGTTATGTAATTAAAAACTTGGTTCTAAGACTTCTAAAAATGTAATCAATTTTGAGGTAAAACAGCAATTGATAAACCAAATAGTAATTTGTATCCAATGGTTGCATTCCATGCCATATTTCAAGTTGAAGGTGAAATTCTGGGACCAATTCTGTATTCAGGTGGGTCTGGCAGAAGAAACTAGTGCACATTGAGCCAACCATTTTCATCAGAAGCTGGGAGCTTCAACTCTTTTCTAACTATTTAGGTAAGAACACCTAAGTACTTGGTAGGATATATTCTGGAAGCATGCAGCTAAGTCAATCCAAGGGGAGAGTGCAGATTGGTATATAATAAATGTCACAATTCAAAAGCTACAGAGCCATTGACAAGAGTAATACCCCTTGCAATTGTACTGAGATTCACACTAGGCACTGAACCGCTGCCCTGCAATTGCAGTATCCTTATCCTCAGGAACCACCAAGGACACAACATAATGCAACACATCTTCTTAGCCTGTATATACAAGCAGCTTTACCACTTCAAATCTGCCATATTGTCATCAGGACAGTAACTCATCAAAAACAAAAGCTACAAAAAAAAAAAAAAAAAAAAAAGTCTAGACACAGAAACTTAGCTCCACCATCCACTGCCAATGTCAGACTCCTTTCAACATCCTAAACATCCTTGCAGCCAAACTTGACAACCAAGGGAGCCCCAAAACACAAAGCAACACCTGTCAATACCTAACATTCTGGCAACGAACAGTTCAAATTTGAAAACTGCGCCAACACCAGCAAGAAAAATCAGAAAGAAACAGAAACAAAATGTCCATGCAAAACTAAGCGAAACTCTTCATGATTAACACATTTGTCTGCAAGTTTCTAATGACATTTTGAAACAGCCGGCTTTCAATTCTCTTTATATACATACAGCTGTAACTATGCACTCCGAAAACAGAAGAACTAAAGAGTAAAAAGTGAATTATTAGCAAGTCCTGTGTGGGTTATAAACAGATGGAGAGCTGGTTCATATCAAGACCATGGAAGATCATCTTATATGATCTTGTATACATTTATGACATTCGACTGGGGCATGATAATATACATACTGGTAAGGATATCGTGGGTCTATTTGTCTGGGAGGCCTCCAAAGAGGAGCAGCGCAGTATTCACACGATGCCTCTCAGGCAGAAGCTGCTCTGTTTTTGAAACAGGTTTCACAGTCCGTTCCTTTTCAGGTAACGGAAATGAAAGGGAAAGGGAAAGGGAAGCGGAGACATCATCCTCCTCTTCCTTAACTGTTATCTTATCTGGAGGCTCATCCTGATTATTACTTTTGTCTACCATTCCAACAAAGAAAGAGAGTGGTCCTTTATTTGGCAGTTTTCTCTCAGCCCCTAAAGCAAGCTCCAGATTTGGGATCGCATCATGAACTTGATCCTCATCCTGTGATGAGAGCTCTTTCAACGGCATGGAGTTGTCCCCCAACTGAAAATCTTTTGCATGATGTGAACCCACATGAAAGAAGTACCTTTCAGTGGTCCCCAATTTGCTCGGAATATCTTTCTCGTCACAAGATCCGTCATATCTCTTCTCAATCAAAGAACTCGGACCAATTTCACATATCTCTGATGTAAAACCATCAGTGAAAGAGCTTTCATCTCTAGAGCTACTACATCCATAAATTTCACTGAAACCTGTCTTCAGCTTCTTACTCATAGATTCTCCATCTATAAACGCACTATTCATTTCATTCCATGGCATCTTATCATTTGTGCCACAAGAAGTCTGTGGAGTAGTCTCTGCAAGATAAAAATGCGGACGCTTTTGATGAGTGCTCTGCCAAGAGTTGAGATCTCTCTCCAGTGATTTTTCAGGCACCATATGCTGATCAACTCCCTCAGAATTTCTTTCTAGTTTAACTAACTCTCCATCACTATCCTTACTATCAGGCATGTCCTCCTCACCCACACTCACCACAACACCAACATCGTTGTTGAAAATAGGGGGAACCTTCACAGCTGAACCATCTCCTCTATCAAGTGAAGTACTGGGATTCAGTTGCATCTTCTCAGCTTCATTAGGACCACAATTAACTCTATTTTCTTGAAGAGAAGGTTTGGGCCCCATTTCCTGTCCACACACTGGAAGACCATGCTCTTCCTGTCAAAATATTAAGCAACCATCCACAATGGAAATGAACATAAGGCTTCAAAACAAAAAGATATTAAGCCTGCAATAAAATGAATGCATGAGCAGAAATCAATCAACATTATATGACGAAATGCAAAAACCCAAGGTTGAGAGAGAGGTAAGATTAATGGACAATGGAATAAAAAAAGGCTTCCGCTGTCGGTGTCATACACAAGTTTCAGTCATTTGTGTAGAAAAACACTTCTTTAGCTGAAAAGTTAAAATCTTTATAAAAAAATTAAAAACTAAAAAACTATGCAAATTAAACCCAATTGATTTCTGCATCATCTTATGGAATGGATGGAGACAATTAAAATGATGAGTATATTTCATATATTACACAGCATGGAATGGTGATTTGATATAAAAGATAGAAGGACAAAACATGTTACTAGTTCCACCAACAAACCAAAAAGCAGCAGTGCAATTCAAGCAGTATAAGGTATTTCATCATTAAGAAATAATGCAGTTCACATGATATAGGACAGTGTACAAGATTAAGACAGAACCCTTATAGCATAAAGATTATGACAGACAAGGAAAATAGAAGCAAGCACCAGTGTAATAAGTGTTCAGATAATGAAAAGAGAAATAAATTTAAAGACTAAAACAATTAATTATATCAGTAACAAGACACTAACTACACTTTGTGAAGCTGGGCATGCAGGAAGCAGCCATCATTACCAGAGAAGGACTGGTACAACTGCTTCTGGGGCATAATTGCATGCTGCTAGCAGCAATCCTTGACAAGAATTTAGAATCAAGTCTATTATCCAGCCGTTGTGAGTCTGTTTCTGCACCCAGAGACGTCTGCTAAAGGGAAGAAACTTTACTTCGATCACCATTGGCAGTTGCACTTCTCTTGCCCTGAGTTTTTGATGCCACACCCATATTATTGCTAGACTTATCATAAGTCGATGATTCTTTCTCCATATGCTTGAAAGAATGCTGGTTGTGAGAAAAAACATCAGAAGAGATATCTTTGTCCTTGGGCACCACATTCAAACCAGGACTGCAGGAACTCTTCAATGAATTTGAGTAATTCGTTCTCCTTCCTCAAAACACTCCCCACAGGAAAAGTAACATATTCCAACCTGACAATAGTAGCTCATACATTGTCAGCACAGATTATGATTCTAGACAATTCAGTATGCAAAATTCCAGAAAGAATTTCAGCTAGTCATGTTGTTGAGACTTAGATGTTGGACACTCTGCAGCAGACTCCATATTGTAATAACATCAACCATGAGCTACGTGAGTACTTAAATTTGTCCAATCATTCCAACTAACAATGCATCATGTAGAGATAAGCAGCCACAATGTGCCTCAAACTCAGAAGGAAAGAGAAGTGTTTCTACTTCCCCTTAGATTTCTTTTTCTACTTCCCCAAACATGATAAGCATAGATGATTTTCAAATACAAAAACAGGGAGAAATTTATAAAATTGAAGATAACAGTTCCCTTTATATTAAATAAAAGAAAACAAAACAAAGCCAAGCATCATGGATATCAGTATAAAGTTTGCATCCATCTAATTTGAATTATCTTCATATAGCTTTAAAAAAGAACAAACCTGAAGAATTTGGCAAGCAGTTACAAACTGTAAACTTTCAATTCTCTAAGGCTAGACGCTCAAACATCCATGTCAGTAATTCTTGTCTATAATAATATCTAATGGCATACTGACATGTACTTTCTACTTTCGTTCTCATAAAACTTCCTGGAAATACAGAAACTCCATTTGATTTATCTGTTCCAGCTCAAAATATGTTAGGATAAACAAATTTGAGCAGCTTTCAGGACAAAATCAGCAGAAAACATGCTAAGCAACAAATTTTTTATTTTTTTTAAAAGATTAAAAAAGCTTGCCCTAACAAACAAGATGTTTTCCAAGCAAACAAAAATTTTGACTGAAGAGAACTTTTCATACTTTTTTTTCCCTTCAGAACAGAAATGTTGTAGGAAACTGCTTGCCAAAAGTGCTCTACACTTTATGGGAAACACATTGTAACTTAATCATAGATAAACTATTGAGATACTCAAGGCTTGACAAATTAAAAAGCCCTTTAAATAGCCACACAATGTGATGGAAGAAAAGATGTGTTCAAACAAAACCAAAGAACATGCCTCAAAACGAGAACAAGGGCAAAACATAATTGTGTGTCTTAACCCTAGCAACTGAATTAAGTCTTTATTAAGTTCATCAAGGTGTCCTTGTGTTTGTAAGGTTATAAGACACTAACCAGAATTAGAGGAGCCATCATCAGCTGGGCACGCTGCCATCCTTGGCACCTCCAACACAATGCTTCAAGCTGCTAGTCCAACAAGATAAAAATCTCAACCAACACACTCCAATGCTTATGTTAGTAAGGGAATACTAAATGATAGCCTTTTTTTCTCAGTTATAGAAACCTCCACTAATATTATAGCATGGCACTAAACACTAATTAAAAAGATTTCATAATTCTTACGCTGACAGTTCTCAGGAAGCAGGTTGGATGAAAAGATCAGAAGTTCAACACCATCTAGATTTCCTTTCAGAGCTAAATCGTTTTTAATCATGCCATCCACCAGGCCCTTGTAGTTTTTCTCATAACTGTATCACAAGTAGCAGTTGAACTTTTATCAGTAAATCAGTAAAAATGAAAAAACAAAAGGTAATGTGTAGTAAAATTGATCAGTTTCAATTGATTAAACAACAGAGTTGTATGCCTATATATGTACCTCTCAAGATCCTTTGCGAAAAAGTAAAGAGCAATATGACCTTCTTTAGCCCCACCATCATGAAACTGCATCGGCCATGCGCTCAACCGGGGTACTTCACTCAAGATAACTCTTTGAGGAAAATTGTTGACCACTTCAAGAACTTTGGGTGATGCCGATGATGACAGATGTGCTTGAATTCCACTGCATAATTCTAGAACTTTTCCACTTCTATCCACCTTGAAACCCCCCCTGATGTAAACAACAAAAACTTAAAACGAAAGCCATTTCAAGATGCAAAATATAGAAATAAACCACAAAGAATGAATTGAACAGAGAAACTACATTCACACAAAGGAAGAAAGCCTTACTGCCAGATGAATTCATGCTCTGGAATGGCTGAAATTTTTGAAAGAAAAGACATAGCTGCTAAAGCATTACTAGGTGCATCTTTCAAAGAAACAGCTGCTAATGCATTACTAGGTGCATCTTTCATGGTCGGTTTCACAATAGAGGGAACATTAGGATCCAAGTCTCCAAATCCGGTAGGAAATACCACATCCGTGAAAGGAACAACAAGTTGCTTTGCATTATTTGTATTTGCTTGTTTATATGAATCAGAAGAACTCCGAAGAGTTGCTTGCCCTTCTTGTATTCCTTCAATGGAATTCAAATTTTTCAGCTTATTTGAAAATGATAATTGACCTTGTGAAGCTCTTTCAAATTCCAAGCCAAATAAGGAAAACCCATCTGACTGATCAAGTCCTCTGTTCTTTCCAAATCCAGGCTTCTTACGCATAGCTGCCTCAATTGCAGCTTTCAACTTATTACCTTTGTTAATGTCCTCTCTAGAATTTCTTGCAGCAGATACTTCACCACTAGAAGCCAGTTGACTGTCAATTGGGCAATACTCTGCAGCATGACCTACTTCTTTGCATTTTTGACATGGTGCACCTTTTGAGCCAGATACAAAAGTGGGCCTTGAGCGACCACCAAGACCCACTCTAGTTTCTCTCCCTGAATTGTTGAGTCCAGCAATCGAGGCAACCCATCCTGAGGAATTGCGTTAAGGTTACTGGAAGGTCTCTCAACATTCCAAGAAGAGCTAGATGAGGGTTCATCCTTAGGACTAGCTTGGGTTGAGTTGTGCTCAGCAGAACTACATAATCCATTTGTAGACAAAGGCTCAGCTTCATTAATCAAACAAGAAACAGTCTCACAACTGATCCTTCACATAAGCACACAGAAAACCAAGTGTATTGGAGAACGAAAGGAAGAAAGAAACTAGAGACAATAACGAGCATCAACCAAACACATGGAAAAATCTGCACAATCTACCACAAGAATCAAAATAGATATCATACCAGAAGTAACTGGGATATCTACACGGTTACGAGCCAGATTGCTGGCTGATTTTGGTAAGGTACAGACTTTTCCTTCAGATTGCAAAGCCTTTGAGTCACGGTTGTTGCTCGCAGATGGAAGAGAAACAGTCTCACCACATGGTGTTAGCATCTGATCAACCTTAGGTGTTGAGATGGTTGAAGTGGCTGTTGTTGAGCACACAAGAGAACAGTCAAATTTAGACAGATTCTTCCTTTCAAAAGCAGTCCTCTCTTTCACTTGCTTTGTTCCTTTTAGTTCTTGAACATGAGAAAATTTAGATGGAAGCATTTTTACTTTTGATTCACCGCAATTTGAACGGCCTATGTTTGCAGATTTAAATGACATAGATTTGCCTATTGTCCTGGCGGACCTATCCTTTGTATCAAGGGAAGCATGTTCCTTGGCCCCCTTCTGTTTTTGAGGAACAACTTCATCCACAAGCTTCTCTTTCAGTTTGGAATTTAAGGTATTAAATGAATTGGATTTCAATAAGGTACCTGCATAACAACAGCAAAATTATAAAATAATAATAATAATAATTAAAATTTTGAAGGTCAGCATATGCATCATGCTAAATGAATTATCAGATCACAGCCAGATAAAGAGAAGAAAAAGAAAACATGCAGCAAACAAGTGCCATGTATTACTCTTTGGTGCCTGAGGCCGTGAACCAGTGGTCGGAGAGCGTGCGGTTTCCAGTATGTCATTATTGGAGTGGTTAACAAAAGATGTTCGATGAGCAGATTTTATCTTCCCCTTATCCAAGCTCTTGGATGAAGTAGTCCAAGATAGCACAGGTACTCTCGTGGCGCTGGATGACTTTTGTGACCCCGTGCTACTTTCAACAGCCTGCCTTTTCACAGCAGAAGCAACCTCTATGTTTTCTGCGTGCCTCTTACCAGAACTTTGTGTACTTGAATTAACTTCGTTAGCTCTTTTTTCCTCGACATCTGAACCTTAAAAATTCAATATAGCAGAGAAGTCAGGAAATAGTACCTATGTTTCTAGAACATTGACTCTTTGACCTTCCAATAGCTATTTCAGCTTTACCTTGCTTCGGACTTTCAGTTTCCTCTGCAAACTTGCATTCTTCACACAGCCAGTCACCTTCAGGTACTTGTTGAAGCATTTCTCGCATGCAATAGCTGATTAACATTAACAGCTTAGTCAACATTCAAATTAAGTGTTTTGAATGAATTACCATCAAATAGATAAACTACATTAACAGCCAAAGGACAAAATAGATAAAGAGATGTATACACTTACGTGTGCTCTGCACCATCACTGCACCTACTACAGATAGCAAGCAAATCCTCACGACCTGCATCGCCACGAATATCGCATACTTTTACCTATTTAAGACAAAAGAAAGAAAACAGCAGGCTTTAATATTTTCTAGACAGAAAACAAAGATTCTAATGAAATGAGTATGGGTGAAAGAGCAAGGAGAAATAATACAAGAGATTAAAAGCTTGCATGAACAGGAAAAAGAAAATAAAGAAATAAAAGATTTCAGGAAATCAACAAAAAGAGGATAAAGGACACCTAAAAAAGGCAACCTCCTACCAACCAATTGACAATTGAAAGTCAACTACTCTTTCCTTCATTTGACAATCCAAGAACTTCCATTTTCTATATTCGCCTACTTAGCCATTTCAACAACCATCATTTTTTCCATGTGATTTATTTACTTAACCTTTGGATCAAAATAATGCAATTTCCTCTTAAAAGAAACTGTGTTTTGTTGACAGTGTCCCCAATCAAGAGAGAAGTAGAAATTTTAATTGAAATGTCAGTGACAAGCTTGTAAAGCTCGTGCTGACACTTCCTTAATGATCTAAAATAACCAACAATGCCACATCACCTAAAAACTATCAAATATGATTGAATTTCATAAACCAGTTGGACTTAGAAGTGTATAAGTTTCCAATAAAATATAAAAAGGTAACTTCATAAACCTTTAAATGGATTCTATCTAATTTGGTATCATTGGAAATCATAAGGACCAATTTCTATCGTGATTGACCAGATCACTTTCACACAAAATTTTGAAAGAAAAGCATACTTAGTTGACTAGCCCTGCATGTAAGTTCTCTTTTTTAGGAAAAAGAAAAAGAGTGAAAGCAGAATTACTCACATCATGTTTTACCATTTCTGATCCATCACTGTCATCCCCAGAAATAGCTTGAGAAGGAGGCTCCCGTATGTCATGTAACCGAACCATTTCATTGGACTTCTTTTCATCATGCTTATCTTCTCCCGAACTTTTAACAGCCTCATGTGATGGCTCCCCACCATCTTTGTTATTATCTGCTTCTGACTTTGGGTACATTTTCAGTGAAACCTCAGAATCACCTAGAATAGAACAGGTGGTATTTTGAGGATGGTAGTCTGGACTCTGCACCTTTAGAGAACTACCACCAGCTTCTGCTTCTTGCAAATCAGGAACCTCAGACAAATCTGACTTCTGGGAAAGAAGTCCCTTTCCAGATCCATCCAAATCTAAACCAGAAACTACAACTGAACTATGACAAACGTTCTTACTGACCATTTTCTCATTATTATGATAAGCTACCTCTAAACTCACATCATATGCCCTAGTAAGACATGATATGTAATCATCATGGGCTTCCACACCTTTTGAACCTTGGGACTTATTTGAAAAGGTCTTTTGATCTGAAACACACTTCTGAACCAGCATGAATTTATTGTCTGCACCATTTCCACTATAGGATAACTTTGGAAGCATCTCAACATCTTCTGAAGCATCAGATATATCAGACGACCTAATAGTTGCTTTACTTTCAGCATTTTCAGAGAAAGAATCATGACTTGAATTGACACTAACTAGGTTACTTGCTTCACTGGCGGTATTGGGCAAGCTATCACATGCCCTAGCTTTGAAAGAACGTAAAACATCCTCCTCTTTGACAGAATGCTGACTAGCCACAGTCAACCGACAGGTTTCATCAGAAAACTCATCAGACTTTGACCCCATGAAACCTAGATTAAGATGCATACAAGATGAACAAGGAGCAGAACAAACTTTGCAGGTTCCAGACTCTGCTCTCGTACGACCTTTCTGACTCCTGGAACGTTTACCAAATCTTCTTTCAGCCTGTACCATTTTATATAAAAAAAAAAAAAACGGAAATTAATGCCAAACAGCACAAATAAAATCAATGGACCAAAAGAAAATCCATCAAGCGGTTAGAAGATCACCCAAGCTAAGCTTGTATTGAACCAATCAAAGATTGTCAGAAATTCAGCTAATGATCTATTATATGTAAACCAGATAATTAGCCAAGATTTCCATCTGGGTACTACTTATGAAAATCCGTTTTTATAATTTTCTTCACTACTCTAGTCTGGAAACATCACCACCCAATGCAAAACAGGACAAATAAAATCAAAGGACTAAAAGAAAATGTTATATGGCATCTCCAAGCTATCAAGCATTTAGAAGATCACCCAAGCTAAGGTTGTATTGGACTAATCAAAGATGGTCAAAAATTCAGCTAATGATCTATTATGTGTAAACTGGATAATGAGCAAAGATTTCCATATGGATATTACTTATGAAAATCTGTTTTCCTAGTCTTTTCACTATTCTAGTCTGGAAACATCACCGCCCAATGCCTGTCAGTTCAATTCCATTCAGTAGCTGGCTCAAGCAACATGAAACACCATCGATAATATCTCCTCCAAACTAATTAGTAAACATATGCATAAAATTCTAATGACAGTACTCCGGCTATCACTTTCAGCAGTCAGTTAACACATATTATGACAGAAGGTAGACCTAATTGCCCCTATCCACTAAGTGAACCTGAAGGGTTCAGCCCACTAATAAGTAACTGTCATCTTGTAGGTCAAGTCCAAGGTCAGAATCCCTTTAGGACAATTGAGAGTTTATTCTTAGCCATTAAATTCAAAGCCCCGGGGAGGAAGAATCCCCTTGGATTCCCCAACCTGGATACCTCAGTTATCAAAAAAAAAAATGCCTCCTACCAATAAATGAGACAATCCTTTTCCTTTTTCTATAGAAAACATTAAGTGAAACAAGTTATTGGAAAGGGAGAGAAAAAAAAAATCTCTAAGTCTGTTTTCTTTTTTTTTTTTTTTTTAGAAAACATGAAGTGAAACAAGTTATTGGAAAGGGAAAGAAAAAAAAAATCTCTAAGCCTGTTTACCAAACTCTTAGCCACAAAAAAGAAAACACTCAAATATTAAAGGTTAAATAAAAGGGAAAAGTTATGCATTATGGGGATGCTTTTTTCCACTCCATCCATTTTCAACAGTAGATGGCATAGAAAACTAACATACATGACTAAAGATTGCATGTTCATGTAGCATCTACCAAAAGAATTTGACCACCTTGATGCCTCATTAAAAAGATCACTCTACTTCAGAAGGCCCTTAAACTGTAACCAATACAAAAATTTAATATCGATGTCTATAAAAAACACCATTCAACTAGCTGAAGAAAGTGAGAGGACAAAGGGTCAAAGGTTCAACCACAATCAAACTATAAGTTCAGTTATGGCCCCAGCATGACTTAATAAATACATTGAAGTTATACATAAAATTAAATAATATGTGAACTTTAGGGTAAGGATGCATTTCCCCAACTGGAAACACATCCTAGCTCCACTGATAAAATCAGACCAGTATGCATAATCTTCAAAAAAATGAATATTGCTAATTATAACATTATTCAAAGGCCTTCCTGATTTATTACTGTCTGATCTATGTTGTTTTGCATTTTCCAGAAACTAATACACGGAAGCATGAGAATGTTTACTAATCAGACTAACACTAATGAAGCACCAAAGAACACCAGTTTTTCTGTTTCACAAGTTTGTGAAAAATATATAATTATCATTTTAAAATCTGCTATTGGTAGAATGTTGCATACCTTAAAAGATTAACAAAGGATTTGCTGATAGAACTGAGATATTCAAACACAAGATTTTAGTTACAAGTTTTGCATTATCCTCAAGCTACTTGATGTATGCCCCCGTTAACTGTTCATACCAATGAACAAGTTGCTACATCAGCTTAGTTTATACCTTACTTTTATCGAGTGAACAATTTGCCACTATCAGATAATCCTAAAGCCATCCCAATTTCCTCATGGATGGCAATGGAGCCAGGTGGCAGAAACAACAGGCAGAATCAAACATCAACTAATCTCGCAAACTTAACACATATCCCCATGCCTATGTAGATGAACCTTTACAAACACAAAAAATATAAATTTCAATAGCAACACAACAAACGCACATATCAAAGTGTTCGTCAAACAAGGGCACTATAATTATCAGAATTCATCAATCAAGCGATGGTCACTCTTGACTAGTCACCCCTGATTCAATAATCTAATCAGTTTAGCAGTCTGATCTGCAACTAAGAAACATGTTGCAAATAATTCTTTCAGTTGCTAGTGAAATATTACCACCATCACTACATCAAAAGCTAGGTAGAGTCAAATGTTTACATTGGAAGGCTTAGGTCCAAAGAACAGTCTTGCATATGGAAGGTGATATGAACAGAAAGCACACTGTTTGGGCTAGAATAAGGGAAGTGGATTTTGGAAACAGGACATCAAATTGGACCAATACCTCAACATATGAATCATATCAGACAAGACAGCCCCACAACATCACTGCATATCATCAATAATTACAACCACTGGGTTGTCATAATTTCCATTTTCTCTGTACCATGACACTAAGATGGATATATCAGCAGTCTGCCCAAAAGTCACAGTAGGCATAAGCATGAATCTATAAACTCTTCAAATAACAACAACTGCAAATTGTAAAATGGATGACAGAAGGTAGTATTTACATCAAGAGTCACCATTAGGAGCTGTCTCAATAAACTTCTAAGACAACCACCAATACCATTCTTGGTAGAAAAATCTGTAGAGGAAAGGTTTGCCACATAGGAGCCTTGAGACTTCAAATGCAAGCCAAGCTCTCGAAATGACAGCAGATCATCAACAAACTCCACATTCTCTGCCAATCATTGTTATCAGGAATCCTTTATTGGAAAGAAACATATCAATTGTATCAACAACCAAATTTACCAACAATTAGTGGACAAGACAACAGCACAAAAAAGCTGTTGCTGGACCCAAGAACCAATTCCAAATTAATGTCACATTACGCATTATCGAAACAAGCATGTATATAACATTTTTAAATAATATAGAGGGCACAAGAAGAGTGATTGAGCAAGCAATAAATGGTTATTCATAATTGAAATTTTACCATCCAATTAAAAAAGATATGTTTCAAATATTTTCTGGAAGAGAACAGAGAAAAACCAAAAAGGAGTCAGTTGAATATATAAGTAGATATAACAATTATTGAAGATTACCCACAAAAAAATGGCAAAACAAATGCCACTGGAAGGATAATTCTTTATTTCTAACCATCACAATGACAATAAATCAGTTAATTTATGGTTTGAAAGCTTCAGGAAGATCATGGAAACTGTATCCATCAAAGAGTAGCAGCCATTCCTGTGCTGCTATTAATTCTCTCAAAACCTTAAAATTTTTGAATTAGGAGAAGAATTTACTGGTGAGAACCAGTCCAGTGAACAGTTGTTTAGAAGTTGCATCAGTTACAAGGGGGAAAGAGCGAGTTGCTTCTAGAAAGCCTGGTGTTCCAGATGAGCTAATGCTACCGAATGAATTCGGAACCCACTGATGTATTTGGTCAAAGAAATTAGCATTGATGGCCCTCAAAACATCCTGAAATTAAGATTATAAATTTTCAATCACTATAAATTAGTGATTGTTCTCAAAATCTGAAAACATGAGGCTCTACCTTAGCCTTGATATTTGGTATCATTGGCTACAACAAATCTGGCCAGTAACCTTATACATCTGGGAAAGTATAAGGCCAGGCATTCATATAGCTACACAATAACAGGGGTTGTGTGTGTTTATGTTTAAAAAACCTGGAATAAGTAATTAAAAAAAAGAAGAAGAAGGATCAATGAAACAAACTTTAATAGTTGACTCAATCTTTGACCAGACAACTTCAAAAGCTTGTGTTCGCGATTCCACATGACAACAATCATCAAATTCTTCCTTCTCAATCTCTGCTTCCTCTGTAGTCTAATGCAAAGATGGAGATAAATCAATCCTCCGCCTGGTTTTCACCCTTCCAGATGACTTTCCATCTGACTTCCCAGATGACACTTTGTGGAGAATGAAGAATGACTGTGGGAAAAGAAATAGAAAGATCAATGGGTTGCTTAGTTGTCCCAAAAAAAAAAAAACACAAAAGACATACAAGATGAAATCATGTATTTGGTGATTAAGACTCTGTAGACTCTACAGAACTCCAGAAGTATTTTCTTATATTTGTAAATTAAACAAAAAAAAGAAAAAGAAATTACTAACTGGGGTTGGTGTCTTTCTTTTGGTGTCCTACAATTTCTAGGGAATCAAAACAGAAAACATTTTCTCACAATAAAAATAAACTACAAGCCCCAAAATTATTCAAAGTCAATGAAGATAAAGAAAAATAAAAATACACGAAGTAACCACATGCAACCAAAGATTAGGCCAGCGAGTAATTTTTCAAGGGAAATTACTCCTTAAGTGAGTTTGTTTTCCTCTTTCTTCGCCAAATACTAACAAAATTATCATGTCATTTTCATCTGGGAAAGCAACAAATTAATAAGATCAGAGAAGAAATGAAAATGCCTACTATCTTTGAGAAACTACAGGCACAATGTCCTTGGACATCAAATCCGTGATCACAATCAGAACTTCCGATTTGAGTGAATTTTTTCTTTTTTTTGTTTTCCAAAATCTCCAGCTATTTCTCAGGAACTAGAGAGAAAAAAGCAATTGCAAGAATTAAAAAAGAAATTGAACACGCCAAAAACTGATATTGTGAAGTGTGTGAGAGAGAAAGAGAACCTGCAGATTGTTGTCCGTGATGTCAGGGCCAGAGGGATGAGAAGAATAGACAACGGTTGCAGAGGGCGGCATCGAACTAATTATTGAGAGAGAGAGAGAGAGAAAGAGCCACAGTTAGGGATTAATGCTGCTTCTCCTTCCTCGTCTTTCTTTTTGGCGGGAAATGTCTCCAGGGTTACATCTGTTAAACCAAATGATATTAATTCCTCCTTATTACATTTTCTTTATTTTAAAAATAATTAAAGAATCAGTTTGATACACACACAAAAAAAAAAAATCCAATCATGTAGAACTTTTTTATCAAAAAATAAATAAATTATTAAAAATAGTAATTAAATTTTAAATAAAAAATATTAATTAAAATTTTTAAAATAATTAATATTAAAAAATTAAAAATATTTAAATGAAATATTTTGTAAAAAAATTTATTATTAAAAATTTAAAAATTCATAATAAATGTTTTGTGAATCAAAAATTATTTGAGATTATATGATTGATTTAAAATAAAGTGTAGAATTTATTTTAGTTATATTTTAAGTATTTTAATAATAAAAAAATACTTAAATTTATAATAATTTAAGTCAAAATTTTATTTAATATTTTTTATTAATTAAATTTTTATATTTTAAAATATTTTTATCCTTTAAATAATTATAAACTAACCATAATAAATGAGTTACAGTTGATACACTTGATAATAATACTTCTATATCACATTGAATACTTTTTGTTCTAAAATCTTCAACGTCATAAATTTATTTTTATTTATTTATTTAATTTTAATATATTTATAAAATATAAAAAATTAAAATTTTATATATTATTAATAATATAATTCATAATCATATAAAATTTGAAAACTTAGTGATGAATTAACAAATCCATTAAAGGTTGGAGGGCAAATTTTTAATATTTTTACATGAAATTACAATTATACTCTTGACTATAAGTAACTTAGTTTTTCTATACCACCTCAATTTTTTCATCAATCCATGGTTTATAATTTCATCATTGCTAGAATTTTAACTTTTTCGAGCCTAACATTTTAAAGTCAATTTAACATGCAATTCTCTTTATAAAAAAATTCTTTTCTTTTTATAGACAAACTAATTTCGAAAAAAAATTTAGCCTTATGATAATTTTATTTATAAAATTATTCAATATTAATATTTTGTATATTATTACTTTTTTAATTAAAGTAACATTAAATCATTTTTAAACATCTTCTAAAGTTTTATCATATCCCAAAGTTTTATATACCAATTACCTCTATCTTGTCAAATACATTTATTATCCAATCGGCAGGCAATAACCAAACTATCATTCTGCCCAATCTTATTTTTTGGTATGCATTTACATTTAAGCCACCTACTCTTAGAACCCATTACCTACTCTTGCTGTTAATTCTCCCTTAAATACTTATTTTTCTCTTATCAACATTTTTAATTTTAAGCATGAAACAAGTTAGAGTCTTTGTACATTTACGGTGCCAAAGTTTACCTTGTCGATCATTTGTTTTTGTGGAGTCATTAATATCACGACGAGGCCCATGGATCAAGTATTCTCCCTTGAAATGACGAAATAAATTTTCTTGTTTGGTTTAGTTTAAAAACAATGAATCTTGAAATTCATTTTGATCGATTTTTTAATGAGAATCAAGAAAAATAAAAATCGTCATCAATTTTTTTTATGACATGATTAGTTATCTAAATTATTTGTATTTTGTTACTCGAATTTTTTTTGTTGAAAAGAACCTTAAAAAAAGGCGAAAGAAAGGTTGTAGGTAATGGTTAAACTTCACCAAGAAATCTGGACCTTTGAGTTGATTATATGTAAAGAAGGATAAACATCCTCATAAATTTCTAAATTGATACCAATTAAAAGAAAATGTATGCCGTCAGGTGATATAAAAGGAATTAAAATTGATTCTCTTTCAAAGCAATATATAATAATTATAAAGATAAACTTTTGAAGAATGCATGAATGATGGAGATTTTTTATTGTGGCTATTGCCATATCTTGGCTTTCAAAACGATTTTATTTAAGACTTAAAGAGTCAACTATTGCTAAGCCTCCGAATCTTGAAAGAGAAATACAATCAAAGAATCTTGCTTTCTTAAGATTATCGAAAAGTAGTCAAAATGATGCATTTTAGATGAGGACTGAGAAAAAACACCAGGACTAGCTCCCCTTTTCTCAAAACAACACGATTTTGTTTAAGACTCCATGCAAAAAAAGACACCAAAGCACACATCATTTTGAAATTCATTTTGTGCAAAAAAAAAAAACACTGACATACAGTGCAAGAGTAATGGTAATGAAGAAGTTAAGAAACCAAGAAAGAAAAAAAGTATAATCAAGGAAGCATAAAGAAAGCATCAAAGAGAATAATTAAATTCATATATTGCATTGGCAATTTATTTACAAGATAGAGCCCCATAAAGTAACTCAATTTTATACATGCGTGGTGCGCTTTAAAAATCTTTCGATAATTGTTCAATAAAAAAATAAAATAAGCTCACAAAAAAAAAAAACTCTCGAGTATGCTACTGACCTAAATGCTCTTAAGGTTCTCTTTAAATACAAGAAACAACGGTGTTTGTGTATCCAAAAGTCCAAGTCTCTCTCTCTTTGATTGAAGGAGTATTTATAGGTGAGGTTCTCTGCAAAAGCTTGCTAATTATCTAGAAAATATGATGCGCTTAATAGAAATTAAGTGCACCCACTATTGATTTATGATGTGCTAATAAGTCATTCTTTTATTTTGCGCACCTTTTCTTAAGTCTACATTCTTCTAGGCATCCTCTATAAGGTTGTAGAACCTTACCCAAAAATGATTGTTTTCTCAAAAGCATTGAATTATTAGGATCTAAATAATTTGTCAAGATCAATATTTTTGAAGATCGACGTATTTCAAGGTTGGATTTTCTAATGTCGGGATTTGCCTTGGCTTAACCACCTTTACTATACTTGTTAAAATTATCTTTAAGAAACTATGTCATGATTGATTAGGGCTTATGCTGATCCTCAAAGATTTATAGATTCAAAGTTGCAAGTTTACAAATTCTCTAGAGATTGTCACTTTAAAGGATGAAATTAATGAAACTATCTCATAAACGTGTGATTAAATCAGTGTTTTGATACTTCTCACCTTCTAATATCTATTTATAAACCTCTCCTTAACTCTCTATTTCAGACTTTTCTGCACATGGAAAACTCTTATGCACATGACAGACTCTTCCAAGACAGACTCTTCCAAGGAAGAGTGTCAAAAATAAAAAATAAGTATTTGAAAATTTTACCCTTATTTAAATGGGTGAATTGCAGTTTATATAAGATATTTATATAAGCAATAGCAAACTCTTCCTTGTTTGGGAAGAATGTCATGGAAAATTAAAGACTAAGTAGGGGAGACCTCTAAATTGTCATTAAATCTTTCTTTTTATTCTTTCTAGATTTTATTACAATAATACCATGAATCTTCTCCTTAAAGAAAACTCAAAATTCAAAATTCAAAGAGTTTTTACAAGCTTAAAGGAAGAATGATAAGACTTTCTTAGAAGACCTTAAATGAAGACCTTCTTAAGTTCCTGAAACTTTACTTTACACATGTACGAGGTCGTCTATTTGATTTTTCTTTAAAAGCTAAATTTCCTCATCTTCAAGTTGCAGAATGACATTGACACCTTCACTTTAAATTTTCATTGAAGGTAAAATTTTGGTATCGACAACACTTTTGAACATATTAGCTTCCATTTTCTTTGCAGCATAGAATAATCTTTAAGCTTATTGTTCATTCTTCCTAGAAAGTTCTTTGTGGAAGAATTTTTACAGTGTTCTTAGCAGAGAAACAGCACATAAGCCATAATTAAGGTGCAATTCTTTCCTTATTTATTTGTATTACTATTTAAAATGAATAAAAAATTGATTACTTATCTTTTTCTTTCATTATTCATTGTTTTTAACTTGCTATTATGAATTTAATATTACACCTCACAATTTTTTAAATATTTTTAAGTAAAAATTCAATGAAGTTTATATTTCGAATCTTAAAATCTAAAAATATATTTGATTTTCAAGTCAAAGATCTAGTGTCGACTAGATTCTCAGATTGTTGCATAAAAGACATAAAAAAATATTTTGAGACCACATCACATCATGATGAAGTCTGTTATTGTTCTTCTCTTTAAAAAAACTTTTTGAGATTGGATAAAGATTAATCTTACTTTATTTTATAACTATCTATATTTTGTATTTTGGGATCAATATCAAATTAAAATAATTCAAGAGATCAATCAATTTAAATAGTATTAATTCTTAAGCACTTATTAAAATACTAATTTTTTTCACACATAACTGACTATCGATCTCAAATCTTTTAATGAAGTAGACTATTGCCTATTTTTCAAATGAAGTTTATATTTTTTATTAAAAAAAAAGTGTTAGGATAAAAATAGTGATCAATCATATCAAAAAAAAAAACGATTGATGGTGACTTTTTATTTTTTATTTTAAAATTAAAGCCGGCAAAAGAATTTCAAAATAAAAGAATTTTCCACATTGGTCTTTTCGCCAAAAAGACTAGTTGTAATAGCCTCCTAATTCTGAATCTCACATATAGTTTTACCTTTTCTCACCATTTCTTTACAATATTCCACAAACTAATTCCATAAATTTTCATCTCCATTATTGTTACTCAACTTGTTCCATTTTTTTTCCGATTTCATTACCATCACCTTTTTTCCATAGCCTTTTTTTTTTCTATCATGAATATTCCCAATCATTTACCTAGAACCTTGTTTAAAAAATAATAGATTCATTCCTAAAGCCCCCATTATTAACACGTTACCTCACAATCTCGAGCCTTGTTAAATGAGTTAAGAGGATCAATCCCAAAGCATCCATTATTGACCTGTTGCCTCACAATCTCTTACCTAACACAAATGGCACTTTGACTTCACTTAAAATTTTCTATAGGAATCACCTTTGCAATTATATCAACTTCCTTATAATCATGAATACTAAAACAATGACATGAATACTAAAAGGCTTGAAAGAGCGCTTCTTACAAGTGTCAGTTTCTTTTCTTAAAAAGGTATCTCCTCTTCCATCGCATTAATATCTTTTTAAACCTCTTTATTATTGAATTCCAAAAAGTTAACTCCTTGATTTTAACTTCGAGGGGTAGCCCTAAATGTTAAATTTGAGAGCTCCCAAATTGTATCCCAACACTGTAGTAAGTCGATCTCTATTCTTTCACACAGTGGAATAAATTTTTTCTTTCTCAAATTATTTTTTAATCTAAATACCACCTCAAAACATAAATAAAAAAATAAAATTTCTCATATTAATCAAACGATTCTCTTCCACCTCACAAAAATTACAATATCATCATCTAATAAAAGGTGAGTTATCTTTAACTTTAATCTTGATCTTCCCACATCGAAATCCTTTAAGGGCCCATTTTTTTAAAATGCCTTGCAAGATTCTATCAAGAGCCTCCATCACCAACAAGAATAAGAAATAACGATAATGTATCCCCTTTTCAAAGCTCTTTAGTTGATTTAAAAAACTTTGAAGGACTTTTATTCACCAAAATAAATAACAATCATATTGAAAATACACCACTTAATCCACCAATACCATCACTCACCATATCCTATCATTTTCAACATCAATGTTACAAAATCCCAAGCTACATGGTCATATGCTTTCTTTATATCCAACTTATATATCACTTCCTTCTTTGTCCTCTTTCGATGTTAATTAACTACTTCATTTGTAATCAATGTCACATTAAAGATTTGCATTCTTCTCATAAAGGCATTTTGATTTGGGTTACTTAATTTTTTCACTCTTCTTTTAATCTTCCAAGAAAGACTAATCACTACTAACTTTTAGACTCTCCCTCACCTTTTACTAACCTAAATAGATGTAACCTTTTTTATGTTACAAGCCAACAAGAAGGTTGAATTCAACAAACAAGTAAACTTGCCATCAAAATGAAACTCCTTAAATAAATGAAAAATATCTAATTTAATGATTTCCTAGTTTTCTTTTGAAAAACACATAATGAAATCTAACTAGGCTAGATATTTTGTCCCAGTCAAAAAACATGCTCGATGCACCTCCTCTTTCTCAAAATGCCTTTCTAATTAATCATAAAGTTCATTGACTATAATGTTGAATTCCAACCCATCAAGTGTTGTTTCCACTCTTACTATATACTATGTAACTATAAATAGAAGTCATTAATCATTTATTTTAATTCCCCTTACTCCACCATCCTATCTTCATCAAATTTCATCTTACTAATGAAGTTGTTCCTTTCATGTGCATTCACCATAAAATAAAATTAACTAGTGTTTTTATCCTTTTCCTTAAGCCAAATAGCCTCAAATTTTTGCTTTCATGATATTTTTTCATTTTGATTAGTGTAGTTAAATTATTCTTATAAATTCTTGCTCTCTTGACCATCAACTCCCCTAAGCTCACACTAAACTTTTCCTTCTCCTCCACCTCCACCAAATCTCATAACAAGCCTTCCTTTCTTCTCTAAATGTTTAATCTTTGTTTCACTTTCTCATCGTGCTTTTAAATTCTTTAATTAGTATTATAATCACACCAGACCGAATACGATACCCAATTTAAAGTTAATCTATAAGGCCATGATAAATCATTGGGCCACCAAAGCCCATCACATCCTTCCCAAAAATGGGGATGGTTTAATTGTGAAGCCAGCCTGTCAGAGGCAATACCCTCTTCTTAAAGGAAGATACAATGTGCAGCCCAGAGCTGGGCTCCAAACTATGTGGCCCACTCATGATTTGAGGCGCGAAAAATCGAATGTACAACAAAGTCAAAACAAATATTCACATATTTGATGATCCACGACAACCAACACCATCAAGGAAAGGGATTATCTAAAGAACTTATAAAAAGCAAAGTATTTTGTTTTTTTCTTTGATGTGAGATATGTTGACATGGAGACCCCACTTACCAGTCAAGTAAGTGAACGTTAAGGCCAATTTAGATACCGAGAATTGCAAGTTTTTTAAGAGCAAATTATATATTTCATTGATTAACTACCCATTAATCTCAAATCCCTTTGAAGGGAGTTTCCTTCTGAGTTCATGATATTGATTATGCCCACGGAGCTAAGAAGTATATTAGTGTGACTAAGACTCGAGTATATCGAAAAGCAGCTTCTTCTGAACATGTTAGCTCAACTAGCACTTGCTGGGAAGGCTTATAGCAATTTTTCTATGCTTTTGTTGGAGGTCTTTATGATCCACATGCAGGAACAATGTATCTCGTTGGCTGCAGGGATGTCAGAGTTGCATGAAAGATCTTGTTTAAGAGCATGGATCTTGAAGCTGGATTGGATAGTTCGATTGAGGTGGTAGTGTCTTACCCATCCACAGCAGCACAGTGGTTAATCAACCCAACGACTACCATTTCTACAACCAACTAAAGAACTGAAGACAATCCTCTTTATTTTAGGACAATTAAGCTGAAGATTCTTCTCATTATGTATAGGAAGTAGCGGGAAGACATTTAGTCTTGAGAGGATTCTTCGAATTTTGACACTTTCATTCACAATTGCTTACATATTAAGCCAACTCTTTCACATCAAGCAAGATCTGGATTCTGTTCCTTTCATATCTCTTATAATGCTGGGTGTCCAAGCTGTTGGGTACAGTCTCCCTTTAATCACCTGGGCAACGAATCTCTTCAAAAGGAAAACTTCTGAATCATATGAAATGCCATATTATGGTCTCTAGAAGAATCAGTGGCTTTATGTAATTGATTACACTAAAAATTTTGGTGATGATGTGCTTTATCCTAACTCTAAGGCTTTGCTAGAAGGACTGAAAATCTCGTATCAGATTGCTTATCCTTTATGTAGTTGTATCATTCTTCTTTTTTTTTATAAAGCATTTTTTATTTTCAATTTATTTTTATTTAATTTTTAATTTTTGATTTGATTACATTTTATTTTTTCTTATTTTTATTTCATTTGGTTTTCTTTGATGTATATTTTATCATTTTTATCTTTTATTTCACTTTATTTTTAATGTAGTACACAGTAACATAGTATCCTATTTCGGCTAATGTCCTATTTTGATTGGGTATCTTAGTTTCCCATTTAGTCAATTTCCTATTCTCTCAAGTTTCCCATTTAGTTATTTCCTATTCTTTCAAGTTTCCTATTTCTAGTTTTCCTATTCTTTCTGTATTTCCTATTTTTAGTTTATTTCTTGCATTATTTAAAGACCTATTGTAATAGTTAGAGGCAATTCAATACAATTCATCAAATTTCCCTCTAAGAGTTTAGCTTTCGAGTTTGTTCTTTTATTTTATTCCGCTTCTACTTCGAAGCAAACCTTCTACTACACTAAATTGGTATCAGAGCAAGGATTTTATCCTTATTCTGATGGCTGACGACCATTCTAGTGGGATACAAGCCACCGATAATGAACGACGATTTGATAAGTTCGAGCAACGACTTAATGGGATCGACGAAACCCTTCATAATCTTATGCAGATGATAACTGCAATGACTATGAAAGGAAGACATGATTCCGTGGAGTAAAGACCAAATCAGCATGACGACATAAAGAATGGTAGCCAACAAGACTTAAGTCGTGCAGATTTTATTCCCAAAAATCCTAGGGTAGCGAATCATGTGGATTTGCAACCTAGACACCAACCACCTTTTGACCCAGGCTTAAGACGTCAACAGCAGCTTACAACAGGCCACGACGATCAATACCAACCCCAAATTGGCTCAAGAATTGATAACGAAGCCCCAATTCAAGCAGGACGAGCCATGAATCGTGATTTTCATCAGCATATTCCATTATGGGTCTATGAACAGCAAAATCGAAGAGCTCCTGTATGGCAACATGATAGTGAGTTTGAAGTTAGGGATGCCCTTCCACCTTTTCGAGATGTTGATTTTCGATGTCAAGGTTGGAAGAATGTCCAACAAAGGCAGCCATGGAGGTTGGATTATTCATCTGAAGAAGAAGAAGATTTTTGTTTTAGGGACAGAGATCGAGGCCCACACACTCAAGAATTTAAGATGAAGATGGATTTACCAAGTTTCGATGGTCGCTTAAATATTGAAGATTTTTTCGATTAGGTAAGAACTGTTGAAATTTTTTTTGATTATTTGAATATTTCAAAAGAAAGCCAAGTTAAGCTCATGGCATATAAGTTGAAAGGTGGAGCTTTTACTTGGTGAGAGCAACTTCAATATAATCGTCAACGCCAAGGGAAGCAGCGTGTTCGCATTTGGCCCAAGATGAAGCAATTACTACAAAGACGATTTCTCCCTCCAGATTATGAGTAGTTTTTATATAAACAATATCAAAATTGTCGACAAGTCAAGCGTACGGTTAATGAGTACACAGAAGAATTTTACCAATTAAATGCACGAGTTAATTTGCCGAAGACAGAGGATTAACTAATTGCTCATTATATTGGAGGCCTAAAGATGGTTATTCAAGATTAACTTGCTCTTCAAGGGGTTTAGACCATGATAGATGCGGTTAATTTGGCGATGAAAGTAGAAACTCAGGTCAACAGGTCCATTATGCATCCTCGGAATAACTTTCGACAACAAAATCAAGAAGTTTCTTTCGCTTTAAAGAGTCAACAACTCTGAGTAGCAACAGTAGTTGAAATAAAAATATATTTTCGATTCAAAATTTGGCATAGAATCAAAACCACACTTCAATCTCTGTTCGGTCCAACATCTAAGGTAGTAACCAGCAGCATCGAGACAATAATGATCCTTATACACACCTTAATCTTGGAAATTGTTTTCGATGTAATCAATCAGGCCACCTTTCAAATCAATGTCCGAGTAGAAGAACTGTTAACTTTGCAGAAGAAGATGGTAGTGATGAAGAATAAGTTCTTGAAGAAGAAATTTATGATGGTGCTGAGTTTGCAGAAGGAGATGTAGGAGAAGTGGCGTGTATTGTCCAACGACTGCTGCTTGCCCCAAAGAAACTTGATAATACTCAACGACACAAGATCTTTCGAACCCAATGCACTGTTCGTAATAAGGTATGCAATGTCATTATTGATAGTGGCAGTAGCGAGAATGTTGTCTCTAAAACCCTCGTGAAAGCATTAAATTTACAAACTGAGAAACATCCTTCTCCATATAAGATCGCATGGATTAAGAAATGTTCAGAAGTTCAAGTACAAGAAGTTTGTAAAATTTCTTTGTCAATCGAGAAATGTTACAAAGATGAGGTCGCATGTGACGTAGTGGAGATGGACGCTTGTCATATCCTATTAGGAAGACCATGGCATTATGATGTTGATGCTACTTACAAAGGACGAGATAATACTTTTATCTTTCGGTGGCTTAACAAAAAGATTATGTTACTACCACAATCTCAATCTTCGGAAGGCACCTCTGTTATTAAGGAAGATAAACCATTGTTCACCAACATAGCAGCCTCAGAATTCTTCAAGCAAGTTAAACAGCCAAGCTTTATCGTCGTGTTAGTGGTGAAAGGCCAATCTGAAGAAATTGTTGAGGTTTTGCCCAAAATCCAGCAGGTACTTACTGATTTTGCTGATTTGTCTCCTAATGAATTACCTAATGAGCTACCTCCTATGCAAAATATTCAACATTATATCGAATTAGTACCTGGAGCTAGTTTGCCTAACTTGTCACATTACCGTATGAGCCCAACTGAGCATGAAAAATTACAGCGACAAGTTAATGAGTTGCTCGAAAAAGGTTTGATTCGTGAGAGTATGAGTCATTGTGCAGTTCCTGCTTTACACACCCTAAAAAAAGATGTAGCTGGAGAATGTGTGTAAACAATCGAGCTATTAATAAAATAACGGTCAAGTATCGCTTTCCTATCCCTCGTCTTAATGATATGCTTGACAGGTTAGAAGGTGTTGTGGTATTCACCAAACTTGATTTACGAAGCGAATATCACTAGATTCGTATTCGACTAGGAGATGAGTGGAAAACAGCTTTCAAAACTAAAGATGGTCTTTACGAATAGCTAGTAATGCCTTTTGGTTTATCAAATGCACCCAGCACATTCATGCGATTGATAAATCAGGTTCTTTGTCCATTTATTGAAAAATTTGTGATAGTTTATTTTGATGATATTCTTATCTATAGTAAGAATGAAGGGGAGCACTTGTCACATCTCAAGGAAGTTCTACTAGCTTTACGAGCTAACAAGTTGTATATCAATCTTAAAAAATGCAGCTTTATGACTGACCATCTTTTATTCCTTGGCTTTATAGTAGGAAGAAATGGTATTCAAGTTGACAGGGCAAAGGTGAAGGCAATTCATGAGTGGCCCGTTCCTAAAACTGTGCGTGAAGTGCAGAGCTTTCATGGCCTAGCCACTTTTTATAGGCGTTTCATTCTAGGATTTAGCACAATTATGGCACCTATTACTAATTATCTGAAGAAAGGCTAATTTCAATGGGGCGATGCGCAAGAAGACAGCTTCTCAATAATAAAGGAAAAATTATGCAATACACCAATGTTAGCACTCCCTAGTTTTGACAAAGTATTTAAAGTTGAATGTGATGCATCAGTTTCAGGAATTGAAGCAGTACTATCCTAAGAAGGGCGTCCAGTAGAGTTTTTCAATGAAAAGGTCAGTGAATTCTGACAAAAATGGACTATATATGAGCTAGAATTTTATGTTGTTGTTCGTGCCTTGAAGCATTGGGAGCATTATTTGATTCAACGGGAGTTTGTGTTATACACGGATCATCAAGCTTTGAAGTTCGTCAATTCTCAAAAGATGATGAATCGAATGCATGCTCGATGGATTACCTTTTTGCAGAAGTTCACTTTTACTGTCAAACATAAATCTGGCAAAGAAAATAAAGTAGCTGATGCATTAAGTCGACGTGCTTCTTTACTAACTACTATGAGTACTGAGGTGGTTGGGTTTGACTATTTAAAGGACATATATGCTACTGATGATGATTTTGGCAAAATATGGACACAATGCAAAAGCAAGGAGTTTGCTTATGATTTTCTCATCCAAGACGGATTCTTATTTAAAGGTACGCAATTATATATTCCTCGTTCTTCTTTACGTGAATATTTGATTAGAGAGTTGCATGCTGGAGGATTGGGAGGACATGTCGATCGAGATAAAACAATCAGTTTGGTTGAAGAAAGATTTTATTGGCCTTAGTTAAAGAGGGATATCGGATGTTTTGTTCAATATTGCCCTGTGTGTCAAAAGGCTAAAGGAAAAATGCAAAATACTGGACTTTATACTCCTTTGCCTATTCCAGAGACAATTTGGCAAGATTTAACTATGGATTTCGTTCTTGGCCTCCCAAGGACCCAACGAGGAGTTGATTCTGTTTTAGTTGTAATTGATCGATTCTCTAAGATGGCTCACTTTCTTCCTTGCAAGAAGACTTCAGATGCTTTTTATGTGGCTCATTTATTTTTTCGTGAGGTTATTCGTTTACACGGTATTCCTCGTTCTATAACTTCTGATAGGGATAAAAAAAAATTTAAGTCACTTTTGGAGAACTCTACGAAAATTATTTGATACATCGTTGAAATATAGTACCACAAGTCACCCCCAAACCGATAGACAAATTGAGGTGGCTAATTGTACTCTCGAAAATATGATTCGATGTGTTAGTAGAGATATGGGATGCTGCTCTTCCACAGATTGAGTTTGCTTTTAATAGCATGCCTAATCGTTCGACCAAAAAGGCTCTTTTGGAAGTTGTCTACACTAGAATTCCAAGGCATACAGTGGATTTGGTTCGTCTTCCCTCTTTTCCTAATGTCGACCTTAATGCTGAGTTGTTTGCAGAGCGAATTCAACAGATTCATCATGAGGTAAAGAAGAATTTAGATGAGGCTAATCTTCGTTACAAGATTGTTGTAGACTAGCATCGACGTCTTAAGTTATTTAATGAAGGTGATCTGGTGATGATTCATCTCCAAAAGCATCGTTTTCCTGTTGGTACATACAATAAGCTCAAAGATAAGAAGATCGATCTTTTTCGCGTTCTTCAGAAGATTAGTGATAATGCTTACAAGATCGATCTCCCCGATGATATGAACATTTCCAATACTTTCAATGTTGCTGATATCTTTGAGTATTTTCCCCTAGATGAGTTTTCTTTACAGCCATAAAACTCGAGGGCAAGTTTTCTTTACAGCCATAAAACTCGAGGGCAAGTTTTCTTCAAAATGGAAGAGATTGATGTAGTACACAGTAACATAGTATCCTATTTCGGCTAATGTCCTATTTTGATTGGGTATCTTAGTTTCCCATTTAGTCAATTTCCTATTCTCTCAAGTTTCCCATTTAGTTATTTCCTATTCTTTCAAGTTTCCTATTTCTAGTTTTCCTATTCTTTCTGTATTTCCTATTTTTAGTTTATTTCTTGCATTATTTAAAGACCTATTGTAATAGTTAGAGGCAATTCAATACAATTCATCAAATTTCCCTCTAAGAGTTTAGCTTTCGAGTTTGTTCTTTTATTTTATTCCGTTTCTACTTCGAAGCAAAACTTTCACTGCACCAATTTTATTTCATCTTTTTCTAAAAAAATCTATTTTTTTACTATGCAAATAGTTTTTGTTTCTTTGCTATTTTTTTTATATGCATTATCTTGATTTTGCTGGATTTTCTTTAATTTTTTCTATTTTTTTGTTACTTTGAGTTTTATTTATTTATTTATTTTTTACATTTTAGGTACTTTTAGTTTCTTTCTTTTATTTTTTAGTAACGCTAATTTTCTTTTTTTAGTTTATTTGGTTTTTTAACTTTTTTATTTTCTTTTATTTTTCAAAAAAATTTATATTTTTTGTATTTTATTTTTTAAAAATTTTTTCTTCTCTGTTTTTGTTTTACATTTTTTATTTTTAAAATATTTTTATTTTTTCATTTATTTTAGATTTTTTAATAAAGAAAGTTAGATAGTATCTTTATGAATACTGAAAAAACATTTTTAGGTCTTTTTTTCTAATCTCTTTGGCTCCATAAAATTGTATCATTTTAAGATACAAAATTATATAAAGTGATATTACCTTTTCTTGGTTTTTCGATAATATACAATATAAATTCTAAATATATAAGTGATTTTCGTTATTGTTATATTTGACTACTTTAATTCAACAAAATAACAAATATTACATCACACTAATTATAAATATATTAGTCTATTAGGTTTATTTTTTGTTACTTTTTATTTTTTTTATTCATTTGATTTTTTGAATTTGATTTTATTTTTTACATCATTTATTTATTTATTTTGGATATATTTTTTATTTTTGTTGTATTTTCACTTTTTTACTATTTCATTTATTGTGTTTTTATTTTATTTTTTTTAAAAGATCAATGCAAATGAAAAATTATTTTTAAATTTTTTTCAGTGGAATATTTTACAGTTCTAGAGTTGTTTTAAATTATTTTAAAATTAGTTTATATTTTTTTCTTTTTTGATTTTTTCTTTTTTCTAATATTTTTTATTTTCTTTGATTTTTTTGGATTTTCTTTTATTTTATTTTATTTCATTTTTATTTTTTGATTTTCTTTTCCATTTTTATGATTTTTTGGATTTTTTTATGCTTTATTTTCTATTTTTAAATAGAAAATCTATTTCTTGCTTTGCAAAGACTTTTGTTTCTTTATTATTATGTTTTTTTACATATATATGTATATGTATTGTCTTGATTTTGTTGTGTTTTTAAATTTTTTTTACATTTATTTTTTATTTTGTTGGGTATTTTTAGATTTTCTTTTAGTTTCTTTATTTTTTAGATTTTTTATTTGATTTATTTTTAATATTTTTATTTGTTCTTTTTCAAAAAATTTTATATTTTTTGGATTTTGTTCTTTTTATTTTGTATTTTTTGATTTTTTAATTTAGATTTTTTATTTTTTATGAACAAAAATTTGGAGAATACATTTATGATTGCTAGTAGAATAATTTGATGTTAAATGTGTCATTTTAAATTACGAATTTTATCTTAATTTACCTTTTCTTGATTTTTCAATGATAAAAAATATAAATTCTAATACATAAATGATTTTTGATATTGTTATCTTTGATTACTTTAATTTAGCGGAATAACAAATATTATATCACACCAACTGATTGTAATTTTATTAGTTTATTTGGCTGTTAATTTTTTTATTTTTCATTTTTATTTATTTAATGTTTTAATTTTATTTACTTTCAACACAATTTTATTAATTTATTTTGGATACTTTTTTTGTTGTATTTTTTTCTTTCACTATTTGGTTTATTGTATTTTTAATTCATTTTTTAAAAGGTCAATGCAAATCAAAATTATTTTTAAAATTCTTTTCATAATATATTTTTTGATTCTTGAATTATTTTAAACTAGTCTTAATTTTTTTTAATTTTTCTAATCTTTTGTGTTTTTTCTTTTTTAATTTTCTTTGAATTTTTTTGGATTTTATTACATTTGATTTGTTTATTTTTATTTCATTTGATTTTCCTTGAATTATTTTAAATTAGCCATACATTCCCTATTTTCTAACTCATTCAATCCCAAGGCCACTGATAATTAAATGGATCGGATCAATAAAATGAGTACTATTGATGAAACAATAAAATAGAATTGGAAAACCACGCAAAGCCCGAATTGGACCCGGAGGAAGGGAAATCAAAGTCTACAAATCTTTGCACTACTTCACCCAAAGGGAGAGAGGCTGAACTGAAAAATCATGCAGGCCTGGATTAGGCCGGATTGGGTCTGAAGAAAGAGAAATCAAAGCCTACAAAACTTTCCACTACTTGACCCAAAGGGAGAGAGGCTGAGCTAGAAAATCGTGCAGGCGGGGAATGGGCCGGATTGAGCCTGAAGGAAGAGAAATCGAAACCCTAAAATTCTTTGCGCCACTTGACCCAAATGAGAGAGGCTGAACTAAACACCTATGTAGGCCTAGATTGGGCTCAGAGGAAGAGAATTTAACCAAAAACTCTTTTCAATACCTGACCCAAAGGGAAAGAGGCTGAAATGGAAAACCTGCAGGATCAATCTGGGCCTGGAGGGAATTCCAAATTCTCGACCCAAAGGGAGAGAGGTGGCCACCAAGATGCTGGGATGCTGCTGCCTTTAAATTTCCAAAAATCTCTCCGAAATGCTACGAAGTTCTTCTCTCGCACACCATATTAGAACCAAAAGCGCAATAAATATACTGTCTAATGGTTTAATCTTAATTATTGCTATAATCTCTCAGTTGGCGTGCTGCACATCTTTTGCTCCCCCTCTCTGGCCGCGAGAAAATCGTAGAGAATGAAGAGCCAACGTGCTATCTCCTAGGAGGTAATTTGACTGTTGGTGTGCCATCTCTTGCTCCCTCTCTCTGGTTGCGAGAAGATTATAGAAAATGAAGAGCCATCGGGGTGCTATCATCTACAGTTCAGTGGAGGTTCTATTGTTTTAATTTTTCCTCTGCTTATTTCTTCTAATTTGACCATTGGCATGCTATCTCTTGCTCCTTCTCTTTGGCCGCGAGAAGATTATAGATGAACCAGCCGCTTGCTATCTCCTACGGTTCAATGGAGGTAAACATTGTTTTCTTTTGTTTCATTTTTTCCTCTGCTTTTTTCTTCTCCTGTAGTTCCTGGAAAAACACTTCAGAAAATGAAATGGTAATGTCTTTGAGCCAATGAAATGAGAGATTTCTTTTGAGAAAAAAATTATTCTAATTAGAGTTGATTCTTCAACAGAATCTTGTTTGAGTGCATTACAATGATTGTAATCAATCATGCATTGAATCGAGACACTATGAGCAGACGTGTGGACTGCATAAATGTTCTTACTTGAATTCATCTTTTAGCCTTCTTCTTAGATGTAATTGTTCATCTGAAAATGATCCTGTGGATGATGAAGAATTGGACTCTTGAGAACTATATAGCAGCTAGGGGGAAGTTCTGTTTTCATTGCAGATGCACCACAGTATATTTTGATCCGAGGAAGAAAACCTATCGGGTATGAGAATTAGGTGTGTGTAGGAATCCTTGGTAAAATAGAATGATTGTCAGTGGAAGCTTACAATTTTTGGAAATCTTTCTTGTAATATGTGATCAAACTTGCTTCTCTGACAGCATTATTGCCTTCATTGTGCTTGACAAGTTAATATGCATTCCTAATAGGATTTCGGCCTTGTTGTTGTCTGTCATCCCATCTGCAATAATAACTCTCTTGCCTGATGAGATCTTACAGCTTCATGTGATTTTTTTGCAAGTGACCGAGCTGTTAATCACAAACATAGAGGTTGCCTAGATCAAAGCTTGCACCTTTGTATATTTATTTTGATGAAGCTGCAGTTCTATTACTATTTTAGGCATTATAGTTGTAGGGAGGTCTATAGTGTTACAGGTTATTATCATTAAAGAAAGTCCTGTGCTGTTTGAAGAGCATATTGATCGTATTTGCAAAGTTAAATCCAGGTATCCGATATGTTCAGGGGATGAATGAAATTTTGGCACGTCTTTTCTACATAATTAAAAATGATCAAAAATGACCTTGATGAAAAAAAACATAGTAAGTAATTATTTATCAGTTTTTTGTTATTTTTTAAATTGTGAAATATGTTTCTGTGACTCTTTATGATATCTTGTTGTGTTTGAAGAGTATATATATATATTGTTTTACTATATTTATATTTTGGATTTATGCTTGTTTGCCTCATTATGTTAATAGAAAAGTATTTAAAAATTCTCATCCAGGAATAAAAAAGAATAATCTTAAACTTTTTACCAGTGAAATACATCAAAGACTGAGTTGCTTTCAAAGAGGATTAACATTTGATTATGAAATCTGCATTCTGATTTTCTGTTCCTGGTGTTGGAATATCGATTGAGTTAATTGTTACTTTCTACAAATATTTGGCAGACATAACTTCTGATATTTATCCGTTCTTTTTCTATATTCATCCTTGGTTGCATAGACTATTATCTTAGTTGCCAGTAATTAGGATCCTGATTGTTCATCTTGAATTATGCTCATGTGTTGGGCATATGATCACTCTTCTTATATGTATGATTTAAGTGCTTTACAGTTTGAAGAAAGCAATGAGTTTTATGAGAAGTTAGTTTTTATGCGCATGATTTATAATAGCTAGAGTGATGTAGAGTATTTGATTGAGGAGTTGAAAAGTCTACACCACTGCTTGCTTTGTACTCTTGATATGAGTAGTACCTCAGTCTTGGATGGTTCATTATATTTTTTTTCTCAAATCTTTAATTAGTAAACTTACATCTTTCTTTCCTCCTTCCCATTTTCCTTCTTCCTTTTTTAATTAAACTTTCCATACTGGTTACTATCATAAATATGGAACTCTTGTGTATACCTGGCTCCAGATTACTTTGGTTGCTGTTTTACATGTGCACTGCTCCCATCTCCACTTGTATCACTTTGTCAAAACCTCCCCCTTCGACCTGTGGGGATGTTTCTTCCTCTCCAAGTTCCAAGAATTCAAACATTGGCATTATTTGGGATACTGAGACCAGGGGAATTGCAAAGGAGCTCCGGGATAAAGATCCTCTTGCTGCTATAACAAGTGTTTTTTGGTCAAAGTATGGCCATTGGATTTATGCATCTGTTGCTGACAAACCATTGACACTTTAGGATGTCCTAAATGGGGAAAAGATTATGCACACAACTCTCCAGCAAATCCCTTTACAGGAGCGTTTACATGCTATTTCCTCCATTCCATCTTTTTGTCTTGACTGTCTGCTTTCATCTGCTCCTATAATTACTGATTAAACGCAGGAAGCACAACTGCACGTGGCAGTTGTAGTTTTTGACATGGCCAGTGCACCTGCCCTCCGTCATGCAATCAATACTCGAATGGAGCCCCTCCTTTCTCTCTTGCTGCTACATGTTTTAACAAACATGGGGATTTAGTTTATGTGGGGAACTGCAAGGTGGAAATGCTGATAAAAGATTATAAAAATGTTGAGGTGCATGCTATAGTTCCCATTTTTGGGTGAGCGGTCATTAAGAACATGGTCTCTAGTAGGACTTTGTGTGCTTCTGTCGTGATAAACCCACGTATTTGAATTGTCCAAACATCCGTAAAGGTACGTCCACTATCCTCTTCCTTTTGGAATGCAGCATTAATTTCTCTGCTTTGGCTGGAGAGAAAGGGTTTGATGTAGAGTACATTATTCCCTCGGAGAGCTCTAGACGCCAAGCCAGAGCATATACAGCACTAGTTTCACTCCAGAGGACTTCGCGTGCTTCTGTCGTGATAAACCCACAGATTTGACTTGTCCAAACATCTGCAAAGGTACGTCCACTATTCTCTTCCTTTTAGAATATTGTAGTAGCTTCTCTGCTCTGGCTGGAGAGAAAGCATTTGATGTAGAGTAGATTATTCCCTCAGAGAGCTCTAGATGCCAAGGATTCCAAAGGATATGCAGCACTGGTCCCACTCTAGAGGACTTCATGTGCTTCTGTCACGATAAACCCACAAATTCAACTTGTCCAAATATCCATAAAGGTACATCCATTATCCTTTTCCTTTTGGAATACTGCATTTCCAAGGGATATGCAGCACTAGTTCCACTCCAGAGGACTTTGTGTGCTTCTATCACGATAAACCTATAAATTTGACTTGTCCAAACATCCGTAAAGGGACGTCCATTATCCTTTTCCTTTTGGAATACTGCATTAGTTTCTCTACTCTAGCTGGAGGTAATTCTATTTTCTTTTCTTAGTTTAAAATTGAACTTTTTTTGGTTATAGAGTAACTCAAAGAGAAAAATAAATGATTAGATTTTATTGTTCTATGCTGTTTAGTCATATAAGTAGGTGAATCATTGATTTTAACAGTTTAATGTATAACTGATTTTTAATCTAGGAAGGTTATACTTACAATCAGAGTATAAACACAACTGAGCTACTATAAAATACTGATATGATGATTTGGTGACTTGGGTAGGAGATTATAGGACAAAGAATTCTCTTTTAAGAAAAAGTCAAAATCTTTCTATGCGTTTCACATGAAATCCTCTTTAATTAACCAGTACTACTAGATATAGTTTAGTGAGATTGCATCTGTATAAGCGAATAGTAGTGCTTGTTCCACGTGGAATTAGTTGTAATCTTTGTTTCCTCTAGTTAGGAATCTCAAAGCAGTAGTCTTCAGTTTCTCTTTTATGGAATCTCCGGTAGTCACTCTGTTCCTCCGTTTAGGGACCTTACTAACATACTCTGTTCCTTTGCAAATAGTAATGCTTGACAATGTTTCATCTGTGTAGTCACTCTTGTTACACTTATAAACATTTATAATTAGCGGATTCTTTTTTAGCAACATGTTTGATGATACAGCAGCTGCCGCTGCCTGCTTGCATTTATAACGGTCCTTTGTTTCTTTTTTCAATTTTTTTCTTTGAGAATCAGCAAACTTAGAATTCAATTATGCATATCTTTGAATTTTCAGTCTTCAATTGGCTTGTGTGATTTTCAAGATGCTGAACCAGATGTTCTAGCACACTCTGCTTCAACAATTGTAAACCACTTCAGTGAGAAGGGAATCAGGTGCAGAGTTGCTCTTAAAGCCTTTTGCAGAAAGGTCTTCATGTATAGGTAAAAAGAAATGTAAAATGAAAGCTGAGCTGTCACATCTTTGTCCTAGAAACCTTTTGACATGTTGCTTGAATTTTAAGTTAGATCTACTACTTACAAAGTTCTATCTTCTATTTGATTAAAAGTTTTGGAGCCGTTAGTCAACTTTGGCCTTCTAAAATAAACTTACAGTGGAGCTTTAATAAACTAAATGATGCAGTTTTTACTTTACTCACTACATCTATGCATGGCTCTTTAAGGTACAAAACCAGATTTAGCATGTGATGTTATCATGTATTAAACATGGTAGATACAAGTATACATACCTAAAATCAGTATCAAGCTCATAAACTGCACTTTTTTCTTTTCCTTTTTTTTTTTTTTCCCTTTTTGAAGTCCATGAGATTATGTTAGGGCCTCATTTGATACAGTAAACTTCTATTGGTGAATAATATGATGACTATGGTAAATGTTAAGTGAGTCATTGCTGTATGCTTGTCTATAATCTAAGCTGCTATGGTTCTTGTGTAGCCTTGCATATGCTCTGTACACATTTATCTCAAGAAGGTCTTACCAATAATCAGTTTAGTTACAGAAATGAAAACTTACTGTATGTTATATGCAAATCTTTTAATGAGAATGTGAAGTTTGAAGGAGAGGTGGGAAGATCAGGGACTTCCGGGAGCATGCTTCTCACTGGAGTACATCCTTCTTCAAATTTTTGTAGGTGAAGTATCTACTGTAGAACAAGCATAGTATGAAGTAAATATTCACCCATGCACCATAAGTGGTTACTATTGAAACTAACTTTGGCTTTTTTGGCTCTGGTTTGTGTAGGAAGCAGTTGTGTTTTGATCATCATTCAGGAGGAGAAGGATGTGATTCTGCACTCTTTTATGCAGTCCTTGTTATGGCGATTTTTATGTCTGTTTATCTCGTGGTAGAAGTTTGTAAGTTTCTATCATCAATGACCTAATCTAGTGTTAGATATAGGATACATGGATGTCTGCACCTAGACACCACACACAGTATTCTTATGACTTCGGTTCTCTTTTATAAACTTTATGAAGCTTCTTAATCCATTTTATTAGCAATTTAAACCTACTTTAGTTAATCTGCATCTATACAGGGAGCAAGTTTAATTGGGGTGATAGTCTTGGCATGGAGGTCAGATTTTTTTGTGGAGCAGAAGTACAAAATCATCAGTTCAAATTTTGGGTAAGATATCATTGGATGCAGGGTTCTTTTGGAGAATATATTTGTGCTAGTCTTATGTATGTTTGAACTGAAATTCAAGTGATCATTGTGGGATTTGTTACTGATAAAGACAAATTGGAGCATATATGCTATGACTTCTCGGATACTCAAATGATGGAGTTGCTTCGACCTTCCTTGGAAGAAGCATTTGTGATTCAAAATCAAGAGGTGCCTCTATTGTTGTTGTTTTTGCTTTTCATTTGTTCCAGATCTGCTAAGATATTTGGTTCTTGGTGTCAGTTATATTCTTTTTCTTTAAAATATTTGCTACACTTATTTTGTGTGTGCTTATACTCTAGTGAAAAATGGAGGTTTTTTGAATTTATTGTTGCAATCATTTTTATAGTATATTTGTTATACAGCTAATGTTTTCATGTTGTATTGAGTTTTCATTTGTTCCACCATCTTCATATGATGCCTCTTTATTAATGCTGCTTTTGAGCACGGTGTTGCAAATATTATATAGGCAATGATGAAGAAAGACCAATAAAAAAATAAAATAAAATACACTTTCTATTGATTGTTTATACAAGAAGAAGAGTAAAAAATTCTCCTTATAATACTTTTCTTACCGGTTGGCAGATAGATACTTTGTAGCAGGTTATAGACTAATGCTTCTTTCGATATCGATGTTGCACAGATTTTGGGGACAATGATGGATAAGGATTAGTTCTTAGTGGTTGAAAAAATTGTGCTATCCAAACATATCCTTTTATTGTTAAACCTTCATTGTTCTTGGATTTTTTTTCAATTTTTTTTATTTTTTATTTTTTATTTTTTATTTTTAAAATTATGTTGATCTTATTTTTTATTTTTTAATTTATTTTTTCTTCGATTTTCTTAGACTTGCTTTCATTTTTTTAATACGTTTTTTAGGCATGATAAGTTACAAACTCTTAATATTTTTTATCTTGAAAGGTTTACTTTATAGTAACTTTATGACTAATGCTTCTTTTGAGTACGATGTTACAAAGATTCTATAGGCAGTGATGAAGAAGGACCAATGGCAGAAAAATTGATTGTTCATCTTGTAGCTGCACATATGGTTTCTCACATAGGGGCTTATCCATTTATTGTTAAAGGAGGGTTTTACCATCCCTTGTACATACTTATATCTTGGAAAAATACCACCTTTATTGGTAATATTTTTTGTGCATCGTAATTATGAGTTCTTTTGTTTTTTAGTAGTAGCAGTAGCTACAGTAATAATCTCGTAGTTGCAATAATCTAGCAGTAGAACTAATCTAGCTGTAGCATTAATTTGGCGATAATTTAGTAGTAGTAATTTGACTTTAATAATAGTAGTAATTTAGCTAATCATAGTAGTAATTTAGCTGTTGCAATAATCTAGTAGTAGTCATAATCTAGAAGTAGTAGCAGCAGCAGTAGTAATCTAGCTGTAGTAATAGTAATGTTGCTGTACTAGTAATCTAGCAGCAAATGTATTCTAGAAGTAGTTGTAGCAGTAGTAGCAGTGGTAGTAGTGGTGGTAATGTTGCAGTAGCAGTAGCAATAATTTTGCCGTAGTAGTAATAATCTAGCAGTAGCATTAATTTAGTAGTACTACTACTGATCTAGCAGTAGTTGGTATCGAACTTCAGGTTTCGAGGTTAGTCATTTCTAAAACTTGAAGAAATGGTTGCTCACTTTTTTAAGACTACTTTTGTTTCTATGCTGGATTAAGATCTACATTGACGTTATGTTTTTATGAGATTCAGCTATAGCATAGTCCTCTAATGATTTAGTTTCGTTTTCTTCTATGGGAATACAAAGGAAAGAGGGAATATTACTCAGAGATCTTTTTCTTATACGTCTTACTAACTCTTACTTGTCTAGCCATTGTCATGGAGAATGTTGCAGGAGGGGAACTCTTTGAGAGGATATGCTGTGCTTATAGATTTAGTGAGGATGAGGTAATATAAAGAGGTGATCATGCCATATTCAATAATTTATTTATATAGTCAAATTTCTTTTATATTTATAGGTTTTACAGACATGAAAGTTTAGTCTTTTGTTCCTTAATTTCTTTGTTAATTTTCTACAAGTATGATTTTTCTATCCATAACTAATACGGGGAGTGAGTTATTGTCATTCAATGGTTTGAACTTTGACCATCATTATTTAGTTTCATTTAGCAGTAGCAAATAGTAGTAGTAGCAGTAGCTATAGCAATAATCTAGTAGTTGCAGTAATCTACTAGTAGCTGTAATGTAACAGTGGCAATAACACTAATCTAGCAGTAGTAGTAGCACTAATTTGACAATAATCTAGTAGTATCAGTAATTTAATAATTATTGTAGTTGTAATTTGGTAGTAGCTGTAGCAATAAGCTACTTGTAGTAATGTTGTAGTAGCGGTAGCAGTAATCTAGCAGTAGCCATAATTTATAAATAGTAGTGGTAGAGTATCAATAATTTATAAGTAGTAGTAGTAGTAATCTAGCCGTAGATCAAGCTATAGGGTTTAAGATCAAGGATCTAGGATTTTAGATCTAAAATCTTGGTCTAGGTCTAGGGTTTAGGGTTGCGGTCAAGGTCTAAGATCTTAGGTCTATGGTTTTAGGGTCTTGGGTCTAATGTTTAAGGTTTTAGGGTCTTGGGTATAATGTTTAAGGTTTTAGGGTTTAACAATTAGGGTTTAGTGTCTACAATTTAAGAATTATGGTGTAGGGTCCAAATCTATGGTTAAGTGTCTAAGGCCTAGGATCTAGGGTTCAGGGTTTATTATTCAAGCTATAGGGTTTAGGGTCTAGGATCTAGTGTCTAGGGTCTAGAGTTTCAAGTAAAAAGTCTAGGGCCTTGGGTATGTGGTTTGAGGGTCTGGGTCTATGGTCAATGATCTAAGGTTTTGAGGTTTAAGGTTTAGGAATTAGGGTCTAGGGTCCAAGGTCTTTGGATTAGGAATTAAGGTGTAAGTTCCATGGTTTGGGGTTAGTGTCTAGGGTGATCTTGGATTTGGGTTTGGAATTTAGGGTTTAGGGTTTAAAGTTTGGGATTTAAGGTTTCAGGTCTAGGTTTTAAAGTTTTAAGGTTTTAGGGTCTAAGACTTTTAGGTCTAATGTCTAGGGTTAAATCTAGTATTTTAGGGTCCAATCTTAGGTTTATGGTCTAGGTTTTGAGTTTTAGGTTTTTAGGGTCCAAGACATCTAGGGTATAGGTTTTTAAGGTTTTTGAGTTTAAGGATTTTAGTGCTTCAGGATCTAGGTCTAGGGTTTAGGATTTAAGGTTTATGGTCCAAGGTCTAGTGTTAAATCTAGTGTTTTAGGGTCCAATCTTAGGTTTATGGTCTAATTTTTGAGTTTTAGGGTTCCAGGGTCCAAGACATCTAGGGTCTACGGTTTATTAACTATGGTAAATGGTCTAGTGTCTAAGATAGGGCCTAGGGTCTAAGTAAGTCTAGGATCTTAGGTCTAGGTTTTTAGGGTTTTAGAGTTTTATGCTAAGGTCTAGGGTTCAGTGTCTAAAGTCTTAGGTCTAGGGTTTAGGGTTTAGGATCTTGAGTCCACGTCTTAGGGTTTAAGGTCTTACAGTTTTAGGTTAAGGTTTAGGGTTTAGTGTTTAGTGTTTAGTGTTTACACTTTAGAGTATAGGAGTTTAGGGTTTAAAGGTTTAGGGTCTAGGGTTTAGTGTCAAGTGTTTTAGGGTATAGTGTCTAGGATGTAGGATCTAAGGTCTAGATTTTTGAGCCTAGGGTCTAAGGTTTGGTTTAAAGCCTAGGGTGATGAGCCCAAGATCTACGGTTTAAGGTCCAAGGTCTAACATTTAACGTTTAAGATTTTAGGATCTAAGGTTTTAAGGTCTAGGGTTTTTGGCTCCATTGTCTAGTGTTTTAGAGTTTTAAGGTTTTAGAGTCTCGATTTTTATGATCTAGGGTCTAGCATTTTAGGGTTAAGGTTTATACTTTTAAGGTTTTAGAGTCTAACATCGAGGGTCAAGGGTCAAGAGTAAGGTCTAAGACTTAGAGTCTAAGTTTAAGATCTAGGTTTTAGGATATTAAGGTTTTAGGTTTTAGGTTTTAGGGTGTGAGGTCTAGGATCAAGGGTCTAAGTTTGGGGGTAGGATTTTAGGGTCATGGTGTAAAGGTTTGAGTTTTGGGTCTAATGTTTACGATCTTGCGTTTTAGGGATTAAGGTCTAGGGCTTATGGTAGGGTTTTTGGGTTTAAGGTATTGGCTTAAGGATTTAAGGTCTTGGCTTTAGGGTTTAGGGTTTAGTGTAGGGTGGTTTAGGGTTAGAGTTTAAGGTCTATGGATAGGCCTTTAGGGTTTACGATTTAGGATCTGCGGTTTAGGGTCAATGGTCTAGGGTTTTGGTCTAAGATTTGGGGTCTAGGGTCTCTAGGATCCAAGGTTTACGGTTTAGAAATTAGGGTCTAAGGTCCAAGATTTATGATCTAGGGTCTAAGGTTTAGTGTTTAGGATCAAAGTTTTAAAGTCTAGGGTTTCGGTTTAAGGTCTAATTTTTAGGGTTCTAGGATTTTATGGTATAGGGTTTTAGGATCTAACATCTTGGTTCTAGAGTCCAAATTCTAAGATTTTAAGATCTAAGAGTTTTTATGTATTAATATCTAGGTCTAGAGCCTAGGGTTCAAGGTTCTAGGGTTTAGGGTTTGGGGTCCAAGGAAGAGGTCTATGGTCTAATTTTATGGTTTAAGTCTAAGGCTAAAAGGGTTTAAGGGCCTAGAGTTGAGGGTATACGATCTAGGGTTTAAGGTTTAGGATATACGATTTAGGATTTATAATAGGTTTAAGGTCTAAGATTTTGTGGTTTTAGGGTTTTAAGGTAAGGTGTAGGGTCAATGGTCCAAGGTCTATGGTCTATAATAGTCTATGGTCTAGGGTATAAGGTATAGGGTTTAGGCTTTGGGTTTTAAGATTCTTAGGTTTTAAGGTAAGGTTTAGGGTCTAGAATCTCGAGTTTTAAGGTAGGGTGTGGGGTCTAGAATCTCGAATCTAGGGTTTTAGGGTCTAGGATTTAAGGTCTACTGTCTATGGTCTAGGTTTAGGAATTAGGGTCTAGGATCTAAGTTTAGGAAGTTTAAAGCTTAGTGTCAAGTGTTTTAGGGTCTAGGCTCTAAGGTCTAAGGTCTAGGATCTATGATTTAAGGTGTAGGGTCTTTGGTCTAAGGTCTAGGGGTCTAGGTTTAGGGTTTAAGATTATAGGATCTAAGGTTTTAAGGTCTAAGATTTTTAGCTCTAAGGTCAAGGGTCTAGTGTTTTAGAATTTCAGGGTTTTAAGGTTTCAAGGTGTAGGGTTAGAGTTTTGGCCTTAGGGTTAGTAGTTCTAAGGTCTTGAGTTTATGGTTTAGGGTCTAGGGTCTGTGTCAAAGATGTAAGGCTTTAGGGTTCGATCTAAGGTTTTAGGTTAGGGTCTAGATTTTAGGTTTTACTTTTTTATGGTTTTAAGGTCTTGGAATTGGAGTTTAAGGTCTAGGGTCCAAAGTGTAAGGTTTAGGGTTTAACAAGTGCTAAGGTATAGACTATAGGGTATAATCTAGGGTTAAGGTATAGGCATAATCTAGGTCTAGGGTATAAGGTATAATTTAGGGTCTACGGTTCGGGGTTTAGGGTGAATAGTTTAAGGCTAGGGTTTAAGATCTAAGGTTCAAGGTCTAGGTTTTAGGTTTTAGGGTTTTAGGTGTAGGGTTCTAGAGTGCAAGGTCTAAGGTTTAAGATTATGGTTTATTGGGTTTAGCATTTTAGATTTAGGGTTTAAGGTATTAAGGATTAGGGTTTAGGGTTTAGGGTAAGGTTTTAAGGTTAGTGTTAAGGCTTAGGGTTATAGGATCTAAGCTTTAGGAACAATGGTCTAGGGTTTAGGATCTAGGATATATGGTTCAAGATCTAGGGTTTAGGGTCTAGAGTATTAGAGTTTAGGGTCTAGGGTCTTTGGTTTTTGGTTTATGGGTCTGAGGTTTAGATCCTAAGATCTAGGATCTAAGGTTTAAGGTCTAATGGGTTTTAATGTTTATAGATTTCAGGATTTAGGATCTAAGGTCTAGATTTTAGGGTTTAAGGTCTAACATATAGGAGTTTAGGCTCTAATGTCTAGGGTTAAAGGGTCTAGGGTTTAAGGTATAAGGTTTTAGAGTCTAAGGTTTTAAGGTTTCTAGGTTTTGGGTTCTCGGGTATAGGATTTTATGATTTTAGGGTCAAGCGTCTAAGTTTTAAGGTTTAGAGTTTAGGATGTAGTATCTAGAGTTTAGGATTGTAAGATCTGGGGTTAGGGCCTAAGGACTCAGTAAGGTCCAAGATCTAAGATTAGGGTCTAGGGTCTCGAGTCTAAGGTTTAGAAGTCTAAGGGTCTGGTGTCTAGGGCATAGGGTGTTAAGGTCTAGGGTTTTAAGATTTTAGGTCTAGAGTCTAAGGTACAAAGTGTAGGGTCTAGGGTTTACAATTTATGGTTTGTAATTTAGGGTATAAGGTTTACGATTTACAGTCTACAAGTTATGATTTAAGGTTTAAGATCTAAAATCTAGGGTTTAAGATGTACGGTATAAGATTTAGGTCTAAGATTTAGGGTTTAAGATATAGGTATTCATTGAAATTACAATCTTTAGTCAAATAAGAGGGAAGAAAATTCAGAAGGAAAATACTTTTTTCATGGTTACGCACAATGAAAACGATAAAAATGTGTGCCTAATTGTTGATATTGAAGAAATGGAGTGGAATCTCCACATGTACAAGAAAGAGAAGTATTGTTATATGGTAATGGTAATGAAGCAGATAAATGATTCTAACTAAGGAGCCCAAGGACTATCAGTCGCTTGGATGTTAATTATAAGCTTCTGGCACACACAAAATGAAGATGGTGGGCTCTATGTATTGTAGGGGCTCATGAAAGTACGATGTGTTTTGAGGTGTAAACAGCAATTAGCATGTAATGAAATAGGGCTTGTTATTTATAATAATAATAATCAATAATACTATTTCATTTTAGTGGTTGTTAAAAAATATCATAAAAATTAAAATTAAAATTAAAATTAAAATATAATAAAATTTTTACAAATTAGTATTTTATAATTTAATAATTTTATTGTATAATATTTTTTGTAATATGAACTTGAATTAATATGTTATATTAATAATTTTGAATTTTAATGTAAAAATTATTTTCTTCAAAATAATCTAAAAGGTCTTTCACATTTACTTTATTACGATAATTCAAATATTTAATTATTGTCTTAAGCTTATAGATGTCTTTTTCATCCAAAGTTTCATTAATTAATATATTTCTTAAATTAATGGATTTTACATGGTCTTAAATTTTTAAACTAATAATTTATAAAGTTTTTATTTTAATTACTTTTTAAATAAAGTTAAATTAATAATTTATCATCATTGAAAAGTTATTTAAAATTTTTAAAAGTTAGTTTTAAGAATTTTTAATTTTTTTAGTTTCAATCTAATTACAATCGGACGTATTTGTTAGTGTATCATATTTGATTAATTTAATTTGATAAACTATGTTGTTTTTTAATTAAACAAAAGAATAACTCTTACATAATTATGGATTAGATGGTTTGATAGATTATAATTTTCAATGAAGAGTAAAGTTTATATATATATATATATATATATATAAAAATTGTCATTTATTGTTACTTGTTGTCCTGTTTACCATAGTTTTAATACTGAAAAATTATCTTTATATGGTTATTTTATAATTTTTAATTTTACTGTAAGAAATTAAAAAATAATTACAAAAATCTTAACAAGTAATCTATGAAGTAGTCATTCTCTTTAAAAACTCAACTTGTCCACGTTAATAGAAAAATATTGATTTCATTTTTCAAACGAAGATGTGCTAATCCCAAATATTCATTATCTAGTTAAAATTTATTTATCATTACGTTCTAGTATCTCTCTTGAATTTTCTTTCAAAAATGATAATTTCATGATTAACTGTTAGTGTATCATTTTCTTTTAATTTAGCATTCGGATCTTTTCATTCTAGTAACTATCTTTTTAATGTTTATCATTATATGAAAAGAGATATCAAGCTTTCAATTTTATGAAAAGACAACTATCTATTATTTCAATTATTAACTATATCTAATAACAATTATCTAACTTAAACATCAAAATTTGTAAACTTATCTTATTAATTTTTTAATGCATATTTTTTAAATCTCATCTCTTAAAGATAATTATTAAAGTTATATAACTTATTATATAAGTATTTATTTTTTTATTTAATTTTGTTCGTTCAAATCTATTTCAATTAATGAAATGATATTATTATCTTGGAATAAAAATAATAAAAATGCATTTACTAATACAAAATACAAAGAAAGGTTAACCTAATTTTAAAACATAATATATATATATATACACACACACATACATTGCAATCATATAGAAATTATATAAAATGTGAAATATGCTTTATATTTAATATTGATGTCCTTATGCTCAAAATTGTATGTAAAAACTTTGTATCAAAATTATGTAAATATTATTTATTTTATAATTAATTATTATTAAAACACACCATATGATTTCATCTATTAAAAATGTGTACAAATTTAATGAGTTAAAAATTTTATTTATTTTGAAAAATATTTTATGACATTATGATATAATTAGATTTATATTTTATTTTAGTTAGATTTAAAGTTCTTATCATTGAGTTTATTTTAATTACTTTTTAAATAATTTATAATGATAAAATAATAAATAAATATTCAATAAATATTATTATTATTAAGAAATCATATTATCCATGTGAGATTTACTCTGTCACTAAAACGATAAAAATTTGAAAGCATAATCTCTCACACACACGCATAATGGAAACATATATATATTAGTCATTTCACTTGCATAATAGAATTAAATGAAATATATATATACACATATATAATTTATTTTCATAATATAACATTGAGACTCATGTAAATATAATAATTTAACATAATAGATATTATAAAAAAAGTTGGTAAAAGTTATAAAAAAACTCTAATATTTAGTCCATATTGTTAAACAAATCTCATATCGTTAGTTAATTTATCACTTTTTAAATATAAAAATTTAATTAATAACATAAAATAAATATTAAAATTATATATAATTTTTACTTTAAAAGTAATAATTTATTATTTGATTTTATTATTTTTTAAAAATTAAAATAAATTTAAATTTCAAAATATAGAAATTTTAAAATTTAATTTGTTTGAAATAAAGAAAATTTAAAACTTAAAAATTATTTTAAAATAAAAATTTCTTTAAATTTTGAAAATTAAAAAGACAAGTGAAAATGACAAAGCTACAAATATATTTAAAAATAATATTGATTATTACAATTTAATATTTAATTTATATTAAATAATTTTCAAAATTTTTTGTAAAATTTTTTATTTTTAAATAATTTAAAACTTAGAAATTATTTATAAAAATTAAATTGAAAATTAAAACCTAAAAATTATTTAATAATAAAAAATTTAACAAGAAATTTAAAAATTATTTAATACCAATTAATTATTAAACTATAATGATCAATATTATTTTAAAAAATATATATAGCTTTGTGATTTTCACTTGTGTTTTTGATTTTCAATTTTTTTGTGAAAATTTTTATTTTTAAATGATTTTTAAGTTTTAAGTTTTTTTATATTTTTAAATATTTTTATTTTAAAATCAAAATTTATTTTAATTTTAAAAATAATAATTGAATCAATTAATAATTTTTTATTTTTATTTAAATGAGAAAATCATACATGCTTAGTGCATGTTTCTAAAATGTGACCGTTGGGAGAGCATTTAAACAGTGAGAGTCACGCATTTGGCATTGGAATATTTAAACAGTGAGTCACGCATTTGGCATTGGAATATTTAAACAGTGAGTCACGCATTTGGCATTGGAGTATCTAAACAGTGAGAGTCACGCATTTGCCATTCTTCTTCTTCTTCTGCCTCTCTCTTTCCCCCCTCTCTCAAAACTTCCTCTGCTTCTCTCTTTTCCCCCTCTCTGAAAACTTTCTCCCATTTCTTGAGAAAACAGATCAAATGAAAACCTTCATATTCGAAGAAAAAACAGGAAAACAGGGAAAGATATCAAGCCACTGGACCGTGCGAAAATCAGGGCATGGCACACTGCTATACTGGAATTTTCATGGGTCTCTTCTGTAAGAATTCTCTCTTGGCTGGATGAAAGGGGTCCATCAAACTGGTTGGGATATTACTTACAGCATGAATGTAGCTATATTTAGTCTAGCCCAAAGCCCCTCAAAAAGCTTGGGAACGGGGTATGGCTCTGATCGCAACCAGGTTCTTTTTCATCGAGATTGGCCAAAAAAAGGTCGATTATAAATTCATTTTTTCCCTTACTTATCATCTCTTTGTGGGACTTCTTTCATCTTCAACTCAGCGCTTGTTCAGTACTGCTAACTATTATAGGAGGATGCCGTTCCGTCGGGACCACCAGTAGCTTTGGTATTGGTTTTCTCTTCCTTCATCTCTTCGGTGGAGTGACATGGTGGAAGAGGAAAAATAGCAAAGGATTTACAACCAGCGGAAGTGCCATCTCTGAACCCCAAAGCTGCCTTTTCCTCATGGAAGGACCAGAGGTAAATATCCGGCATTGAGCCCGCCTATCATAAATGGGTGAAGAGCGACCTCATGGACGACGTACGCAACATGAAAATGTCTTGTGTTGGCAGAGGGTTGATGGCTTATCTTGGAAACAAGGTACGTTTTAATTTCCCAGAGTTGGAGAGTAGAATTATGATGATGTCAAAAAAAATGGCCATCAAATCTTCTCGGGTTTTCCAGGGTTAAATCTCAATCAGCATGTCTTTACACCAAATCTGCAGTCATTTGACCTCTAGGCAGAAGGAGGGATATGAACTATGGAGAATTTCAGATGCTATGGAAATCCTAAGGAAGACAAGGTTTCCAATGGTCCATGGCATGGGAGATGAGAACTCTCCTTAAATAATTCTCGGCCATGAGTAAGGCCCTTACTCTCACTTTTTTCCTGTCCATGCTTAGCTAATGAATCAATATGTGCGGAGTTCTAGCTTACATAGATTAAATTCTGTCATATTTGTGCTGGTCCAGTGGAATTATTTGACTTGGTGACTTCAATTACCAGATTGTGTTGTCTTACGGCTCTGCAGAGGGACTTGTTGAGATGTGCAATTGGAGATTATTGTTAGAGAATGACAAGGCATGTTTCTTTTTTTGTGATGTTCTTTCTGAAGTTTCAGAATCTCCTCTTTTCAATATGTTTTTAAACATGTTCAATCTAAAACTCCATGGTTTCTGATGGTTTTTAGTTACAGCCATGGATAGAGCAGAGTGTGCTTGAGATATGGAATGAAGGGAATATATATTTTCCTCCCACCTGTAAGTATTCAAATAATTCAGACAGATATGCAGGTGATGATAGACATCCAAAGATGAAGCAAAAAAAGCTTGCATTGTAATCTCACATACTCTTGTGAAATCTCTCTTACAATGAAATCATATTAGCCTTATATTATATGATTGTTAGCATGTGAAATAATGTGGACGATATTGTCTGTTCAATTCTGGTATACTTAGTGTCTGATTGTGCCCTTTCCATTTACATCATTGTTAGCATGTGAAATACTGTGGACCATATTGTCTGTTTAATTCTGGTATACTTTGTGTGTGATTGTGCCTTTTCCATCTCGGGGTGATGGTATACTATGGTATGGGAGAGGCTTGAATCAACTAACTTATGTTTATGGGGAATCAAGGTTCTCAGATCATAGGCCTGTTTACAGCATTTTTCTGGCAGAACTGGAATCTATAAACTATAGCCAAATCAAGAAAAAGCATAAGTTGTTCAAGTCCTAGGATTGAAGTTGAAGAACTATTGCCACGCTTACATGGACATACCGAGCTCAATTTACTTTGAGTAATGCACTCCTTCAAAATCTACACATGCTTGTGTGCTCCATAAAAGTAACAGAAGTGGATTATATGCTTTGCACTTCTATTAAGGTAAATTTATTGAAGAAAAGAAAGATTCTTTATGTTCTTAAGTGGCATAGCTTTGTCATTTACCTTGTAATGATAGTGCATCTTGTAAAACACAAAGCCATGTGAAGATTCAGTTGGCCATGGAGTTTCAACTATGCCTTCCTGCCTCTGTCATTTGGGTAACTTTTCTTCATATCTCAGTTGATCCTAATTTATTCTTCTTTCTCAGGGAGAAGAAAACTGAGAAAGCTGCATTTATGAACACAAAGACAGATGTTATTGTTGGATATACTTAGCAGTGTAGCTAAATATGGGTTTCATGTTAGTTTCTCAAGGGACAAAACAGCAAGCCTGACTTCTTTTTCCATAAAAACTATATGATCTAAGTGAATACAACTGCCATACAGGAAATAGAATCTCTACTCAGTGCATTCCCTTAAAAGCCATGTTTTATTACATGTTTTGATTCCTGCTAAAAAATTTTGTAGGCTACGAAGATCACTTGTCCTTATTATCATCTACTGTTTGGTCCCCCATTTGTAGACTCCAAAGAAGCTCTATGTCTATGGTGATAGAGATATTCTGTTGCTGGCAATCCAAAGGAAGGTTTGTCCTTCATATTCTTACCTTGTCTCACTTTGTCCATTGATAATCATTTTAGTTGTCTGTAGACAGTGTATGACTCCATATTGATTAGAATTAAGGCTTGGGTTTGAACCAAGCTATTAATCACAAGCATAGAGGTTGTCTAGGTCAAAGCTTGCACACTTTGCATAGTTATTTTGATGAAGCTGCAGTACTATGTTAGGCATTACCATTGTAGGGAGGTCTAATGATGTTACTGGTTATTATAACTAGCGAAAGTCCTATCCTGTTGGTTCTGCATTATAATGGTATTAGGAGGGAAGGATGAGCCATTCTAGTGAGATTTCTAATTTCAACTTTAGGATTCTCTAGGTCATAGAGATCATTGAACAGATTGATTGAGATGTAAAGCGGACTCAGCTAGACATGCATTTTTGCTATGGGGAATCCTCATTTATAAAATCTAATCAGGTTTGGTTTTTCCTTCTAGTTTAAATATTAAATCAAACTTGAGTGATGTGGCTGACTAATGTGTGCCTCTCATCTTTTAGGAGGCTCTGAAAAGCATATTGATTGTATTTGCAAAGTTAAATCCACGTATCCGATATGTCTAGGGGATGAATGAAATTTTAGCAATTCTTTTCTATGTATTTAGAAATGATCAAAAATGACCATGATGAGAAAAATGCGGTAAGTGATTGTTTATCATTTTTCTTATTAGTTTCTAAATCTCAAATATGTTTCTGTGACTCTTTTATGATATTTTAGTTATGTTTGAAGAATAGATGTATATCCTATTTAACTATATTTATATTTTGGATTTTTGCCTATCTGCCTCATTATGTCAATAGAATAGTTTAAAAATTCTTATAAAAAAATAATATTAAACCTTTTACATGAAAAACGCATTAGATACTTATTTGCTTTTAAAGAAGATGAAGATTTGATCATTATTGTTTTACGAAATCTGCACTCTGATTTTCTGTTCCTGGTGTTGGAATATCAATTGAGTTAATTGTCACTTGTTTCTACCAATATTTGGCAGATATGACTCCTGATATTTACCCATTTTCTTTTTCTATATTCATCTTTGGTCGCATGGACTATTATCTTAGTTGCCAGTAATTAGGATCCTGATTATTCATCTTAAATTATGCTTATATGTTAGGCATATTATCACTTATATTATGTGTATGATTTATTTAATACCTTGTAGTTTGCAGAAAGGAATGAGTTTTATGACAAGTTAACGTTTTATATGCATGATTTATAACAGCCAGGGTGATGTAGAGTATTTGATTGTGGAGCTGAAAAGTCTGCCCCACTACTTGCTCTATACTCCTAATGTGAGTAGTGCCTTAGTCTTAGATAGTTCATTATCTTTTTTCGCAAATCCTTTAATTAATACACATACATCTTTCTTTCCTCCTTCCCATTTTCCTTCTTCTGTTTTTATTAAACCTTTCACACTGGTTGCTATCATAAATATGCAACTGTTGTGTATATTTAGCTCTAGATTACACCCGTCTCCACCCATGTCACTTTGTCAAACCTCCCCCCCTCCCTAACAACTTGTGGGGATGTTTCCTCCTCTCCAAGTTCCAAGAATTCAATCATTGGCATTATTTGGGATACTGAGACCAAAGGAATTGGAAAAGAGCTCCAGGATAAGGATTGCGTTGCGGTTATAACAAGTGTTTTTTCGGTCAAAGTATGGCCATTAGGTTTATGCATTTATTGCTGATAAATCATTGACACTTTGAGATGTCCTAAATGGGGGGAAGATTATGTGCACAACTCTCTAGCAAATCCCTTTAAAGGCTCTTCTGCATTATAGTTCCTTTACTTCATCTTTCTACCTTTTACACTGGTTATAGGCAAATGCTTGTTTCGACATCGATGTTGCAAAGAGTTTAAGGACAATGATGGATAAGGAACAATTCTTAGTAGTTGAAAAAAATTACACTATCTAAACAAGAGCTGATTGCTTTATCGGTAACTGCAAGTATGGATTCTTACATAAGGGCTTATCCTTTTATTATTAAATCTCCATTGGTACTGGATTTTTTTTTTCTTAACTTTTTTATGTTTTACATTTTCTTAATTTGATTATTTATTTTTTAATTTCATTTTGTTAATATGATTTTTAGGCATGATAAGTTATGAACTCATATTATTTTTTTTTAATCTCGAAAAGTTTACTTTATAGCAACTCTGAGACTAATGCTTCTTTTGAGCACAATGTTGCAAAGATTCTGTAGGCAACGATGAAGAAGGACCAATGGTAGAATAACCAATTGTTTTTCTGGTAGCTGCAGATATGGTTTCCGACATTGGGGCTTATCCATTTATTGTCTAGGGGAGGATTCTAACATCCCTTATCCATATTTATTATCTTGAAAAATTGCAACTTTATTGGTAATATCTTTCTATGCATCATAATCATATGTTCTTTTATTACTTAGTAGTAGCAGTGATCTAGCAGCATAGTGGCAGTAGAACTGTAGCAATAAACTGGCAGAGTAATCTAGTAGTGGTAGTAATCTAGTAGCAACAACACTTAAATAGTAATAATTACATTAATTTCTTAGTAACAGTAATCTAGCAGTATGAGTAATTGTAGTCTAGCAGCAACCATAATCTAGAAGTAATAATAACAGTAGTAGCAGTAGAAGCAGAAATCTATCAGTAGCAATAGCAGTCTCGTAGTAGACATACTCTAGATGCAGCAGCAGTAGTGGTATTCTTACAGTAACAATAGGAATAATTTAGCACCAACTGTAGCAATAATTTATTTGAAGTAGTAATCTAGCAATAGCCATAATCTACTAGTAGTAGTAGTAGTAGAAGTAGTAATCTAGCAGAAGCAGTAATTTAACTGTTGGAGTAGTCTCGTAGTAGACGTATTTCAAATGTAGCAGCAAAAGTAGCGGTATTCTTGCACTAGCAATAGAAATAATTTAGGACTAGCAGTAGCAATAATTTAGTAGTATAATCTAGCAGTAGTTGGCTCAGACTTCAAGTTAGTTATTTTGGTAGCTCGAAGAAACTGCTACTCACTTTTTTGAAATAGCATTCCTTTTCTGTGCTGGACTAGGATCTGCATTGCTAAGCATTTTGTTTTTTTATTTTTTTTTCATGTGATTCACCTAAACAACTTAGCCTTCTAATAATTTAGTTTTATTTTCTATTATGTGGAATGATCTTTTCTTGTGGTTCCTACTAACTCTTACTCGTTTGGCCATTGTCATGGAGTATACTGCGTGAGGAGAACTCTTCGAGCCTAAAGATTTAGCGAGGATGAGGTACTGTATAAAGGTGAGCATGCTATATTAACTAATTTATTTATATAGTCAAATTTCTCTTATACATATATGCTTTACGAAACATGAAAGCTTAATCTTTTGTTCCCTAATTTCTCTGTTCAATTTCTATAGATAAGGTTTTTCTGTTAGCAACTAATACGGGAAGTGAGTTATTGTCGTTCAATGGTTTGAACTTCAACCATCATTCTTTGGTTTCATTTAGCTTTTCTCTTTAATTTATTTTGTTTCTCTTTCTCTTATAATCCATCTATCTTAAAGATTTATTACTTATAGTAGATTAGCCATAGAGATCTTACGTTAGAAAATACCTTGCTGGATGGTAACACAGCTCCTAGTATCAACATATGTGATTTTAGGTATTCAAAGGTAATCTTCAAATTATGAATGCCATAGGATTGTAATGGAGATCAAGTTCATTTGTAATCTCTTTACTTATTGTATTTGCTTGATTTTCTCATCGATAGTGTCGTGCTCTCAATCAAAATCTACTGTAGGAACTCAAACTTACATAACAGCTAAGGTCTTATCCAAAAGAGAATACGATGGCAAAGTTATACACTTAATTTTTTGCATTTTTCTTCTATCATTTTCCTCTTCGTTGTCCTTTGCTGTTCTTTGATCGGTGTTCTGTATTTAACCTTGGAGCAATATTTAGATTGTAGATGTTTGGTCTTCTTGGGTCACCATACCGATGATGCTAGCTGGTGCTTATCCGTTTAAAGATCTTGATGATCCAAGAAAATTGGCAATTGGGATTTATCATATTCACACTCTCAAACTCCTTTCCTCCATTAAGAGCAAATAAAATTATCTGTAACTTAAGATAATGAGATATGTTTTTATTGGTCTTGTAGTGGATACTCCGCATTCACCACACAATCCTAGATTACTTCCCCGAGTTTACGTGGAGTGCAAGCATCCTTTATCTACGTGGCTTATTGCAAATCGTGAAAAGGTAATTTTTTTCTCTTGGCTTACATAGATGAATAGAAATTTAACTGCTAGGTTATCCGAAATCAAAGTAGAAAAGGGAAAATTTTAACTCAACTAGGTCAGTATACTTACTCATCAAAGAACAAGCTTAACCCAAAACTGTGTGAACGCAAACTCTTGGAATTAATAAGAACTTGTCCATTGTAGGCAGGATTGTTTGTTTAGATAATATGTTAGTATTACCTAGTGAATGATCAAAAAAGGTATTTTAGCATACATAGATGAATTGAACTGCTCGTTTTACGGATATTAACTATTCGTGAAATGAAAATCGATCTATGTTTTTTAAAGAAGTTGCCTATATAGCTCACAAAAGGGGAAGTTAGTTGAGTCATGATGTAAATAACCCGTTGCAAATCATTAAAGAACTGCTGTTATCAATAGTACAGGAAGGAAGGAAGATTGTTGAAGTTTCGAAGCTTAGGCGGACATTAACGGGAAGCAGTATGGATCTTGATGACTTGGATGCAGATGCAGATCTTAAAGATGTAGATGCCAATGTTGATTTTGTCTGTCAATTCTGAACAATAGTGTACAAGAAACTTGTATTTTATTGGGGTACAAACTGCACTTTCTGTTGATTTGTTTATACTAGAAAAGGACTAGAGAATTCTCTTTGTAATCCGTTTCTTATCAGTTAGCACATGGATACTGTGTAACAGGTTATAGACAAATACTTGTTTCAACATCGATGTTGCAAAGATTTTGAGGACAATGATGGATAAGGAGTAGTTCTTAGCCGTTGGAAGAATTGAACTATTCAAATGGCAACTGGTTGCTTCTTCAATAGCTGTAGGTATAGATTCCTACATGCGAGCTTATCCTTTTATTGTTAAACATCTATTGGTACTGTATTCCTTTCAACTTTTTTGATATCTTTATATTTTAATTTTTCTTGATTTAATGATTTATTTTCTAGTTTTATATTTTCTTCCATTTTCTTAGACATGCTTCCATTTCGTTAACATGATGTTTAGGCATGATAAGCTACGAACTCCAATTTTTTTTTTTTTTCAGTTTTAGAATGTTTTCTTTATAGCAATTCTGAGACTAATGCTTCTTTTGATAACGATGTTGCAAAGATTCTGCAGTCAATGATGAAGCAGGACCAATGGCAAAACAACCCATTGTTCTTTTGGTAGCTGCTGATATGGTTTTCTACATAGGAGCTTATCCATTTGTTGTCAGGGGAGGATTCTACCATCCCATGTACATATTTATTATCTTAGAAAATGGCATCTTCATCGGTAATATTTTTCTATGCATCATAATCATATGTTCTTTTATTACTTAGAAGTAGTAGTGGTCTAGCAGCAGCAGTAGCGGTGATTTAGCGGCAGTAGTGGCAGTAGCGATAGCAATAACCTAGTAGATTAATCTAGCAGTGGTAGTAGTTGTACTCTAGTAGGGTAGTAGCACTCGTACGAATCTAGCAGTTATAGTAGCACTAATCTTATAGTAATCTAGTAGCAACACTACTTAAAATAATAATGATAGTAATAATTTAGCAGTAGTAGTAATCTAGTAGTAAGATTAACTGTAGTCTAGCACTAGCCATACTCTAGAAGTAATAGTAGCAGTAGAAGCAGCAGTAGAGGCAGTAATCTATTAGTACAAGTAGGATTCCCATAGTAGACATGTTTTAGATGCAGTAGCAGCAGTAGTAGCAGTAAGAATAATTTAGCACTAACTGTAGTAACAATTTATTTGAAGTAGTAGTATAACACTAGTAGTAACTACAGTCTAGCAGTAGCCATAATCTAGAAGTAGTAGTGGTAATAGTAGAAGTAAAAATGTAGGAGTAGCAGTAATTCAGCTGTTGGTGTAGTCTCGTAGTAGAAGTATTCTAGATGTAACAGCAAGAGTAGAAGTATTCTTGCAGTAGCAGTAGAAATAATTTAGGACTAGCAATAGCAATAATTTAGCAGTAATGCTTATTTAGCAGTGTTGGTTTCAGGCTTCAGGTTAGTTATTTCGATAGCTCGAAGAAATAGCTACTCACTTTTCTTAAAAAGCCTTTCTTTTCTATGCTGGATTAGGATCTACATTGATTAAGTATTTTGTTTTTTTCATGTAATTCACCTAGAAACTTAGGCCTTTAATAATGTAGTTTTATTTTTTATCTATGTGGAATTATCTTTTCTTGTAGGTCCTACTAACTCCTACTCGTCTGGGCATTGTCATGGAGTATGCTGCGGGAGGAGAAGTCTTGAGGCCAAAAGATTTAGCGAGGATGAGGTAATGTACAGAGGTGAGCATGCCATCCTCACTAATTTATTTATATAGTCAAATTTCTCTTATTCCCACATGCTTTAAGGAACATGAAAGCTTAATCTTTTGTTTTCTAATTTCTCTGTTCAGTTTCTATAAGTAAAGTTTTTCTGTTAGCAATTAATACGGCGAGTGAGTTATTGGCGTTCAATTGTTTGAAATTCAACCATCATTCTTTGGTTTCATTTAACCTTTCTTTTTAATTTATTTTATTTCTCTTTCTTTCATAGTCCATCTAGCTTAAAGATTTATTTTTCTTACAGCAGATCATTCATAGAGATCTTAAGCTAGAAAATACCTTGCTGGATGGTAGCACAACTCCTAATATCAAGATATGTAATTTTGCGCATTCAATGGTAATCTTCAAATTATGAATGCCATAGGATTATAACAAAGATCAAATTCATTTGTAACCTGTTTACTTATTGTATTTGCTTGATTTTGTCATCGGCAGTCTTGTGCACTCAATCAAAATCTACTGTAGGAACACAAGCTGGCATAACGGCTAAGGTCCTATCCAAAAGAGAATACGATGGCAAAGTTATACACTTAATTTTTTGCAGTTTTCTTCTATCATTTTCCTCTTCGTTGTTCCTTGCTATTCTTTGATCTATGCTTTGCATCTAACCATAGAACAATATTTAGATTGTAGATGTTTGGTCTTCTGGGGTCACCATACCGATGATGCTAGCTGGTGCTTATCTGTTTGAGGATCATGATGATCCAGGAAAATGGTAATTGGGATTTATCATATTTACACTCTCAAACTCCTTTCCTCTATTAAGAGCAAATAAAATTATCTGTAACTTAAGATAATGAGATATGTTTTTATTGGTCTTCGTAGCGGATACTCCGTATTCACTACGCAATCCCAGAATACATCCCCGAGTTTACGTGGAGTGCAAGCATCCTTTGTCTCCGCTGCTTGTCGCAAATCGTGAAAAGGTAATTTTGTCTCTTGGCTTGCATAGATGAATAGAAATTTGACTGCTAGGTTATCCGAAATGAAAGTAGAAAAGGCAAAATTTTAACTCAACTAGGTCAGTATACTTACTCATCAAAGAACAAGCTTAACCCAAAATTTTCTGAACGTAAACTCTTGAAAGTAATAAGAAATTATCCAATGTAAGCACGATTGTTTATTTAGATAGTATGTTAGTGTTACCTAGTCAATGTTCAGAAAAGGTATTTCAGCAAACGTAAATGAACTGAACTCCTCGTTTTACGGAGATTGACTATCCGTGAAATAAAAATCGATCCATGTTTCTTAAAAAGAAGTTGCCTATACAGCTAACAAAAGGGGAAGCTAACTGAGTCACGATGTAAATAACCCGTTGTAACTCATTAAAGAAGTGCTGCTGTCAATAGTGCAGGAAGCGAGGAAGACTACTGAAGTTTCGAAGCTTAGGCGGACATTAACGAGAAGCAGTATGGATCTTGATGACTTGGATGCAGATGCAGATCTTAAAGATGTAGACGCCAATGTTGATTTTTTCTATCAATTTTGAATAATAGCGTGCAAATAATTCGTATTTTACTGAGGTACAAACTGCACTTTTTGTTGATTTGTTTATACTAAAAAAGGACTAAAGAATTCTCCCTGTAATCCTTTTCTTATCAGTTAGCACATGGATACTTTGTAACAGGTTATAGACAAATACTTGTTTCGACATTGATGTTGCGAAGATTTTAAAGACAATGATGGATGAGGAGTAGTTCTTAGCCGTTGGAAGAATTGCACTATCCAAACAACAGCTGGTTGCTTCTTCAATAGCTGGAGGTATAGATTCCTACATGCTAGCTTATCCTTTTATTGTTAAACCTCCATTGGTACTGGATTCTTTTTAACTTTTTTTGATTTTTTTATGTTTCCAATTTTCTTGATTTAATTATTTATTTTCTAGTTTTATTTTTTCCTCCATTTTCTTAGACATGCTTCCATTTTGTTAACATGATGTTTAGGCATGATAAGCTACGAACACAAATTTTTTTTTTTGGTCTTAGAATATTTTCTTTATAGCAATTCTAAGACTAATGCTTTTTTTAAGCACTATGTTGCGAAGATTCTGCAGGCAATGATGAAGCAAGACCAATGGCAGAATAACCCATTGTTCTTTCGGTAGCTGCTGATATGGTTTTCTACATAGGGGCTTATCCACTTGTTGTCAGGGGAGGATTCTACCATCCCTCGTACATATTTATTATCTTAGAAAATGGCACCTTCATCGGTAATATTTTTCTATGCATCATAATCATATGTTCTTTTATTACTTAGAAGTAGTAGTGATCTAGCAGCAGCAGTAGCGATGATTTAGCCGCAATAGTGACAGTAGGAGTAGCAATAAACTGGTAGATTAATCTACCGGTGGTAGCAATCTAGGAGTGGTAGTAATTGTACTCTAGTAAGGCAGTAGCACTCGCACGAATCTAGCAGTTATAGTAACACTAATATTATAGTAATCTAGTAACAACACTACTTGAAACAATAATAATAGTAATAATTTAACAGTAATAGTAATCAAGCAGTAAGATTAATTGTAGTCTAGCAGTAGCCATACTCTAGAATTGGTAGTAGCAATAGAAGCAGCAGTAGAAGCAGTAATATATTAGTAAAAGTAGGATTCTCATAGTAGACGTATTTTAGATGCAGCAGCAGCAGTAGGAGTAGTAAGAATAATTTAGAAAAAATAGTAGTAATAATTTTAAGTAGTAATCTAACAGTAGTAGTAACTACAGTGTAGCAGTAGCCATAATCTAGAAGTAGTAGTGGTAATAGCAGAAGTAGTAATGTAGGAGTCGCAGTAATTCAGCTGTTGGAGTAGTCTCGTAGTAGACGTATTCTAGATGTAACAGCAGGAGTAGTAGTATTCTTGCAGTAGCAGTAGAAATAATTTAGGACTAGAAATAGCAATAATTTAGCAGTAGTTGGTTTCGGGCTTCAGGTTAGTTATTTTGGTAACTCAAAGAAACTGCTACTCATTTTTCTTAAAAAGCCTTTTTTTTCTATGCTGGATTAGGATCTACATTGACTAAGCATTTTGTGTTTTCATGTAATTCATTTAAAAACTTAGGCCTCTAATAATGTAGTTTTATTTTTTTTTCTATGTGGAATGATATTTTCTTATGGGTCCTACTGACTCCTACTCGTCTGGCCATTGTCATGAAGTACGCTGCGGGAGCAGAAGTCTTAGGGCCAAAAGATTTAGTGAAGATGAGGTAATGTACAGAGGTGAGCATGCCATACTCACTAATTTATTTATATAGTCAAATTTCTCTTATTCCCACATGCTTTAAGGAACATGAAAGCTTAATCTTTTGTTTCCTAATTTCTCTGTTCTGTTTCTATAGGTAAGGTTTTTCTGTTAGCAACTAATACGGCGAGTGAGTTATTGGCGTTCAATTGTTTGAAATTCAACCATCATTCTTTGGTTTCGTTTAACCTTTCTCTTTAATTTATTTTATTTCTCTTTCTTTCATAATCCATCTAGCTTAAAGAGTTATTTCTTACAGCAGATCAATCATAGAGATCTTAAGCTAGAAAATATCTTGTTGGATGGTAGCACTACTCCTAGTATCAAGATATGTGATTTTGCACATTCAAAGGTAATCTTCAAATTATGAATGCCATAGGATTATAATGAAGATCAAGTTCATTTGTAACCTCTTTACTTATTGTATTTGCTTGATTTTGTCATCGGCAGTCTTGTGCACTCAATCAAAATCTACTGTAGGAACACAAGCTGGCATAACGGCTGAGGTCCTATCCAAAAAAGAATACTATGGCAAAGTTATACACTTAATTTTTTGCAGTTTTCTTTTATCATTTTCCTCTTCGTTGTTCCTTGCTATTCTTTGATCTGTGTTTTGCATCTAACCACAGAACAATATTTAGATTGCAGATGTTTGGTCTTCTAGGGTCACCATACAGATGATGCTAGCTGGTGCTTATCCGTTTGAAGATCATGATGATCTAGGAAAATTGGCAATTGGGATTTATCATATTTACACTCTCAAACTCCTTTTCTCTATTAAGAGCAAATAAAATTATCTTTAACTTAAGATAATGAGATGTGTTTTTATTGGTCTTGGCAGTGGATACTTCATATTCACTACACAATCCCAGATTACATCCCCGAGTTTACGTGGAGTGAAGCATCCTTTGTCTCCACTGCTTGTCGCAAATCGTGAAAAGGTAATTTTGTCTCTTGGCTTGCATAGATGATTAGAAATTTGACTGCTAGGTTATCCGCAATCAAAGAAGAAAAGGCAAAAATTTAACTCAACTAGGTCAGTATACTTACTCATCAAAGAACAAGCTTAACCCAAAACTGTTTGCACGCAAACTCTTGGGACTAATAAGAACTTGTCCATTGTAGGCAGGATTGTTTGTTTAGACAATATGTTAGTATTACCTAGTGAATGATCAAAAAAGGTATTTCAGCATACCTAGATGAACTGAACTGCTCGTTTTATAAAGATTAATTATTCATGAAATGAAAATCGATCCATGTTTTTTAAAGAAGTTGCCTATACAGCTAAGAAAAAGGGAAGCTAGATGAGTCACGATGCAAATAACCAGTTACAAATCATTAAAGAAGTGCTGCCGTCAATAGTACAGGAAGCAAGGAAGACTATTGAAGTTTCGTAGCTTAGGCGGACATTAACGGGAAGCAGTATGGATCTTGATGACTTGGATGCAGATGTTGATCTTAAAGATGTAGACGCCAATGTTGATTTTGTCTGTCAATTCTGAACAATAGTGTACAAACAACTCGTATTTTACTGAGGTACAAACTGCACTTTCTGTTGATTTGTTTATACTAAAAAAAGACTAAAAAATTTTCTCTGTAATCCGTTTCTTATCAGTTAGCACATGGATACTTTGTAACAGGTTATAGAAAAATACTTGTTTCGATATCGATGTTGAAAACATTTTGAGGAAAATGATGGATAAGGAGTAGTTCTTAGCCGTTGGAAGAATTGCACTATCCAAACAACCGCTGGTTGCTTCTTCAATAGCTGTAGGTATAGATTCCTACAAGCGAGCTTATCTTTTTATTGTTAAACCTCCTTTGGTACTGGATTCTTTTCAACTTTTTTCATATTTTTATGTTTTAATTTTTTTTGATTTAATTATTTATTTTCTAGTTTTATTTTTTTCTCCATTTTCTTAGACATGCTTCCATTTCGTTAACATGATGTTTAGGCATGATAAGCTACGATCTCCATTTTTTTTTTTCGGTCTTAGAATGTTTTCTTTATAGCAATTCTGAGACTAATGCTTCTTTTGAGCATGATGTTGTAAAGATTTTGCAGGCAATGATGAAGCAGGACCAATGGCAGAACAACCCATTGTTCTTTCCGTAGATGCTGATATGGTTTTCTACATAGGGGCTTATCCATATGTATTCAGGGGAGGATTCTACCATCCCACGTACATATTTATTATTTTAGAAAATGACACCTTCATCGGTAATAATTTTCTATGCATCATAATCATATTCTTTTATTACTTAAAAGTAGCAGTGATCTAGCAGCAGCAGTAGCGGTGATTTAGCCGTAGTTGTGGTAGTAACGATTGCAATAAACTTGTAGATTAATCTAGCAGTGGTAGTAGTTGTACTCTTGTAGGGTAGTAGCACTTGCACGAATCTAGCAGTTATAGTAGCACTAATCTTATAGTAATCTAGTAGCAGCACTACTTAAAATAATAATAGTAATAATTTAGCTATAGTAGTAATCTAGTAGTATGATTAACTGTAGCCTAGCACTAGCCATAGTCTAGAAGTAATAGTAGCAGTAAAAGCAACAGTCGAAGCTGTACTCTATTAGTACAAGTAGGTTTCTCGTAGCAGACGTGTTTTAGATGCAGTAGCAGCAGTAGCAGTAAGAATAATTTAGCACTAACTGTAGTAATAATTTATTTGAAGTAGTAATCTAGCAGTAGTAGTAACTACAGTCTAACAGTAGCCATAATCTAGAAGCAATGGAGATAATAGCAGAAGTAGTAATGTAGGGGTAGCAGTAATTCAGCTGTTAGAGTAGTCTCGTAGTAAATGTATTCTAGATGTAACAGCAGGAGTAATAGTATTCTTGCAGTAGCAGTAGAAATAATTTAGGACTAGTGATAGCAATAATTTAGCAGTAGTACTTATTTAGCAGTAGTTAGTTTCGGGCTTTAGGTTAGTTATTTCGATAGCTTGAAGAAATAACTACTCACTTTTCTTAAAAAGCCTTTCTTTTCTATACTGGATTAGGATCTATATTGACTAGGAATTTTTTTTTTTCATGTAACTCACCTAGAAACTTAGCCTTCTAATAATGTAGTTTTACTTTTTTCTATGTGAAATGATCTTTTCTTGTGGGTCTTACTGACTCCTACCCGTCTGCCCATTATCATGGAGTATGCTACGGGAGGAGAAGTCTTCAGGCCAGAAGATTTAGCGAGGATGAGGTAGTGTACAGAGGTGAGCATGCCATATTCACTAATTTATTTATATAGTCAAATTTCTCTTATATCTATATGCTTTAAGGAACATGAAAGCTTAATCTTTTGTTTACTAACTTCTCCGTTCAGTTTTTATAGGTAAGGTTTTTCTGTTAGCAACTAATACGGGGAGTGAGTTATTGGCGTTTAATGGCTAGAACTTCAACCATCATTCTTTGGTTTCGTTTAACATTTCTCTTTAATTTATTTTATTTCTCTTTCTTACAGCAAATCAATCATAGAGATCTTAAGCTAAAAAATACCTTGCTGGATGGTAGCACAGCTCCTAGTATCAAGATATGTGATTTTGCGCATTCAAAGGTAATCTTCAAATTATTAATGCCATAGGATTATAACGAAGATCAAGTTCATTTGTAACCTCTTTACTTATTGTATCTGCTTGATTCTGTCATCGACAGTGTTGTGCAGTCAATCAAAATCTACTGTAGGAACACAAGCTGGCATAACGGCTAAGGTCCTATCCAAAAGAGAATACGATGGCAAAGTTATACACTGAATTTTTTGCATTTTTCTTCTATCATTTTCCTCTTCATTGTTCCTTGCTATTCTTTGATTTGTGTTTTGTATCTAACCCTGGAACAATATTTAGGTTGCAGATGGTTGGTCTTTTGGGGTCACCATACCGATGATGCTAGCTGGTGCTTATCCGTTTGAGGATCATGATGATCTAGGAAAACTAGAAATGGGGATTTATTATATTCACACTCTCAAACTCCTTTCCTCCATTAAGAGCAAATAAAATTATCTATAACTTAAGATAATGAGATATGTTTTTATTGGTCTTGGCAGCGGATACTCCGTATTGACTACACAATCTTAGATTACATCCTCGAGTTTACGTGGAATGCAAGCATCCTTTGTCTCTGCTGCTTGTCATAAATCGTGAAAAGGTAATTTTGTCTCTTGGCTTGCATAGATGAATAGAAATTTGACTGTTAGGTTGTCCAAAATCAAAGAAGAAAATTCAAAAATTTAACTCAACTAGGTTAGTATACTTACTCATCAAAGAACAAGCTTAACCCAAAACTTTCTGAACACAAACTCTTGGAAGTAATAAGAACTTGTCCATTGTAGGCAGGATTGTTTGTTTAGATAATATTTTAGTATTACCTAGTCAATGATCAGAAAAGGTATTTCAGCATACATAGATGAACTGAACTGCTCGTTTGACGAAGATTAACTATCTGTGAAATAAAAACCAGTCCATGTTTCTTAAAGAAGTTGCCTATACCGCTAACAAAAGGGGAAGCTAGCTGAGTCACAATGTAAATAACCCGTTGCAACTCATTAAAGAAGTGTTGCTGTCAATAATACAGGAATCGAGGAAGACTATTGAAGTTTCGAAGCTTAGGCGGACATTAATGGGAAGCAGTATGGATCTTGATGACTTTGGATACAGATGTAGATCTTGAAGATGTAAATGCTAGTGCTGATTTTGTCTGTCAATTTTGAACAATAGTGTACAAACAACTCGTATTTTACTGAGGTACAAACTTCACTTTTTATTGATTTGTTTATATTAGAAGAAGAGTAAAGAATTCTCCCTGTAATCCTTTTCTTATCAGTTGGCACATGGATACTTTGTAATAAGTTATAGGAAAAAACTTGTTTCGACATCGATGTTGCAAAGATTTTGAGGGCAATGATGGATAAGGAGCAGTTCTTAGCAGTTGAAAGAATTGCACTATCTAAACAGTAGCTACTTGTTTCTTCAATAGCTGCAGGTATGGATTCCTACATGCGAGCTTATCCTTGTATTGTTAAAACTCCATTGGTACTGGATTCTTTTCAACCTTTTTGATTTTTTTTATGTTTTAATTTTTTGTGATTTAATTATTTATTTTCTAATTTATTTTTTCCTCCATTTTCTTAGACATGCTTTTATTTTGTTAACATGATTTTTAAGCATGATAAGTTACGAACTCCATTTTTTTTTTTTTGTCTCAGAAGGTTTTCTTTATAGCAACTTTGAGACTAATGCTTCTTTTAAGCACGTTGTTGCAAATATTCTGTAGGCAATGATGAAGATGGACCAATGACAAGACAAGACGATTGTTCTTCTGGTAGCTACTAATATGGTTTTCTACATTGGGGCTTATCCATTTGTTGTCAGGGGAGGATTCTATCATCCATTGTACATATTTATTATCTTAGAAAATGGCACCTTCATTGGTAATATGTTTCTATGCATCATAATCATATGTTCTTTTGTTGCTTAAAAGTAGCAGTGATCTAGCAGTAGTAGTAGCAGTGATCTAGCAATAGTAGCGGCAGTAGCAGTAGTGATAAACTGGCACATTAATCTACGAGTGGTAGTAATCTAGTAGTGGCAATAGTTGCAATCTAGTAGGGCAGTAGCATTCGCACGAATTTAGTAGTTGGAATAGCACTAATCTTATAGTAATCTAGTAGCAACATTACTTAAAACAATAATAATAACAATAATTTAGTAGTAGCAGTAATCTTGAAATAAGAGTAATTGTAGTCTAGCAATAGTCATAATCTAGAAGTAATAGTAGTAGTAACAGTAGCAGAAGCAGTAATCTATCAGTATAAGTAATAGTCTTATGGTAGATGTATTCTAGATCCAGCAATAGCAATAGTAGTATTTTTGCAATAGTAGTAGAAATAATTTATTTTAAGTAGTAATCTAGCAGTAGTAGTAACTGTAGCCTAGCAGTAGCCACAATCTAGAAGTAGCTATAGTAGTAGCAGAAGTAGTAATGTAGCAGTAGCAGTAATTTAGCTATTGGAGTAGTCTCGTAGTAGACGTATTCTAGATGTGGCAGCAGAAGTAGTAGTATTCTTGAAGTAGCAATAGAAATAATTTAGGACTAGCAATAGCAATAATTTAACAATAGTATTAATCTAGTAGTAGTTGGTTTCGGACTTCAGATTAGTTATTTTGTTGCTCGAAGAAACTACTGCTTACTTTTTTGAAATAACATTTCTTTTCTACACTGGATTAGGATCTATATTAACTACATATTTTGTTTTTTCATGTGATTCAGCTAAATAACTTAGCCCTCTAATAATTTAATTTCATTTTCTTCTCTGTGGAATGATCTTTTCTTGTGGGTCCTACTAACTCTTACTTATCTAGCCATTGTCATGGAGTATGCTGCGGGAGGAAAACTCTTCAAGAGGATATGCTGTGCTAGTAGATTTAGCGAAGATAAGGTAATGTACAGAGGTGAACATGCCATATTCACTAATTTATTTATATAGTCAAATTTTTTTATTCCCATATGGTTTACGAAACATGAAAGCTTACATTTTTTATCCTAATTTTTCTTTTCAGTTTCTATAGGTAAGGTTTTTCTATTAGTAACTAATACGGGAAGTGAGTTATTGCTGTTCAATTGTTTAAACTTTAACCATCATTCTTTGGTTTCATTTAGCCTTTCTCTTTAATTTATTTTGTTTCTCTTTCTCCTATAATCTATCTCACTTAAAGAATTATTTCTTACAGCAGATTAGCCATAGAGATGTTAAGCTAGAAAATACTTGCTGGATGGTAGTCCAGCTCCTAGTATCAAGATATGTGATTATGGGCATTTAAAGGTAATCTTTAAATTTTGAATGCCATAGGACTATAATGGAGATCAAGTTCGTTTATAACCTCTTTACTTATTGTATTTACCTAATTTTGTCATCAACAGTGCCGTGTTCTCAATCAAAATCTTATGTGGCAACACAAGCTTACATAACACCTATGGTCCTATCCAAAAGAGAATACGATGGCAAAGTTATATACTTAATTTTCTGCATTTTTCTTATATCATTTTCCTTTTCGTTGTCCTTTGTTTTTCTTTGATTCGTGTTTTGTATTTAACCCTGGATCAATATTTAGATTGCAGATGTTTGGTCTTGTGGGGTTACCATACAGTGATGCTAGCTGGTGCCTATCCATTTGAAGATCCTGATGTTCTAAGAAAACTTCAAGAAGGCAATTAGGGTTTATCACATTTAGACTCTTAAACTCTTTTCCTCCATTAAGAGTAGATAGAATTATCAGTAACATAAAATAACGAGATATGTTCTTATTGGTCTTGGTAGCGGATACTCCGTATTCACTACGCAATCCCCGATTATGAGTTTACATGGACTGCAAGCATCCTTTGCCTCCGCTGTTTGTATACTTGCTTATTAAAGAGCAGACTTGAACTAAAACTGTCTGAAAGCAAACTCTTAAAATGGAAGTAATAAGAACTTGTTCATTATAGGCATGATTGTTTCATTTGAATATATCTGTGTATTAGGTAGTGAACGATCAAAAAGGGTATTTCAATTATTAACTATATCTAATAACAATTATCTAACTTAAGCATCAAAATCTATTTCAAGTCCATACTTTGCTGCAGAAAATGAATTTGTCAATCAAATTCTGGATTTCTACACCAAGCCTGAGGATATCGTCAAACCTGTTACTACAATTCTTCTCGTAGTTATCATCTACATTCAGCAGAGATGGAATTATGAGAAGCCCAGAGAGACTCTTAACTTTTGGACAGTGTAAGCTTATTCCTGTTGGTTCTAGAGTGTATGAGAGATTGCAGTCCGAATCATTTGTAGTGAAGCTTGTTTTCTAGTGTTAATGCAAGTGCAACACAAGAGAGAGATCACAATGATGAAGATTGATTTAATAGCATCATAATGCACTAACAAAAAGAGTTGTTCTTAACATGAAAGAAATCAAAATTACTTGTCTGATTTATTTCTATGCATAAGAGTTGGCTTCTGCTGATCTTGACTTGGATATGTTGTATCACTATGTTATGAAAAATTGTATGCTAGTTTTTATTTATGAAGCAAGTAATTTGATGAATTGTACATTCTGGTTAAGCTTTCTTTATAATCATTGCATAAACTGGCAAATGGATAAGTCAAGAAGCTAAATTGATTTGAAACTGGCATGGATGTTCCCTGTACATGAAAATCCTTTAGAATACAAAATGTTCTTACTATCATGGTTTATTAAAAAGTTGGTCTGAAATAAATCTAGTAAAGCCATGAACTAAAAAGTACCAACTTGATTCCCATGGAAAGCATTTGGTTTTTGCTGTTTACCAATTAGATTGTACCGAATGGATGAAAGACTATAGCCATTAGGCTTAGATATAGAAAGAGATAAAGAAAAATGAGAAAAAAAAGAAATTTTTAGTATTTTTTTGTAAAGTTGTAATTTTTAATTTTTTAATAAATAGTGACTTTTTGTCAGTTTTAAATTACTCTTGAAAAATTCTTAAATGTTTTCAAATCGATTTAAATAAAGAGATTGTATATAAAATTGAGTTTATATTCTTAAATTTATTTTATGCAGTAATTACAAAATGCAAAAGTAATAGAGAAACTCAAACTCTCAGCTGATCAACATCATGATTTTCATCACTAGGATCTTTTTCATGCCTACTTGTTTGAGTTTGACTTTTTGTTGAGCTGCTTCTATCATCTTTCAGGTTACCAGTAGGTATGGTAGATTGAATTTGTCTCATAACAGGTTCCACCTCAACTCTAAATCTTTTAGTTATTTTTACTACTTCATCAAACTTATTATGATCTGTTGAGTTGGCCTTTTCTTTAGCATAAGGCATACAAGTTCCACTGAAGATAACATCTTTGGGAATCAAAGTCTTGAATCCATTTCTTTGCTTGATTTGGATCTTGTATCTCTTAATACCCTCAAGATATCCTAGAAAAACTACTTTAACTGACCTTGACTCTAATTTTTCGCTGTCCCTTCTTAGTCTTGGACATATAGCCTTTAGAACCATAATAGTTCCATCACGAAGCTTGAATGCCATTGAACCAATCCTTACAACTGAGCATGCTTGGTTGTTTCCCATAATTACTTTGCTTCCAGCAACAAGTTTATATTCCAAAAATAAGTGTCTACTTGGACACATATGATGTGCGTACCAAGAATCCAACATCCATTCTTCTTGAATTTTGATTTTTGAAACCTTTAACACTTCTTCTTCCTCAAACGAATTTGATACCAAGCTGCATCAGCTTTTTTATTTTGCTGTTCATCATTTTGTTCTTTTTCAATTCCTTACAAAATCTTTTAATGTGGCCTATTTTACCACAATTATAGCATTCACATCATGAGTTTCTGGATTTTGATCTTTTGTCATTTCTTTGTTTTCCTTTTCTATCATTTCCAGGAGTTCAGGATTGACCTGGATTCTCTGATCTACTTCTCATGTTTTCGCTTCCTTTGAATCAACTTTTCTTCTTCACCTTTTCGCATTTAGAGCTCCAGCTACATCTTCTAACATAAGTGTATCTCTTCCGTGTTTAAGGATACCAAGAAAGGTATGATAAGACCTAGGTAAAGAGCGTAATAAGACTAGTGCCTTGTCTTCATCCTTATACTTAACCTTGATGTTTTCTAGGTCTAAACAAAGTTTTACAAACTCATCAAGATGATCCTATAGTGGTTTACCCTCTTGCACTTCTATAAAAAACTTCTCCGTCAAATAAGGTCTACTAGACAAGGTCTTTGTCAAATACAAACTCTCTAAATTCAGCCACACCTCAGTTGTGTTTTTTGCTTTACAACTTCACAAAGAACCTTATCACTCATTCTGAGTATCAGGGTGTTATATGTCCTTTTCATAACATCTACCTTCTTCTCTTGTGTAATGGTGTTGGGCAATCTATGTTCTCTCCATAGTGCAGCATCAAGCCCAAGGTTCCCAAGCCATGCCAAAACTTGATCTTCCAAAGGCCAAAATCATTTGTGCCATTAAACTTCTCAACATCATATTTTACAGCACATGATATCATTTTGTGCAAGCTGGGAAACCTGCTGAGCAATCACTAATGCAGCTCTGATACCACTGTGGGAAGACTCTAGGCTCTTATATATCAATAAGGCTCAGCAATAAGACATTGTAAGATAAATATATCTTTATTAATAAACTAGTAGAGCAAGAAAGAATGGAATGTCAGCTAGATTAAACAACAAGAAATAACTCTATAATTATGTTCCTCATAACAGAACACATCCATCAAGCAAAAGCACAATGAAAGCATTAACAATAAATGTAAGGAACAAGCCAAGAGACCAAGAACTTTCATAAATTCTTCAAAAAAGGAATACAAAATTTTTCTGGGTTACAAGAAAAACCAGGGCAGCTCTCTCGCCCCTCTCTAACCCAATTTTCAGTCCGCTTACTGATATTTTTGTCTCATTCTTTTTCTAGTACAAGACACCCATAAAGTGCCCTGAATACAGATTATACATCTTTCACTAGCCTTGGTGAGTAGCCTATATGTTGCTTTCTGAAATCCAACCAACATCACCCAGCAGTACTGTAGCTTTTAAAAATCTACACCTTTATTTTGTTGCTGATTTGACCCACTATGCATAGTTGGAATGTAATTTTTGTTTCCAACCAAATAAGCTTCACATATGTCTTAAGAAAGGCCATATCAGACTTGTGAAACCATTTTAAGAAGACTAAAAATAACTGCACTTGAAAACATTTCAAAAAGCAAAAGCTTTATTGATGCAGGTTTTCTTGTGAAGCATTCAGCTAACAATCTACACGTTTCCCATAAACTCACTAGTTAAAAAACATCACAGACCTATTGCTTGTTGATGACCCAAACTGCCAAGCATTTCACTTGGCTCTGACACCTAAAAGCTTCAAACATTTTTCCAGCTTGGTTGAAGGCATCACTTTGGTTGCCATGTCACACGAATTTTCATCAGTCATGACTTCATCTAGCAGAATTTCATCATTCTTAACCATTTCACGAAAAAAGTGATACTTAGCATCAAAATGCTTTGATCTTTCATAAATATTGGATTTTTGCACAAATGAATTATAGATTGAGAATCACTGAATGCCTTCACCTTGCTAGAAAGTTTTATTTGTTCTAGCAAACCAACAAGCGAGCCTGCTTCTTTAAAACCTTCACCCATTGCCATATATTCAGCTTTGGTATTTTATAAAGCTATCACTAATTAAAAATGAGTTTTCCAACTAATGCAACATCCATTAAACAAGAAAACATATGCAGACAATGACCTTCTTTTATCTTTATCACCTATAAAATTAGGACCACAAAGCCTACCAACCCTTCCTACTTCATGATCTTTTTTTGATAGATCAAACCATAGTTGGCAGTATTCTTTATATATCTGAGTAACCATTTAACAAACAGCCAATCTTCCTTGCCTAGGTTAGCCATATATCTACTCAAAACATTCAGTGGCTAAATCTGGTCTACTACATGCCACTGCAAACATTAAAGAGCCTATTGCACTCGAGTGTGAGACACTGGCCATTTACTCTCTTTCTTATTCTGTTTTCATACAACACTTGGTTGAAAGCTTAAAGTGATACCTAAAAGGATGCTAGCTCTCTTACCTTGATCCATTTTAAATTTTGATAATACTTCTAGTAGATATAGAGGTACTGATTCAACTTTAACCAATTCCTTACTTTGTCCTTTTCAATGTTAATGCCTGAAATCTTCTTTACCTTCCCCAAGTCCTTCATATTAAATTCTCCATTTAATATTCTCTTCACTAGGATTATTTGTATCTTACTTTTACTAGAAATTAACATATGATCAACATATAGCAACAATAATACTACCTCATCAGTTCCAACTGATTTAATGTAGAGACAAGCATCATACTTGCTCCTTACAAAGCCTTCTTAAAGAACATAGGAGATCCCTTCAAACCATAGAGTGACCTTTTGAGAAAGTAAACTTCATGCTCCTTGCCTTTTAATTGAAACCCTTTAGGTTGCCTCATGTAAATGATCTATTCAAGGTTCCATGAAGGAATGTTGTTTTGATATCCATTTGTTCTAATTTTGATACTTATAGAGCAATATTTGCAAGCACCAGTCTTATAGTCTTGTACTTAATGATAGGGAAGAATACATCATATAATCAATACCAGGCACTTAAGATAAACCTTTTGCAATAAGTTTGGCCCTAGACCTCTTAGAACCAACTGTATCTCCTTCCTGAAGCTTGAAGATCCATTTACAATCAATCACCTTCTTACCTTCTAGTTTATCAACAATTTCCCAAATTTCATTAGCCATCAAAGACTACATTTCTTCTTGCATAGCTGCCAATCAATGTTCAGAGAGTTGGCATGTCATTACCTCTTTATTATTAACTGGTTTATATTCTATAAACTATTATATAAAATTCAGAGTAGCTGTAATACCTTGATCATCATCTTTTACTTTACTAAAATGGGATTCATCCGGCTCGAATCTGTTGGTAGGTCTTATAGATCTCCTTGTTTTATCCCTTGCTAGCTGATAACCTTTCAGCTGATCAGCATCATGATTTTCATCACTGGGATCTTCTTCATGCTTGCTTGTTTAAGTTTGATTTGCTGTTGAGCTGCTTCTATCATCTTCCAGGTTAGCAACAAGTGTGGCAAATTTCATTTACCTAACAATAGGCTTCACTTCAACTTAAAATCTCTGAGGTATTTCTAGTGCATCATAAGACTTATTATGATCTGCTGAGCTGACCTTTTCTTTAGCATAAGACAAACAAGTTTCATTAAAAAGATAACATCTCTAGAAATCAGAGTTTAAATCCATTTCCTTGCTTGATGTAGATTTTGCATCCCTTGACACTATCAACATATCCCAAAAAAAGTCCTTTAACTGAACTTGGATCCAATTTTCCTAATCTTTGATGTGCACAAGGTAGCACAACCAAACATTTTTAAATTAGACAAGCTAGGAGCCTTGCAACTCCATCATTCTTCAGGTGTTTTTAGTCCAATAGTTTTAGATGGACTCCAATTAACCAAATAAGCACCTCTTACACCTACTTCTCCTCGTAAACCTTTGGATAAACCAACAGTATATAGCATACATCTAATACTCTCCATCAAAGTCCTATTCATTCTCTTGGCCACAAAAAAATCTATATTGTTGTGAAGTTGCTCTAGCTAATTTGTGCTTTAAAACCCACATTCTTCACACAATTGATTACACAAGGAATTGTAAAATTCTAAGCCATTATTAGTCCTTAAGGCCTTTACCTTCTTGCTTGTCATTGTTTCAACCAAAGCCTTCCATTCCTTAAATCTCAGGTAATAATCATCTTTATTCCTGAGCATATACACCTACACTTTCCTACTGAAATCATCTAAAATGGATAAAAAATAATGGCAACCTCCATGTGTGGGGACTTTCTCACTCAGGCCCCCATAGATCAGCATGCACATAGTCTAATACTTCTTTAGATTTGTGCAATGTTTTGTTTGAGAACTTGATTTGATATTGCTTTCCCATTATACATTGTTCAAAAAAACCAAAACCACTAAACTTGCCTTTTCCCAGCACTCCTTGTTTGTGATGTTACTATAGACTAGCTTGTTTCCCATGTCCCAAATGCCTGTGCCATAATTAAGCAACAATTTGATTTGTTTCTACAACTATTGCTACAACACTTATGATTACAGAACCCAATAATACACATAAGCCATTTTGCTTAATGCCTTTCCGAACAATTAGAGTTTCTTTAAATATCTTCAGCTGTCCCTTCTCATCTTGAATATATAGCCTTTGTTGCCCAGAGATCAAAGAGAAATTGAATTCGTCCTTAAGTCTGGTACATGTCTAACTTCCTTTAGAGCCATAGTGGTTCCATCATGAAGCTTGAATGCCACTGAATCAATCTCCAAAACTAAGCATGCGTGGTTGTTTCCCATGATTACTTTGCTTCCAACAATAGGTTGATATCCTTGAAATGAATGTCTACTAGTACATATATGATAGGTGCACCAAGAATCCAATGCCTATTCTTCTTAAACTTTGGTTTCTAAAACATTTAGCACTTTTCCTTCTTAAACGAATCTGATACCACAACTGCATCAGTTTCTTTGTTTTGCGGCTGATCATTTTGCTTCTTTTTCAGTTCCTTACAAAATCTTCTAATGTGGACTATTTTTCCACAATGATGGCATTTGCATGATGAGTTTTTGGATTTTGATCTCTTGCCATTTCTTTGTTTTCCTTTATTCTTCTCTTCGAGAGTCCAAGATTGACCCCTCTTCTCTGATCTGCCTACACACTTACAACCTTTCTGTTTCTGCTTTCTTTGAATCAGCTTTGCTTCTTAACTCTTTGGCATTAAGAGCTCTGATTATATCTTCTAACGTGAGTGTGTTTCTTCCATGTTTAAGGATATTAACAAAGGTCTCATAAGACCTAGGTAAAGAGTGCAAGAAGACTAGTGCCTTGTCCTCATGCTCATACTGAACTTTGATGTTTTACAAGTCTAAACAAAGTTTTGTAAATTCATCAAGATGATCTTGTTGTGGTTTACCCTCTTGCATTTTAAATGTGAAAAACTTCTCCATCAAATAAAGTTTACTGGACAAGATTTTAACATATACAAACTCTTTAACTTCAACCACACCTCAGGAGCGCTTTTTTGCTTTACAACTTCACATACAACCTTGTCACTTATGCTGAGTATCAGGTTATATGCCCCTTTCACCTTCTTGTCTTGTGTAAGGGTATTGGGCAGCCTATGTTCTCTTCCTAGTGCAGCATTAAGACCAAGGTTTCCAAGCCATGCCAATATCTTGATCTTCTAAAGGCCAACATCATTTATGCCATTGGACTGCTTATTTTATAGCAGATTATGTCATTTTACGCAAACTAGAAACTTACTGATCTATCACTAATGCAGCTCTGAAACCACTATGGGAAGACTCAAATCTCTTATATATCAATAGGACTTAGCAATAAGACATGATAATCTTGACAAACAGACCCATAAAGCAAGAAGGAATGGAATAACAGCTTGATTAAATAATAAGAAATACCTTTATAACCCTGTTCTTCATAACGGAACACATCCATCAAGCAAAAGCATAAAGAAAGCATTAGGAATAAATATAAAGAACAAGCAAAGAAGAATTTACGTGGTTCAGTATAAGCGTACATCCATGACTGGTCTCCATTAAACAATGAGAACAAGAGCTTTTAGTAATTCTTCAAGAAAAGGAATACAAAGTTTTTCTTGGTTATAGAGAAAAACCAAAGCAGGTTTCTTACCCCTCTTCAACCCAATTTTTTGCCCTTTTGCTAACACATTGCTCTCACCCTCTTTCCAATACAAGACACCAAAATAAATTTCCCTGAGTGCATATTATACATCCCTTATTAGCCTTGATGAGTAACTTAAATGTTGCTCTCTGAAATCTGACCAACAACGTTGCGCAGCAATGCAGTAGCTTTCTAAAATCTGCACCTTTCTTTTGTTGTTGATTTGGTCCACTATGCACATCTGGAATATCCTTTTTGTTTCCAACCAAATAAGCTTCATATGTGTCTTCAGAAAGGCCACATTAGACTTGCCAAGTCATTTTAAAAAGACCAAAAAAAAAACTGCACTTAAAAAAATTTTAGAAAACAAAAGCTCCATTGATGCAAGTTTTCCTATGAAGCATTCTGCTAATGATCTCCACCTTGATTTCCATAAAAACGCATCTGTGAAAAAAATCTCAAACCTATCGCTCGTTGGTGACCCAAACTACCAAGCATATCACTTGGCCTTTATGCTTAAAAGCATCAGACATTTTTCCACCTTGGATGAAGGCATAACTTTGGTTGCCATGTCACACGGATTTTCATCGGTTTTGACTTCATCCAGCTGAATTTCACTATTCTCAACTATTTTATGAACAAAGTGATACTTAAAATCAAATGGTTTGATCTTTCATGATATACTGGATTTTTGCACAAATGAATCGCAGGTTGAGAATCACTAAACACCTTCACCTTGCTAGAACTCAGTTTCATTTCTTTCAATAAACCAACAAGTCAGCTTGCTTCTTCAAAACCTTTAGTCATTGCCATGCATTCAGCTTCAGTACTTGATAAAGCTATCACTGATTGAAGCTGAGCTTTCGAACTAATGCAACATCCATGAAACAATAACACATATGCAGACAACGACCTTCTTTTACCTTTATCACCTACAAAATTTGAATCAAAAAAGTCTACCAACCTTCCTGCTCTATGTTTTTTTTTTCTAATAGATCAAACCATAGTTGGCAGTATTTATATATTTGAGTAGCCATTTAACAGCTAATCAATGTTCCTTACCTGGATCGGCCATGTATCTACTCAAAACACTTTGTGAATAGGCTAAATCTAGTCTGCTACATGCCAATGCAAACATTAGAGAGCCTATTGCACTTGAGTATGGGACATTGGCCATTTGCTTTCTTTCTTCTTCTATTTTAGGATAGCACTTGGCTGAAAGCTTAAAATGGCTGCCTAAAGGGATGCTAACTCCCTTAGCTTGATCCGTTTTAAATTTTGATAACACTTTCTGTAAATAAAGCTATTGATTCTATTTCAACCAATTCCTTGCTCTGTCCCTTTCAATGTTGATGCCTAAAATCTTCTTTGCCTCGATAAATCCTTCATGTCAAATTCTCTACTTAACATTCTCTTCACTAGGATTATTTGCATCTTACTGTTGCTGGCAATCAACATATCATCAATGTATAGCCACATCAATACTGCCTCATCATTCCTAACTGATTTAATGTAGAGACAAAAATCATTCCTGCTCCTTATAAAGCCTTGTTGAAGAACATAGGAGTCAAACCTTTTACATCACTGTCTTAGGGATTGCTTCAACCCATAGACTGACCTTTTGAGCAATCAAACTTTATGCTTATTATTGCCTTTTAATTGAAACCCATCAGGTTGCCTCATGTAAATGATCTCTTCAAGCTTACCATGAAGGAATACTGTTTTGACATCCATTTGTTCTCATTTCCATCCATCCAAAGTAACACATGCAAGTACCAGTCTTATAGTCTTGTATTTGGCCACAAAGGAGAATACTTCATTATAATCAATATCAGCCACTAGAGAAAAACGTCTTGCAATAAGTCTGGCCTTCAATGACTTAAAACTAACTATATCTCCTTCCTTAAGCTTGAAGATTCATTTACAATCAATCATTTCCTAACCTTCTGGTTTATCAATAATTTCCTAATTTTCATTGGCCATCAAAGACGTCATTTCTTCCTGGATAGCTGTTGACCAGTGTTCAAAGTGTTGGCATGCCATTGCTTTTTTATAATTAACTTGTTCATGTTCTATAAACAGATCTACAAAATTCAGAGCAGCTACAATATGTTAATCATAATCTTCTACTTTATTAAAATGGTATTCATCTGGTTGGAATCTACTGTGAGGTTTTATAGATCTTCTTGTTTTATCCCTTGCTAGCTAATCGCCTCTCAGCTGATCAACATCATGATTTTCATCACATCCCGATCTTGGGCTCCTGATTGAAGATGAGTTTTTAATGGTCAATTTTCTAGGAGCAAAATTAAGTGTCACAATCATAATCTTGGATCGACTTGGGTGTTAGTATGAGTTTGGGATAAAAAAAAATAGAGTTTTCTAGGAAATTAAGATCACTATAAGTCTTATTTAGTTTGTCCGTTGTGAGATAATGCATGATGTTATGAATACCAGCATTATCCAACAGCAGGTGGTAATTAGTCGTAAACTGATCTAAGAGTTCTTTCTTAGAGCCATAAGTAATGCTTGGAATTTTTCAAGGAACGAGATCAAGGTAGAGACCATCCCAGGAAGTCCCAAAGTACTTGCTCTTCCAACCTTTGATCGATGATGGCAAGCCGCTATTGAGCAGGTTATAAGATGGCCATAAAGTAATAAAAGCTATGTACAATTTCTTGATGCCCTTCTGTTTCAAATGAGCTTGAATAATTTTAAGAAGAAATTGATAGAAATGGTTTAAACACCTAAGTCCATGCACATGAAAAAACATGAAAAAAGTGAAAAGAATGCGCCAAGAATTTAGGATGAGCTGGAAGGTGATAATAATATCAAAACCATGCCATTACCACGAAAGGATGAAGAGACAATCTCAAGCCACAAGACAAATATATGACCAGAAACATGCAATTAGCGATTGTCACAGTGATGACTAATGCATCATCATAAGGAGTAAGGACTCCTTCCAGATATGCTTCTGAGAAAAAAATTACCTCATCTAAATGAGATTTCTTCATTTTAGATTCTTGTTCTACCTTTTTCTAGTGTATGTCTACCATTTGCTTGTTATCTCTCCCCCAACAAAAATTCTCTTTTCTAGAACATTAATTACTTCATTTCTTCGTAGCTCCCACCGCAAGGATTGAGCCACCTAAGGAAGTTAGGTGTTGTTTTCTTTTTTGGGCAGGTTCCCTCTTGGGGTCTCTTAAATAAGACCTTTTTTTTTTTTGCTTTACTTTCTATTGTTTCTTCGACACAACTTCGACATCTTGTCATCTCTGTCACTTTCTAATCTTGCCTTGTCAACATATGAGGATAAGTGGCCATGATCATTTTAGAATCTACAAAATCTTGTTTCATCACGATGATTAGGCTTTGCTAGCATTTTTTATGGCCTTCTGAACTTTGAATCATCTTGTATAATGCTTAGGATATGGTATTTAGGGACTGTTAAAGGGTATATATCTTTTCATCCTTTTCTTGGTCCCTACTTCTAGTACTGGATAATCTAGAAGAGCTTATTCCACGTTCCTAAGCACCTCTAATGGATTCTTCTTTGTTGCAAGTTTAGGGGATTGTTCCTTCAATCATTCCTACTTCTTCTGGCTTCCTATTCTTATCTTCCTCTTGATAAATATATTGTTTGCTTTCAAGAGATATGAATCCATACTTGCTGGCAAGTTTTTACTAAGAGCATCATGAAATGGGTAATAGGTAATCAAGTAGGTCTTCTTTTACTGCTAAAACAACTACCGCTTGTTCCACCTCATTTATCTTTGAAGTGGCTTTAAAAAACCTTCTCATGTAGTATCTTAAGGGTTCTCTTGGTTCTAATTTGAAACAAATTCAAAGAATCATTTTTCTTCATCATATTGCCAACAATTTTGACCAAAATAACTGTCAAAAGAGATTCAAAATTGTTCATAATTTTGAGCTTTAAAGAAGTGTAACATCCTTGTGCCAAATTGGTCAAAGTAACTAGAAATAATTTGCATATATTTACATCTATGAGCTCCTGGATAGACATTATAGTGTTGAACTTTTGGAGATTTGTGTAGGATCCAAAGTTCCATCGATTTGTGGTATCTTGCATTTGTAAGGCATCGGAGCTTAGTTTATCTCTTTGTAAATGGTGATTATACTGCTTTTAGGTACTTATCCATCATTTTCTGGTTCTTTTTCCTCGACATTTCCTCCATCATCTAGTTGAAAAATTGGACTGTGTTTTCTGAGCTCTTCATACTCTACTTTGTTAAAAAGAATCTCCTCAACTATCCAAGCCACTCTTTCTTTTGCCCTTGTGGACTAGAATTGTTTTGGAGCATGCATTTTCCTTGCTTGTTCTCCTTGATCATGATGTGATTCTTTGAGTTTAGTTTTCTACCTTCTTGTAAATTCAACGGGCAGAATCGATGGGATGGATTTCTTACTGATATTTAGTAATTGACAAATCCAAGGAGTAGGTTATTGGCTAGTGGTGCTGAGGTTTCTTGTAGTAATTTGTTTGGGATTGATTCTAGAAAGGGTTAAGTCGAGAGATTAGCTTACAAAGATACTAGAACGAGATAAGGTTATTAGCTAGGAATCATTGACATAGTTATGGAAGGAGGTCGTGATGGCAAAGCTAACGTGAGAATAGTTGAAGTAGTCAAAGGAAGGTAGCATTGAGCATAAGAATAATGGTACATGTGATGGTAAGGAAGGTAGCATTGAGGCAACCTTAGCTGGAGAGGGTACCACTACAGAGTTAGACTAGATGAGTTGGGGGCATCTTCATGGTTTATGGATTTGGATTTTCATGGAGCCATGGATTTTGCATCATTTTTACATAGATGGTGTTAAATTGTTGCTGTAAAAAAATGGTTAATGAGAGAAAAAAAGGTGAGGTAGTAAAAACCATTATCATTTCTGAAGGATGTTCTGTTACAATCATCTGTGAATATAGGCTCTTTGTTCACACAGTGAATAAATGGCCTTTAACCATAACCCTTATCCCTTTCATTCCTTCTTCATTCTTCTTCCTTCTTCTTCATCTATCACACAGTGCCGCAAAAAACACCCTCCTTCATTGTGTTGTTCCCATTAGTCAAAACGGAAAAATCGATGCATTAAGGAAATCCAAGCAATTACCTGCTTTGTCTAAGGTTTTCTCATGGGATAGGGCAAAGTAAAGAGAAACTATAATGGACTCTTGAGCTTTTGGGTATAAGCATGTGACAGCCTTATTTAATGCTAAGTTTTGCGATCGAAGGAGGTATGTATATCTTATTCTTGCGTTTGCTCTTGATCTGAGTTGCAATCATGATAGTGAGAGTGTAATGGCTAATTTAGGATTTGGAAGCAAGCTTGCTTAGTGCATAGTATATTTAGAGAAAGGGCATAAGGTTATAGGTGTAATAGCTAAATACAATTTTGAATTGAAATCACATACAGATCTATGGATCAATTGTTTCTTGGAACAATAGAGATGCAACAGAGACTATTGAATTTAAAGAGAAGAATACGAATTTTAGAATTGCTAAAGACCCTGTTGTTGGAAGATACATTATCTCTTTTCATGCTAACGCCACAATTAATGTTGAAGGCATTGAATTTGTCAAGTGTGAGGTTGGGGACAGAGCTTCATGCTTCATCAGATTCGAAAGATGATTAGGCTTGTAGTGGCAATCATGAGGAATTATGCTTCTAAGTCATTGGTCACCACTGCTATCCAAAAGTAAACTTTCCATACTTTCTCTATTCAAAGCTTTCTGTATTTGAATCATTGTGATTTCCTCTGATACTTGATTGAATTAATTATAGGGATTTGATGATTAATGTACCTACACCACCTAAGGTTAACTTTAAGATCATAGGTATCCAATATTAATGACATTACTTTCACTATTCTAATCCTTTATGTTTCTTATTTATAGGCTAATTATGTCTGGATTTATTGTATGAAGATGACCAATTTAGTGACCTTTCAAAGGTAGTTAAACTGTGATCTTCTACTTCCAGCAAGGTTCCAAACCTGGCAAATCAAAATTTTTCTTAATCTAGTTAAGGGTAAATTGAAAATCAATCCATCAAAATCTTGATGGATTTTTTGACATATGCAAAAATCATTATAAAAGATCAGCTTTTAGTGGCACATAAATCCGTCACTAAAGAGGAAAAAAAAATTATCGCTAAAAAATTTAGCAATAGATTAGTAACAAATTTTATCGATAGCAATCGCCAAAGAAAATAGCCACGGATTTTAATATTTGTCGTTAATTTAGCGATTGTTTATTTGTCATCGTATTTTAGAGATTGATTACCATCAGTCGTTAGCACATCATCAGATAGTGATGATTTTTAGTGATTAATTTGGCGACTAATTATAATTAATTGTTAAAAATAACGATTAAGTCTAATTGATCGTTCTATTGATTGAATAAACTCGATCGCTAAAAAGAGTTAGCGATGGATTTTAATCAATCGTTAAATTTTTATTTAACGATTGATTTGTGTCCTCGCTAAGATTTTCAGCTAAAGATTGATTTATGTCGGTCGTTGATATTTTTGTTAATGATTAATTTGTATTAGTTGCCAAAGATATTTAATGACGAATTATAATTTGTCGCTAAGGTTTTAATTAACAATAACTTAAAATCAATTGCTAACTAAAATATTAATTTAAAATTATATAAAATTTTTAAAAAATAAATTATATAAAATAAAAATTAAATGCAACTTTTTTTATTATTCATAAAATAAAAATTACATCAACAAAATCATATATTCTGTTTAGTAAAAAAAAATGACATGTATGAATTAGGCAGTGTTGGAGGTGTGCTTCTTGAAAAGAGAGCCTTCATCCTACTGATGGGTTCATTCATATCAAGCTCTCTTAGTAAGCGCTCCTATATATCACTCTCATAGTGTGAGCAATCATGCTTTCTCACCTTGCGCTCCTCATCTAATCGTTCCTACAAAGCCTCACACTCTAACTCCATGCATTTTTTCATAGCCTTTATTTGAGAGCGCATATCTCGCATGAGTACATCATTAATAAAGTATCCACTACTAAAGTTGCTGCCTAAATACCATAATCGAGCTTAATTTACTCGTCAGTTAAACCAAATAGTGAAGTAAAAAGATAACATAATTTTAGTTATTTATTAATGTTAAAGATAATTAACTTACATTAATTTGTTTAGCACATTCATATATGAACTCATTGGGATTGGACTTTTTAGCGTGGATCTGCTTAAAAAGCTCTATTATAGTAAGTTCACGACCCCAACTCTTACGTGTGGAAAAAAAAACATATTTAATAAATAATCATATTATTTTTATTTATATTTATGAAAGTAATTTAAATACCTACCAAGTGTCAACAATGATTTTATAATGAACTTAAACAGCACTATATCAAGAACGACTTCATCGGCTCATCTCGCTCCGTCGATTACAAGACATAATCTCGCACTTTTATCTATATTCTGATCGATTTCATTCGATTTACCACTACTCTCGTACGGTATCTAAGACAAATTGAGGTTTATTTCTTACCTTGCGACGACATGCAAAACCAGAAGAACCTAAAATAAAGCTGGCAAAAACATCTATGGGTATAGATGCTCCATGTGGAGATGGTGAAGCTGCATCCATGTCCTCATCTTGAATATGTGGATACTTCCATCTAAAGTACTCGTCTGATGTCCCACCGAAGTCACCTCGTCTCCCTTGACCTCTCATCTAAGCATGTTTATAAAAGTTAATTTGATAACTACAGTTTTATAAACAATTTGGCAGAATCTCCACTAAAAATTAAACTAAAGGCCTTTAAAATACATAATAAAAATATAATACAATGAATTATCAAATTATAAAACACCTATTTCACAAAATTAGATTATTTTAAATACTATTCAACAATTCAAATAACAAATCTTTTTATAAATATAACTAATCATCATCTTCTGATTCTTCCTCTTCCTTTTGCTCTTCCACTTCATCATCCTCTTCCTCAGTATGAACACTTTCAAAATCTACCTCATCCAACATGTCTTATTCTGCACCATCAATATCTGTTAATGTCCCACTTGGTCATTTAAAGATATAGGATAATCGCTTGCATCACTCTTAATTTGATGGATATCTCTTTTATCATCTTAAAAAATATATATGTATATATATATCTTGGATTTATCCATTAGTGAAATTAGAGTCTAGAAGTTTGATCACAAATCTAGTCTTTATTTTGCAAACAACCCACTATTTATGCTTATCGTGCCTTAAGCTCGAATAAGGAACATAATAAACTTAAGTAGCTTATGAACCCAAGATAAATGGCTCATACTTATTCAATCGCCTTGTGTGATTGATATCCCCTAAATTATATGATTTATGCACTTTGGTTCCTATATTATATTCAGTGTAGGATCAAACCATTCACACTTAAACAAAACAGTTCTCTTGATTGGTAATACTGGATATTCTAATTGTAATACCTCCACCAATATACCAAAATAGTCACTTTCATCTAAATTATAATTGGACTCTTTAATACCAATTTCACTATTCATTATTGATCTATTTGAATCGTGTCTTTCAGGGTGAAATTTATACCCATTAACATAATATCTTTGGTGGGACTTTACAAATTGTAATGAACCTTTTGCAACATCCTTGATAAAGTTGTTACCAACAAAGTTTAGTGGGCCATGTGCTTGAAAATATTAAAAATTGATCATTTGACTATATACATTTACTAAAAAATTTAACAATTTAAAAGTATAGATTATAATTATGTACGTATAGATTGAAACAATTTGAAATTGAAGCTATACATGAGTGTCAACCTCACGATCAGTTATGCGAGAACATTATTCATATAATTAGGAAATACAAATCCTACAAAACTTTATTTTAAAAACAGACGATCATTGGCAAAAAAGATTTTTATGTGCCAATGGCTAAACGAATTGCTATGATTAAATGATGAGATACGTACTCTATGAACAATTCGATCTTAGGAAAGTTCAACAAAACATATGTATGAGCGGCTTGATGTTCTTTCTTTATCAAATATCTTGATTTTTTTTTTTCAAATGCCCAACTGAGATGGCCAAGGATCCATTGATTTTCTTTATGCTCTTTTAAATCATAATCACTAGCATCATTTCGTGGCACCTTTTAATGTCATGTGTTGACATGTGGCTCGAAATAGTGTGAACAAAACGATGATGCTTCTTCAATTAAATATGCATTGCTTGATATAAAAACTAGTCCTAATTGGTCCACATGATCGCTTGCGTAACGAAAAGAGAGACGCCACTCCTCCATTAGTAAGAATCACTAGAATTTGCGTGTTAAATTTTATTAAAGTGTGTTAATAGTATTAAAATAACTATCATAATATATTGTCATGCAATTTTCATAAATTTGAGATGTTACATTGAAATGTATTGATGGAATTGATACCTTGATAGAATATGTAACATAAAGAATTAGTATATTGGTTATGTTGATAAAAAGCGTAGTATGAGTTAGTGTGTTGGTTTACTTTATTTATTGTATGAAACATTTGTAGATATTTGCAAATAAAAACAAAATATTAGATATTAAAATTTTAAATTATTAGATATTAAAAATTAAAATTTGAATAATAATTCAAATTTTTTGACATTTATCATTTCAAATTCTTATTTTTAAATATAATTTTATTATTTTTTAAATAAATAAAAATAAAAATAACTAAGTAATTTTATTCGTAATTTTTGAAGAATTGTGAAACAAAAACTCAATAAAAAATCTATTTTAATATAAAAATATATTTTAACAATTTCTCAGTCTCAATCACATTCAAATTCTATTTTAAGTATCAAAAAATATTCCAACTTAATCCCATTCATCAAAATTGTTATGTAATTAAAAACTTGGCTCTAAGACTTCTAAAAATGTAATCAATTTTGAGGTAAAACAGCAATTGGTAAACCAAATAGTAATTTGTATCCAATGGTTGCATTCCATGCCATATTTCAAGCTGAAGGTGAAATTCTGGGACCAATTCTGTATTCAGGTGGGCCTGCAGAAGAAACTACTGCACATTGAGCCAACCCTTTTCATCAGAAGCTGGGAGCTTCAATTCTTTTCTAACTATTTAGGTAAGAACACCTAAGTACTTGGTAGGATATATTCTGGAAGCATGCAGCTAAGTCAATCCAAGAGGAGAGTGCAGACTGGTATATAATAAATGTCACAATTCAAAAGCTACAGAGCCATTGACAAGAGTAATCCCCCTTGCAAGTGTACTGAGATTCATACTAGGCACTGAACCGCTGCCCTGCAATTGCAGTATCCTTATCCTCAGGAACCACCAAGGACACAACATAATGCAACACATCTTCTTAGCCTGTATATACAAGCAGCTTTACCACTTCGAATCTGCCATATTGTTATCATGACAATAACTCATCAAAAACAAAAGCTACAAAAAATATAGTCTAGACACAGAAACTTAGCTCCACCATCCACTGCCAATGTCAGACTCCTTTCAACATCCTAAACATCCTGGCAGCCAAACTTGACAACCAAGGGAGCCCCAAAACACAAAGCAACACCTGTCAATACCTAACATTCTGGCAACGAACAGTTCAAATTTGAAAACTGCGCCAACACCAGCAAGAAAAATCAGAAAGCAACAGAAACAAAATGTCCATGCAAAACTAAGCAAAACTAAGCAAAACTCTTCATGATTAACACATTTGTCTGCAAGTTTCTAATGACATTTTGAAACTGCCGGCTTTCAATTCTCTTTATATACATACAGCCGTAACTATGCACTCAGAAAACAGAAGAACTAAAGAGTAAAAAGAGAATTATTAGCAAGTCCTGTGTGGGTTATAAACAGATGGAGAGCTGGTTCTCCTATCAAGACCATGGAAGATCATCTTATATGATCTTGTATACATTTATGACATTCGACTGGGGCATGATAATATACATACTGGTAAGGATACCATGGGTCTATTTGTCTGGGAGGCCCCCAAAGAGGAGCAGTGAAGTATTCACACGATGCCTCTCAGGCAGAAGCTGCTCTGTTTTTGAAACAGGTTTCACAGTCCGTTCCTTTTCAGGGAATGGAAATGAAAGGGAAAGGGAAAGGGAAGCAGAGACATCATCCTCCTCTTCCTTAACTGTTATCTTATCTGGAGGCTCATCCTGATTATTACTTTTGTCTACCATTCCAACAAAGAAAGAGAGTGGTCCTTTATTTGGCAGTTTTCTCTCAGCCCCTAAAGCAAGCTCCAGATTTGGGATCGCATCATGAACTCGATCCTCATCCTGTGATGAGAGCTCTTTCAACGGCCTGGAGTTGTCCCCCAACTGAAAATCTTTTGCATGATGTGAACCCACGGGAAAGAAGTACCTTTCAGTGGTCCCCAATTTGCTGGGAATATCTTTCTCGTCACAAGATCCGTCATATCTCTTCTCAATCAAAGAACTCGGACCAATTTCACATATCTCTGATGTAAAACCATCAGTGAAAGAGCTTTCATCTCTAGAGCTACTACATCCATAAATTTCACTGAAACCTGTCTTCATCTTCTTACTCATAGATTCTCCATCTATAAACGCACTATTCATTTCATTCCATGGCATCTTATCATTTGTGCCACAAGAAGTCTGTGGAGTAGTCTCTGCAAGATAAAAGTGCGGACGCTTTTGATGAGTGCTCTGCCAAGAGTTGAGATCTCTCTCCAGTGATTTTTCAGGCACCATATGCTGATCAACTCCCTCAGAATTTCTTTCTAGTTTAACTAACTCTCCGTCACTATCCTTACTATCAGGCATGTCCTCCTCACCCACACTCACCACAACACCAACATCATTGTTGAAAATGGGGGGAACCTTCACAGCTGAACCATCTCCTCTATCAAGTGAAGCACTGGGATTCATTTGCATCTTCTCAGCTTCATTAGGACCACAATTAACTCTATTTTCTTGAAGACAAGGTTTGGGCCCCATTTCCTGTCCACACACTGGAAGACCATGCTCTTCCTGTCAAAATATTAAGCAACCATCCACAATGGAAATAAACATAAGGCTTCAAAACAAAAAGTTATTAAGCCTGCAATAAAATAAATATATGATGATGCATGAGCAGAAATCAACGTTATATGACGAAACGCAAAAACCCAAGGTTGAGAGAGAGGTAAGATTAATGGACAATGGAATAAAAAAAGGCTTCCGCTGTCAGAGTCATACACAAGTTTCAGTCATTTGTGTAGAAAAACACTTCTTTAGCTGAAAAGTTAAAATCTTTATAAAAAAATTAAAAAATAAAAAACTATGCAAATTAAACCAAATTGATTTCTGCATCATCTTATGGAATGGATGGAGACAATTAAAATGATAAGTATATTTCATATATTACACAGCATGAAATGGTGATTTGATATAAAAGATAGAAGGACAAAACATGTTACTAGTTCCACCAACAAACCAAAAAGCAGCAGTGCAATTCAAGCAGTATAAGGTATTTCATCATTAAGAAATAATGCAGTTCACATGATATAGGACAGTGTACAAGATTAAGACAGAACCCTTATAGCATAAAGATTATGACAGACAAGGAAAATAGAAGCAAGCGCCAGTGAAATAAGTGTTAAGATGATGAAAAGAGAAATAAATTTAAAGACTAAAACAATTAATTATATCAGTAACAAGAGACTAACTACACTTTGCGAAGCTAGGCATGCAGGAAGAAACCATCATTACCAGAGGACTCGTACAACTGACTTCTGGGCATAATTGCATGCTGCTAGCAGCAATCCTTGACAAGAATTTAGAATCAAGTCTATTATCCAGCCCTTGTGAGTCTGTTTCTGGACCCATAGAGGTCTGCTCAACGGAAGAAACTTTATTTCGATCACCATTGGCAGTTGCACTTCTCTTGCCCTGAGTTTTTGATGCCACACCCATATTATTGCTAGAATTACCATAAGTCGATGATTCTTTCTCTATATGCTTGGAAGAATGCTGGTTGTGAGAAAAAACATCAGAAGAGATATCTTTGTCCTTGGGCACCACATTCAAACCAGGACTACAGGAACTCTTCAATGAATTTGAGTAATTCGTTCTCCTTCCTCGAAACACTCCCCACAGGAAAAATAACATATTCCAACCTGACAATAGTAGCTCATACATTGTCAGCACAGATTATGATTCTAGACAACTCAGTATGCAAAATTCCAGAAATAATTTCAGCTAGTCATGTTGTTGAGACTTAGATGTTGGACACTCTGCAGCAGACTCCATATTGTAATAACATCAACCATGAGCTACGTGAGTACTTAAATTTGTCCAATCATTCCAACTAACAATGCATCATGTAGAGATAAGCAGCCACAATGTGCCTTAAACTCAGAAGGAAAGAAAAGTGTTTCTACTTCCCCTTAGATTTCTTTTTCTACTTCCCTAAACATGACAAGCATAGATGATTTTCAAATACAAAAACAGGGAGAAATTTATAAAATTGAAGATAACAGTTCCCTTTATATTAAATAAAAGAAAACAAAACAAAGCCAAGCATCATGGATATCAGTATAAAGTTTGCATCCATCTAATTTGAATTATCTTCATATAGCTTTAAAAAAGAACAAACCTGAAGAATTTGGCAAGCAGTTACAAACTGTAAACTTTCAATTCTCTAAGGCTAGACGGTCAAACATCCATGTCAGTAATTCTTGTCTATAATAATATCTAATGGCATACTGACATGTACTTTCTACTTTCGTTCTCATAAAACTTCCTGGAAATACAGAAACTCCATTTGATTTATCTGTTCCAGCTCAAAATATGTTAGGATAAACAAATTTGAGCAGCTTTCAGGACAAAATCAGCAGAAAACATGCTAAGCAACAAATTTTTTATTTTTTTTAAAAGATTAAAAAAGCTTGCCCTAACAAACAGGATGTTTTCAAAGCAAACAAAAATTTTGACTGAAGAGAACTTTTGATACGTTTTTTTCCCTTCAGAACAGAAATGTTGTAGGAAACTGCTTGCCAAAAGTGCTCCACACTTTATGGGAAACACATTGTAACTTAATCATAGATGAACTATTGAGATACTCAAGACTTGACAAATTAAAAACCCCTTTAAATAGCCACAATGCGATGGAAGAAAAGATGTTTTCAAACAAAACCAAAGAACATGCCTCAAAACAGAGAACAAGGGCAAAACATAATTGTGTATCTTAACCGTAGCAACTGAATTAAGTCTTTGTTAAGTTCATCAAGGTGTCCTTGTGTTTGGCAGGTTATAAGACACTAATCAGAATTAGAAGAGCCATCATCAGCTGGGCACGCTGCCATCCTTGGCACCTCCAACACAATGCTTCAAGCTGCTAGTCCAACAAGATAAACATCTCAACCAACACACTCCAATGCTTATGTTAGTAAGGGAATAATAAATGGTAGCCTTTTTTTTCTTTCAGTTATAGAAAACTCCACTAATATTATAGCATGGCACTAAACACTAATTAAAAAGATTTCATAATTCTTACGCTGACAGTTCTCAGGAAGCAGGTTGGATGAAAAGATCAGAAGCTCAACACCATCTAGATTTCCTTTCAGAGCTAAATCGTTTTTAATCATGCCATCCACCAGGCCCTTGTAGTTTTTCTCATAACTGTATCACAAGTAGCAGTTGAACTTTTATCAGCAAATCAGTAAAAATGGAAAAACAAAAGGTAATGTGTAGTAAAATTGACCAGTTTCAATTGGTTAAACAACAAAGTTTTATGCGTATATATGTACCTCTCAAGATCCTTTGCGAAAAAGTAAAGAGCAATATGACCTTCTTTAGCCCCACCATCATGAAACTGCATCGGCCATGCGCACAACCGGGGTACTTCACTCAAGATAACTCTTTGAGGAAACTTGTTGACCACTTCAAGAACTTTGGGTGATGCCGATGATGACAGATGTGCTTGAATTCCACTGCATAATTCTAGAACTTTTCCACTTCTATCCACCTCGAAACCCCCCCTGATGTAAACAACAAAAACTTAAAACGAAAGCCATTTCAAGATGCAAAATATAGAAATAAACCACAAAGAATGACTTGAACAGAGAAACTACATTCACACAAAGGAAGAAAGCCTTACTGCCAGATGAATTCATGCTCTGGAATGGCTGAAATTTTTGAAAGAAAAGACACAGCTGCTAAAGCATTACTAGGTGCATCTTTCAAAGACATAGCTGCTAATGCATTACTAGGTGCATCCTTCATGGTCGGTTTCATAATAGAGGGAACATTAGGATCCAAGTCTCCAAATCCGGTAGGAAATACCACATCCGTGAAAGGAACAACAAGCTGCTTTGCATTATTTGTATTTGCTTGTTTATATGAATCAGAAGAACTCCAAAGAGTTGCTTGCCCTTCTTGTATACCTTCAATGGAATTCAAATTTTTCAGCTTATTTGAAAATGATAATTGACCTTGTGAAGCTCTTTCAAATTCCAAGCCAGATATGGAAAACCCATCTGACTGATCAAGTCCTCTGTTCTTTCCAAATCCAGGCTTCTTACGCATAGCTGCCTCAATTGCAGCTTTCAACTTATTACCTTTGTTAATGTCCTCTCTAGAATTTCTTGCAGCAGATACTTCACCACTAGAAGCCAGTTGACTGTCAATTGGGCAATACTCCGCAGCATGACCGACTTCTTTGCATTTTTGACATGGTACACCTTTTGAGCCAGACACAAAAGTGGGCCTTGAGCGACCACCAAGACCCTCTCTAGTTTTCTCCCCCTGAATTGTTGAGTCCAGCAATCGAGGTAACCCATCCTGAGGAATTGTGTTAAGGTTACTGGAAGGTCTCTCAACATTCCAAGAAGAGCTAGATGAGGGCTCATCCTTAGGACTAGCTTGGTTTGACTTGTGCTCAGCAGAACTACATATTCCATTTGTAGACAAAGGTCCAGCTGCATTAATCAAACAAGAAACAGTCTCACAACTGATCCTTCACATAAGCACACAGAAAACCAAGTGTATTGGAGAACAAAAGGAAGACAGAAACTAGAGACAATAACAAGCATCAACCAAACACATAGAAAAATCTGCACAATGTACCACAAGAATCAAAATAGATATCATACCAGAAGTAACTGGGATTTCTACACGGTTACGAGCCAGATTGCTGGCTGATTTTGGTAAGGTACAGACTTTTCCTTCAGATTGCAAAACCTTTGAGTCACGGTTGTTACTGGCAGATGGAAGAGAAACAGTCTCACCACATGGTGTTAGCATCTGATCAACCTTAGGTGTTGAGATTGTTGAAGTGGCTGTTGTTGAACACACAAGAGAACGGTCAAATTTAGACAGATTCTTCCTTTCAAAAGCAGTCCTCTCTTTCACTTGCTTTGTTCCTTTTAGTTCTTGAACATGAGAAAATTTAGATGGAAGCATTTTTACTTTTGATTCACCACAATTTGAACGGCCTATGTTTGCAGATTTAAATGACATGGATTTGCCTATTGTCCTGGCAGACCTATCCTTTGTATCAAGGGAAGCATGTTCCTTGGCCCCCTTCTGTTTTTGAGGAACAACTTCATCCACAAGCTTCTCTTTCAGTTTGGAATTTAAGGTATTAAATGAATTGGATTTCAATAAGGTACCTGCATAACAACAGCAAAATTATAAAATAATAATAATAATAATAATTAAAATTTCGAAGGTCAGCATATGCATCCTGCTAAATGAATTATCAGATCACAGCCAGATAAAGAAAAGAAAAAGAAAACATGCAGCAAACAAGTGCCATATATTACTCCTTGGTGTCTGAGGCCGTGAACCAGTGGTCGGAGAGCGTGCAGTTTCCAGTATGTCATTATTGGAGTGGTTAACAAAAGATGTTTGATGAGCAGATTTTATCTTCCCCTTATCCAAGCTCTTGGATGAAGTAGTCCAAGATAGCACAGGTACTCTTGTGGGGCTGGATGACTTTTGTGACCCCGTGCTACTTTCAACAGCCTGCCTTTTCACAGCAGAAGCAACCTCTATGTTTTCTGCGTGCCTCTTACCAGAACTTTGTGTACTTGAATTAACTTTGTTTGCTCTTTTTTCCTCAACATCTGAACCTTAAAAATTCAATATAGCAGAGAAGTCAGGAAATAGTACCTATGTTTCTAGAACATTGACTCTTTGACCTTCTAATAGCTATTTCAGCTTTACCTTGCTTCTGACTTTCAGTTCCCTCTGCAAACTTGCATTCTTCACACAGCCAGTCACCTTCAGGAACTTGTTGAAGCATTTCTCGCATGCAATAGCTGATTAACGTTAACAGCTTAGTCAACATTCACATTAAGTGTTTTGAATGAATTACCATCAAATAGATAAACTAAATTAACAGCCAAAGGACAAAATGGATAAAGAGATGTATACACTTACGTGTGCTCTGCACCATCACTGCACCTACTACAGATAGCAAGCAAATCCTCACGGCCTGCATCCCCACAAATATCGCATACTTTTACCTATTTAAGACAAAAGAAAGAAAAAGGATTCAGCATGCTTTAATATTTTCTAGATAGAAAACAAAGATTCTAGTGAAACGACTATGGGTGAAAGAGCAAGGAGAAATAATACAAGAGATTAAAAGCTTGCATGAACAGGAAAAAGAAAATAAAGAAATAAAAGATTTCAGGAAATCAACAAAAAGAGGATAAAGGACACCTAAAAAAGGCAACCTCCTCCCAACCAATTGACAATTGAAAGTCAACTACTCTTTCCTTCATTTGACAATCCAAGAACTTCCATTTTCTATATTCGCCTACTTAGCCATTTCAACAACCCATTTTTTCTATGTGATTTATTTACTTAACCTCTCGATCAAAATAAAGCAATTTCCTCTTAAAAGAAATTGTTTTTGTTGACAGTGTTCCCAATCAAGAGAGAAATAGAAATTTTAATTGAAATGTCAGTGACAAGCTTGTAAAGCTCATGCTGAGACTTCTTTAATGATCTAAAATAACCAACAACGCCATATCGCCTAAAAACTATCAAATATGCTTAAATTTCATAAACCAGTTGGACTTAGAAGTGTATAAGTTTTCAATAAAATATAAAAAGGTAACTTCACAAACCTTTAAATGGATTCTATCTAATTTGGTATCATTGGAAATCATAAGGACCAATTTCTATCGTGATTGACCAGATCACTTTCCCACAAAATTTTGAAAGAAAAGCATACTTAGTTGACTAGCCCTGCATGTAAGTTCTCTTTTTTAGGAAAAAGAAAAAGAGTGAAAGCAGAATTACTCACATCATGTTCTACCATTTCTGATCCATCACTGTCATCCCCAGAAATAGCTTGAGAAGGAGGCTCCGGTATGTCATGTAACCGAACCATTTCATTGGACTTCTTTTCATCATGCTTATCTTCTCCCGAACTTTTAACAGCCTCATGTGATGGCTGCCCACCATCTTTGTTATTATCTGCTTCTGACTTTGGGTACATTTTCAGCAAAACCTCAGAATCACCTAGAATAGGACAGGTGGTACTTTGAGGATGGTAGTCTGGACTCTGCACCTTTAGAGAACTACCACCAGCTTCTGCTTCTTGCAAAGAAGGAACCTCAGACAAATCTGACTTCTGGGAAAGAAGTCCCTTTCCAGATCCATCCAAATCTAAACCAGAAACTACAACTGAACTATGAGAAACGTTCTTACTGACCATTTTCTCATTATTATGATAAGCCACCTCTAAACTCACATCATCTGCCCTAGTAAGACATGATATGTTATCATCATGGGCTTCCACACCTTTTGAACCTTCGGACTTATTTGAAAAGGTCCTTTGATCTGAAACACACTTCTGAACCAGCATGAATTTATTGTCTGCACCATTTCCACTACAGGATAACTTTGGAAGCATCTCAACATCTTCTGAAGCATCAGATATATCAGACGACCTAATAGTTACTTTACTTTCAGCATTTTCAGAGAAAGAATCATGACTTGAATTGACACTAACTAGGTTACTTGCTTCACTGGCGGTATTGGGCAAGCTATCACATGCCCTAGCTTTGAAAGAACGTAAAACATCCTCCTCTTTGACAGAATGCTGACTAGCCACAGTCAACCGACAGGTTTCATCAGAAAACTCATCAGACTTTGACCCCATGAAACCTAGATTAAGATGCATACAAGATGAACAAGGAGCAGAACAAACGTTACAGGTTCCAGACTCTGCTCTCGTACGACCTTTCCGACTCATGGAACGTTTACCAAATCTTCTTTCAGCCTGTACCATTTTATTAAAAAAAAAAAAGCGGAAATTAATGCCAAACAGCACAAATAAAATCAATGGACCAAAAGAAAATCTATCAAGCAGTTAGAAGATTACCCAAGTTAAGCTTGTATTGGACCAATCAAAGATTGTCAGAAATTCAGCTAATGATCTATTATATGTAAACCAGATAATTAGCAAAGATTTCCATGTGGGTGATACTTGTGAAAATCCGTTTTTATAATTTTCTTCACTAATCTAGTCTGGAAACATCACCACCCAATGCCAAACAGGACAAATAAAATCAAAGGACTAAAAGAAAATGTTATACGGCATCTCCAAGCTATCAAGCATTTAGAAGATCACCCAAGCTAAGGTTGCATTGGACTAATCAAAGCTAGTCAAAAATTCAGCTAATGATCTATTATGTGTAAACCGGATAATGAGCAAAGATTTCTATATGGATATTACTTATGAAAATCTGTTTTCCTAGTCTTTTCACTATCTAGTCTGGAAACATCACCACCCAATGCCTGTCAGTTCAATTCCATTCAGAAGCTGGCTCAAGCAACATGAAACACCATCGATAATATCTCCTCCAAACTAATTAGTAAACATATGCATAAAATTCTAATGACAGTAATTCGGCTATCACTTTCAGCAGTCAATTAACACATATTATGACAGAAGGTAGACCCAATTGCCCCTAACCAATAAGTGAACCTGAAGGGTTCAGCCCACTAATAAGTAACGGTCATCTTGTAGGTCAAGTCCAAGGTCCGAATCCCTTTAGGACAATTGAGAGTTTGTTCTTAGCCATTAAATTCAAAGCCCCAGGGAGGAAGAATCCCCTTGGATTCCCCAACCCAGATACCTCAGTTATCAAAAAAAAAAAAAAGCCTCCTACCAATAAATGAGACAATCCTTTTCCTTTTTCTATAGAAAACATTAAGTGAAACAAGTTATTGGAAAGGGAGAGAAAAGAAATCTCTAAGTCTGTTTTCTTTTTTTTTTTTTTTCAGAAAACATGAAGTGAAACAAGTTATTGGAAAGGGAAAGAAAAAAAAAAAAATCTCTTAAGTCTGTTTACCAAACTCTCAGCCACAAAAAAGAAAACATTCAAATATTAAAGGTTAAATAAAAGGGAAAAGTTATGCATTATGGGGATGCTTTTTTCTACTCCATCCATTTTCAACAGTAGATGGCATAGAAAACTAACATACATGACTAAAGATCGCATGTTCATGTAGCATCTACCAAAAGAATTTGACCACCTTGATGCCTCATTAAAAAGATCACTCTACTTCAGGAGGCCCTTAAACTGTAATCAATACAAAAATTTAATATCGATGTCTACAAAAAACACCATTCAACTAGCTGAAGAAAGTGAGAGGACAAAGGGTCAAAGGTTCAACCACAATCAAACTATAAGTTCAGTTATGGCCCCAGCATGACTTAATAAATATATGGAAGTTATATATAAAATTAAATAATAATTTAACATTCACAAAAATTAAAATCATAAAAAAAGCTACAAAATTCTCACAAGTAATCATAATAGTTTTCCAAAATGCATGTAGTATCATAAATGCATAAAGTTGTCAAATTTGTCAAAGTACCCACTTGCATAATACGTAACATTAAAGAAGAAAAAGACCTACATAATCCCCTAACAAATAACAACACCGAGAAAAAACCACATAAATCAATCCAATGAGTAACTTTATGACTCAGCCAAGACAATATCATTAAGTTAGACGTAGAAACACTTGTCCTAATTAATCAACCTGCATTTCCAATCACCCCTTCCTACTTTGTAACACCAAGAAGAGATCTTCAATCAACCTTATGTTCTGGCATGCAAGAACTCCCATTAAACATAGAGAAGCTTGAAAGAGTCCCAAATCAATGCACATGAGGGCAAACTAACACAAGAACTTCCTAAAACTAATCTACTAGCCATTACAAGAATCAAAGCCATCACACCATAATTCTTTGAACCACTGATGTTCTTGAACCATGGATGTGTATCCCTAACTTCTTTGGAGAATGTCTAGACTTCTAAAGTTTGATATTGTTCTTTCAGTAAGAAGATTAATTGTAATCCTCTTCAAAGCAAATCTTGTAACTGAAACACCAAAAATTTTGTCATTACTCTACTGCTACAGTATCCTATTACTAAAAAATCTACAGTACATAAATGAGATACAACTTTTCAGATCAATTCGACTCTCGTCAGTGCAAATTGATTCAAATCGTATGCCTAGAATCTATTTCATTGTTGATGACATAATTTAATGGTCCAAAAATATGTTATAGATGCCAGCAAAATTTAGTCATTAAACATGTGACAAGAAACTCAAAATTTTGTGCCACTCTGACCAACTCCAGCCCATATCAACCAAAGTCCTTTGCGTCGACAAAATATCATCACAAGGCCCAAAAGAAATAAGAGTTTTTTGTTGAAGCAATCTTATATTTAATTTTTTATCAAATTCTAATTGGCTCCACTCTTCTTCCTATTCTTCTTCCTTCAACTTTCTCTATTTTTCATCTTTCTCCTCTCCTACTTCATGATGCTTCCCTGTACCATGTCAATGCATAAAGGTATAAATGCTTCCAACTTCACATGCAGAAGATAGATTACTGCCATGTTAATAGATAATCATGAGACTAACAAAAGGGGGGAAGGAGGGAGACAAGGAAGATAGCAGCCAAGATAAAACAGAAAACAAAAAAAGAAAAACATAAGTTCATTAAACTTGGTACCAAAAATGATCACTAACGCATTCGTCCATGTAGCCAACAAATATCAGACAAAGGTTATGTGATACAGGTGCTAATATAATTTGGATACACAAGCATGCAAGACTTGAACATAGGAAAAACAGAATGCAAATTACCCTTGTATCTCACCATGTTCTTCTGCACATCATTATCTGTCTCATGTACTGGACCTTGCATCTGGCAAGCCCCTCTCAAGACTGGTGTAATCTAAAATGCACAGTAGAACTACATCAATCACCATTCCACAATGCTAACATTAAACTGTGTACATAACACCCTAATCAAAAATAACACCATCAAATGGAATCTGAATCACCAAGAGAACCAAAGAAAATGTCATCTAAGTGCAGAAATAAAACTAAATAAACACAGAATGCATACGTAAGCTCACACAGAAGAACTAAAACCCTAAGTCCTATAAGTCAATCAAACAGCTGAAACACCAATTTCACAATCTCTTTCGAACACTTCCATTGTAGCCTTATCAATCAACTAAGGTTCAATGAAATAGAAAACCAACTTGAAATCAAAAACACAACAACCCCACCAAATTAGTAAAATAATTTCGACAATAAATTGGAAACAATCAAAATCGAAACCCTAATCGAGAAGTATTTACATGCCTCCGGTTGCAAAATCATCTCCGACGAATTGTACAGCTCCTCCACGCTACGGTCCTTCCGCTTCCCTGCCGCCTCCATCGCGGACACAACCGATCGCAATCGAAATCCAACATTAAACTCTTCGACTTTCGCAATTGCAAAAACCTTCAATCTCTCTCTCTAGCTTCTCAGTCAATTTTCTCTCTCCAAATACAGAGATTCAGTTTCAATTCAAGATTGTCCTTTTTCCAGATGCAAACAACAACCAGATAAGCACCTGCTGTATGTTACACAGGATCTGATATATACATACATATATAACTTATTTATAAACGTATATGCAGGTTTTCAATTGTCAAAAATTTTTCTCTCTCTAGATTTCTCTCTCTATGATCTGAGAAAAAAATCTTAAGATGGTCATAGGACAATCCATTTTCATACAAAAACCGTAAGTTAATTACCTTTCACGCCCCTCTCTCCCTCTGCTTTCTCTCTCTAACTTCTCTGTAAAGTGGGGAAACCTCTCTCTAGATATTCTGTCTACATTCCACAGTATAATATGGGCTTTCTCCTCTCCTCTCTCTTTGGATTTTCTTGTTCTCTCTCTGCATTCTCCGGGGAAAACGAGCAAATATAATTTCGTTAATTTAACAATTTTATACCCTCATCAGGTTTTCCAATTTGAGAGGGCCTGTTTTCCCTGTTTTATATTTTCCTTTAATTTTCCCTTTCCAATTGTCGTTATTAACAGAGCTGCGGAGAATATAAGCCAACGAAAAGCATGCCTTATCGCACGTGCCACTGCAATAACAGGGGAGAGGCACGTGTTGTTCATAGTGTCCCTACTGTACGGCGTGGTGTGCTATTGGTGAAGTTTGGCGAGTCACACGTGGGACTTGGGAGGGTGCCTATGCTGTCTTGCGCTTTCAGGGCTCGTAACCAACAAATCGACCAGGGAGCAAAATAGGGTTTCTTTAGCCAATTGCGACGCTGACACGTGCATGTTAACCTGCTTAAAATTTTTTGCCCAGTGTTTTTCCTTTTTTCGACTATGCCTCTCTCCGTTCAACAGTAGTACAGTACCATAGTACATACTCCATAAGGTCAACTAGGTATTAAAAAAAATAACTTATGTAATGGTAGCTTCTATTGAATCACCCCGTTTTAAGGGAAATGGGGTGCTAGGATTTTCTTTTAAAGAGTACACTTGGAAAAATATATATATTTAAATTAATATTTATTTTTAAGTAAAAATTTAAAAAAATTATTTAATTTAATTATTTATTTTTAAGTAAAAATTTAAAAAAATTATTTAATTTAATTATTTATTTTAATTTAATTTAATTAATTTTTATTTTAAATTAAAATTATTTAATTTAAAAATCTCATATAATAAATTTTTATTTAAAATTTTTGTATTTAAATTATCATTATAAAATTTAAAAAAATTTAAATTATATTTTAAATTTTAAATTTTTAAACATAGATTAGTTTAATCATATATTTTAATTAAATTTAATTTAAATTTGAGATATTTATAAGCATTATTTTTAAAAACTTTCACAACGAAACTATCACAAATTATTAAGTTTAATTTTTTTTTACATTTTCTTCAAGACCGCATCAACCCTTCTTTTTTGTTGTACATTGATTTTTACCCTTACTTGCATATGAAGCTTTTTTTCTTTTTATTTGACCATACAATATAAGATGTTTATTGTGTTATCACACAAAGGCTAGAAAATCACTCTTTCTCATTTTTAGCCACTCAATGTTACTCTTTTATGGAAAAACTCACACTCCCTTCTTCCTTCCTCAGCATAAAGAAACATATTCTCCTCCACATTTCTTCTCCCTATAAGACTTAGTAAGAAGAAATCCATTTTGCCATTTACACTTTTAAATTCCTTTGCATTTTAGCTAGATTTTCACATTGAAGAAAGTGGTATGCATGCTTAAAGTGATGGTCTTTGATACTATCAACTTACATATTTGTTTCATGGATTTTTCAAGTGTAGTTTTTGTGGAGGTTAAAGTTGGACAGGCAGCCAAGACCCATTATATGCATATGATTTCTAAGTTTGTTTTCAATGGTTTTACAGTTATGTTTGTGTTCTTGTGCAAAAAAAATCAAAACTCAAGCAAGAATCTTTTTTCTGACTCTAATGTTCTATGATCTTCATTATGTGATGCTTGGATTTTACATTAAAACCCCACTATGGGCATATGAAAAAGATTTAATGATAATTGAATATGTAATTACTATTAGAAATGCATTACATAAACGCATATTAGTTTTGTACATATCAGGTTAATCATTTTGGGTGATAGCCATATATAATGCAATGATAGTGCAACTTGTTTAACGATAGTGATTGTTCAAATATAAGCTAATTTCTATTTTATAATTGTCATAGATGTCAATTATGAGTTATTTGACAATATTATCATTAGTAGTGATTTATTGTAACACGTAACTAGAAGGATGTGATATGGCATAGGTTGATTAAAATATATTTTTAGCAAAGCATTATGGTAGAGATACCGTGGTTAAATACTGTGCTTATGAGTTCGAGGTTGATCTACTGCCATGCACACATGCTTTGGCAACTATATAATAAATGACATTTTTATTACAAAATTTCAATGAACATGTTTCTGTGTGGTAGTGATTGAATTTATTGACATGTAATTATAGTAAAATATTGCTTAACATATTAATATGAACATTTTTTTGTTTGCACATTTAACTCGTTAATGGCATTTCTGAAACTTATTAATCTTATTATTTCACTTAACCATGCAAGAAGAAAACCATAGATTTTGTGTCTTTTTACATATATTACTATGAATAAATGTATCTCTTTAAAACTTACTCAAAGCCAATTATAACAATTGTAAAACATATGATTAAATTGTTCTATACCATATTAGAAATAGGATTGTACTACCGTTACCAATGTCAAACTACTAAGATGTAAAAAGAAGTGGAAAATTCCATCAAGTAGGGAGAAAGTCCGATAAAGAAAGTGTTTTAATTGGTTAATGAATCAACCACGTAAACTGAATATGTTCGCTAATCCATGTCACATGTTTTTTTTTTTCCCGATCCATGACTAGTCAGTTGACAGTGCTAAATCTACTTCATCACTTTGGCATTTATTTTGATGGTTTTGACTTTTAATGATCAGTTGTGATGCATTTATGTTTATTACATGACATTTTCTATTAAACTGTCATAGTGATTTGTATTGATTTAATAGTACTGTAATCCACTAGACAGTTATCTAGCAGTCAAATAATGATTTATGCTAGAACAATAGTGAGATCTTTATGCAATATAATAACTTAACCGAATATATTTTTTTTTTAGTGGTAAAACTAGTCGCCAATTTTAATGAATCTTTGAATCCAAATTCTACTCATTGATGATGTCTACCAAAACTTGTCTCACATCATTAGTTACACCTAATATCAAATTCGATTGATTCCTTTGTTTTTTGAAAATCCTACTTCAATTCAATATGAAAATGACATTTTATATCATGTAATCTTTTTTTTTTTTTAAAAAAAGGAAACTCAAATGATATTAGTCATCCAGTTTCTTATTAATAAATGAAAAATGTATAATTATCGTTTCCAATGTCAATAACTATCAACTCAAATATGTTGCCAATAAAGTCCATTCAAATATATAGATTTTTTAATCTCATGTGTTCTAAGGCATTGTTGTGTATAGTTATAATTTTAACAAAATACAAGTTCTTAACATTTATAAATTGCTGTTTCAACCTAAGAACTCAAGTAACATCTTTCGATTTAACATGTATTATTATGGTGATGCCTTTGCGAATCCATGCAATGTCTAACTCAGTGGAGTTCAATGAGAAGCCTTCCATAATTAGCTCCTTGAACCACAACATGAAGACTCCATTACTCACTCTAAACATTTCATAAAATAAATTATAATTATTAGTCTACTAGGAATAGAATACATGTTCAAATACACAAAAAATATTATATTAAAAGCCTCACATTTTTCTTTTTTTTAAAAAAAAAAGTTTTGCAAGTTTTTTTTTTTTTTGGTATAAACTTGCACTGAATGATTGGAAATGGTAGGCTAAGATGAGATCGCCATTGAAAGTACCTTAAAATTTAATCATTAAATAGGGAAACATCCATTGATAGATAAGTAATGATGAATGATGCACAATCCAGTGCATATGGCATATAGTTCACTACTATCAATAATTAAGTAACTATGCTTATAAAACAATTAATTACACAACATATATATCACTACCTACAAAGGACAATGCACTATACAATACGCAAATTACTAAAATCATATTGTCCAAAGGGTGTTCTAGAATAGGATCCCACCTAAGATTAATAGACTCACCTAAACTAAGGCTATAGTGCTAACACCACCTTTTATGAGTTTTTTGCTACTTCTAGACAAATCTTGGCAAGCAATAGGAAGACTTGGCCTATATTCTCTTTCTTCATTGACTTTTATATAGCTAACGTCCACCTAAATCTCATAGACAATGAGTTTGTCCTAATCTTACTCTCACCAAGTAGTCTTTCTCAAAAAGAAGACTTTCCTTCAAAGTTTGACCTAAAAATTCATTCTGTACTGCTCTTGGCTTCCCTTTCCTTAAAAAGAGACCTCAAGCAAGAGAAGTGCCTAACCCCTCGTTGTAGATGATCCAAATTCTTTATCATCACCAAATGGGCCTATTCTTTTTTACACTATGCTTTTATATCTTTGAAAGATTGTTATTAACCCTTTCTTACTTTTTATTGCAAATAAGTTCCTTTTGATGCGTTGAATGGGTAAGAGAATTTTTGAAGAGGTAGTTAAAGTGACCCAAAAGGCACTTCCTAGTTATTTTTCTATAAAAAAAAATAATAACATGATAGCCATCATACTATAGAAAGCCAGCTCTTAATAGAGTGTACTTACCTAAATGGTGACTTTTGCAAAATTTTGCTTTCAATAGGAGTCTACCATGGTCACCATTCCACTCAAACTTAAAGGATCAAAAGCTTTGTGCATGAGATAATGTTGTCAACCTTTACCTCTCTAGTCTTGCTAAACCAAAAAGGAAGCACCTGGAGAAATTTCTTCTTTGCTTATTGAGGTATGTATGTATGTGTAGGTAACACATTCTCCATATTTTCTCTTTATTATTGACTCATAATAATTTTTTTTTGATAGGTTATACATGAGTCTTCTCTAGTAGTAAAGGAGTACACGATTTAGGGCTAAGTTGAATCTATATTTAAAAAGGCTAAGAAAGCACTAAAAGAAGCTAAAAGAAAAGGAGCCAAGTTAATAGCAACACTCCTTTAAGTAATAGAAGTAAAACCAAGAATCTCTACACTGAAAGTAAAGATGGTGAAAATGAAAGTAGACTTTAAGCATCTACAAGAGAGATTGAAGAGAGAGTGAAAAACTAAATCAGCTAATGTTAGAAAAGTGTACTAAAGTGTTTTAGACAGTCAAGAAAGACCAAAGGGAGAATCTTAAAGGAGTATTCAGATTTAAACTTGGATTTCCTTACAACTAAGCCAAAATCAACCTTAACATCTTAGTCATCTCTAACAGTTCCTAAACTAATTGGGAGTCTAATATTCATTACTCTTGACTCAATGAACTAAATTCTGCAAGAGCTAAACAAGGATTTTGTTGGACCTAAAGAAAAAACTTCTTAGATGTATTTTCCTTTATATTTTAAACTCTTTGTAATTTAATCTCTTAAGTATGAATGAAATGAATTTTTCTTTTGACCATTTATACTATCTTCTGCATACTCTTCTTAGGAGACTATTGCCTAAACAAATGAAACTGAGAAAGTTCTTTTGTAAATATGTAGTGAAAAATAATAGATGGATAATTTAATCCTATACCATTCAAAGACTTCTCCCTGACTCTTCTTAGGAAATTTCAAACTCTTCCTTAAGTAAATGATAAACTCTTCCTTTCTAAGGAAGAGTGTTTAGAGATTCTTTTATTAATGAGTTAAAGTAAACCATCTTTTAGCGTAAAGAATCAAATAACTTTAGCATCTATTTTTATGTTTACAGAAAGACTCTTATAGTATCTTAGAAAGATTATTACAAAGTTTTGTCTATTAGAAAGGGTGTCTTATAGAAATAAGATTTAGTAGGAAGATCCTGTAAATCTTCATTAAACCTTTCTTCATTCTTTCTTAGACCTTGTAACATTAATATCATGACTCTTCTTTTCAACGTAGACTCAAAAACTTAAAATTCAAAGAGTCCTTTCAATCTTAAAAGAAGAATGTTTAAAAATCTAAGAAGATCTCGAATGAAACTCTTCTTAAATTCATAGGACTCTGCTTTCATCCAAGAGTTTTCCTTCTTGATTTATCTTTAAAAAACCAAATTTTCCATTGTCAAACCCCAGTAACATCTTTTTCCACAGTCTTATCAAAGTGACGTTGTTGTTCTTCATGCTGTAAAGTGATCGAGATATTTTTACTCTAATTTTTCATGTTCACACTAATTTTGCTCTTAGAGACTTTAGTTTTCAAAAAGTTTACTTCATCAATAGTCTAAGATTAGGAGTTCAAATAATTTCTTATCGGGGTGTTTGGTTATAGGTTTTGGCTTTGAATATATGGGAGATTAAGATTTTATATGATCGAGATTAAGTTTGATTTGGCTTAAATCAGGAGTCTCCTACATCGAAGTTTGTAATTTACCTAGACATATTGATATTTACTTCATCGAGCTTATAGTCAATCTCAATTCATCAGGATTTACTTCATTAGGCTTGGAGTTCATCTCAATTCATTGGGATTTACTTCATTGAGCTTAGAGTTCATCTCAATTCATTACCTTAGAGTTAATTTTAATTCATCAGGGTTTGCTTCATTAGGCTTGAAGTTCATCTTAATTCATCGAGATTTACTTCATTTGACTTAGAGTTCATCTTAATTCATTGGGACATGCATTCAGTAGGATTTACTTCATCGGGATTAGAGTTCATCCTAATTCTTTGGGACATACATTCATCAAAATTTTCTTCAGCGGGATCTTTTTGTCATCAAGATTAAAGCCTTAATATAGTTCATCAAGATTCTTCTACCATCAAGATTAAGCTTAGATAGAGTGTTTCCTTCATCAAAGCTTGCATACATCAGGATATATGTTCATTAAGATTCTCTTATCCAAAGTTAACTTATCGAGTGTTGAAGCATAAGGCATATCATCAGGGCTTGATTAAGGAGTACAAATCAACATGAAGAAAACTTCCATTATAAAACGTATTAATCTTCCATACCAAAAAAAAAAAAAGAAGAAAATAAAGTCACTTTTAGTTTTATTAGCCTTGAGCTTGGCTTTGAGGTTTACTATGGTTGGGTCCAAGGTTAGCTTCGAGAATTGGAACCTCTATCAATACTGATGTGGCATTTCTTCAGTAAGCCTCTTAATCATCTCATCTAAATTGATCAATGAAAACATTCAAATCCTCAGAGTGGACTCAAAAAGCTTTTGCATAAAGAGTTACTTACAACCTACGTTAGGTTAAGTTCGAGATTGCTTTGCATTTTTTTGACCACATGCTTTTAGATTAGAGAGTTAAATAAAAGGCTTGCTCCCTTATCTTGACATTATATTCTTTTTAGATTCTGAGCTCATTAATGGCTCAAGATTGAAATTCTTCTCGAACTGCTCACTCTTCTCGATGTTAGAGGATAAGCTTATTCTTAGTACTTCTTGGACCTACGCTAGCTTTATCTTGACATTGCTTACCTTGATTTCAACCTTGGCCATAATGATGATCGACGCTAATATGGTATTTGTTGACAAGTACAACCATCTTTCAAGTGAACTGCAAGAAAGGGAGAGTGATTGATTTGAAAAATATTAAATGTGTCAGAAAAGGAACTTTTTGAAAATGATTTAGTGAAAAGCTCTTTAGGTACAGAGAAAAGCATGGATTTTCTTGACCTACTTGAAAACCCAACCTGCACAATCTCGATGAAAACCCTAATCAGTCATTTGGGATTAACTTTGATAATATTAAGCTACACCAAGTTGGACTTCACTTTGTCAAATGTAGATTAATCTTGGTATAAAGGTTCTAGTTTTTTAGAAATCGATCTTTCTCTTTGAGCTATTGAGGACTAAAAAAATGATACAAGAAATGCATTCATGCTAACCTGATCATTAGAATCGTCCATGATATTGCTCTTTTTCAATGTAGTTACAGCACATTGACAATAAATTTCTTCTTTAGCATTCAATTGAATTTATTTAAGGTGTTATAGAAAGTTAAAAGATAGCTTTACAATATACATGATACTAAAATAAAATGGCATGTATTATAATTACAGTATTGGGGCATAACTCTTCCATCTAAGTACAAAACAGAGTAGTTTAAAAGTCTTTTAAAAGATAAAAGGTATATCTAAAACTTTAAAGTTATAAATTTTCAAGGATTACCACAAAATCAAATTAAAAATCAAGGTAGAGATCACGAGATAAAATGGAGATAACAACTATGCTGCCGCAATACTTTGACCATAACTTTCTTATTTGTGATCCAAATGAGATTATTATAGTGCCATTGGAAGAATTCCATCTTGAATGATGAATGATTACTATCAAACTCATTACATTAGACAAAATTTGGTTCTTTTGATTTCTTATACAATTTACCTTGAAAAAAAGAGAGAGTAAAGAAGGAAAAAAAGAGGGCTTTTTAAAGAATTTATGAAGATAAAATTTGTTATCTTTTAGTTGATGTTGTATTTTTGAGCCTCAAAAGTAAACAAAGAGGGATAACTATCGATGCCCAAATTTTGCCATCACTAAAATCTGAAAATAAAAAATGCCACAGTCAGCATGCAATTTAAAGAATAACAACATCATTTGAGAAGAATATTGTTCAAATCGACTAAGGGAGTTATTGGACTAAAGAGGGAGAATCTGGTAGGTAACCTGCCAGAAGTAAAAAAAAAAGACAAAATGTTAAAACTCTCATTTTGTAATCTTTGACACTCATCCTAGGAAGAGTTTACTTATGACTAGAGATAATTTGCCTAGAGTGGGGAGGCCATCGAATTCAAGGTGAAGATTAAGGAAGATTTTGTTATGAAGTAAGAAATGAATGATAGGATATAGAAATCTCCATTATAAATGAGGAAGAGTGTGCAGACATATCTTTGACCTAGATTAACATTTTTCCCTACTAGAGTCTACTAGTAGCTGGGAAAAATATGAAATTTTAGATGAGTGATGAACAATCTGCCTGAGGTTATAATATGAATATATGGACACCAAATTATTTTTGTTGGTAAAAGCAAACTTTTCACCTGCTCATTTAACATTTTTTACAGTCTTTTTAGTGAGAGTCTAATTAATTTGTGACGCTTAAAACAAGAGGTCTATCTCTAGATTATGTTAAAAGTTGGTGTCTTGAAGCTTGTTAATACTTATTTCATCTAATAATAATATTCAAAAGGAGAGAATAAACAAAGAATTACACAAAAAAGTCCATTTTAGTTTGATAAAAAAGATTATATCAAGGTAAAAGAAAAAAATACACTTAACTATTCTTTTCTTTAGAACCGTTAGTTTCCTTATTCAATTCTTATAAGATATGATTCATAAAATCTAGGGAGATGAAGATAGGACATCCATAAGATCAATCACTATTGGAGTAACTTGAGAGGTAGTAGAGAAGCTGAGCAATGGTGATGAAGTCAAGGTTGAGATGGTGGTACTCCGTTAACACCCTAACTTTATTGTCCTTTTACACTTCCTAGAACCCTTTTGCGTACTCCTTAGAAATGATCTTCTCTAGCTCTTCACTATTCTTAAAAGCTACCACAGCTTCCTCTTTAACATTAGACAATTACTCAAGATGATCTTTTTTTTTTTTTCCTATTGAAAACTAAACTTTGCTTTTATTTTCTCCATCTCTACCCTTCGCATAAAAATTTTTTTATCTACCATTTTTTTTTACAGCTAAAGAAAGGAAACTTTAATTATCAATTTAGCTCATTTCTTATAGGTTCCTTTAAGAATCCTTTCAACCTTTTAGAATACAAATTCAGCTTGATTTTGAATCTTGTATTCTTTTACTATTAGGGTAGACACCTGGATATCCTGTAACCAGAAAGATATATATATATATATTAATGAAAAATGAGAATGTAAATATTGTTCAAGTAGAAGGATACGAGTTTTACCTAAGCCAGTAGATTGGACATCCTCTCTATATGCATTTTCTTCCTATCTGATACCACTGATGATGTAAAACTTGATGGAACCACTTAAAGAATAATTTTCTTAATATTCTGGGCTAAAGAAGAAGTAGTGATAGTTACAGGCTTCTATTGAGAGAAAAAGTCTATAAAAGTAATCATTTTTTATGAAGCACTTTGCTAGGTTCCTATCTTCTGCCGAAAAATCGTTGCCACTTTGCCTTTCTTAAAGAAAGAGTTTGAAGGTGTCTTTTTAACCACCTTCACCACCTTCTGAAAATTTCTTTTTCCATCTCTACTAGCTCCTCAAAATAAGAAGAGTTAGTGACAATCTACCAAGAGTTATATAGCAAAAAATTCATTACTTGATGATGAAGACTTTGCTTCATCTAAAGGAAAAGGGTTAGGAGCTTTGCTAAGAAAGGGTCTTCTGATGGGGAAGGGAATCTAGGTAGGGTAAAGAAAGAGCGTACTAAAGCAGACTTTAAAGAAGAGTCTATTACTAGAGACAAAATGAGGGGCAAATTGAAAGGTACTAATGGATGACACAGATGGGAAGCTCTTAGAAACCAAGTAAGAGTGTACTCTAGCTATTTAGGCTTCCTCAAAATAGAATGACATAAGTATAGTCTTCTCGTTGCTTACCAAAGTTTACTTGGAAGCAATAATGGACTCATGAAAGTGGTGTTGCTATCATAGTCCTGACTAGGTGAGGTCCGTTGGTTAATCTTATGGAGAATCCTATTCTAAAGAACCCAGAAATAAGATTTCCTCTAAACTTCACTATGTTTGGAACATCAAAAACAAAGAAGGAGAATCTTTGGAAAAGAAAGATTAAAATCTTTTGGGGTGTCCCAGATGGTTTTTTAGTTGCTTTAGCTAAAAGAAGTTAAAGAATAACAAAGGTGATAACGCTATGATTCTTAGATGTAAACACCAAGTAAAGCAAGAAACAAACATCCTCCAAGAATTGGGAACTAGGTAAGAAGAGGATACCCTTTAATTTTTATAAACCTCTCTAAATAAAATGTTTAGAGAAACTTATAAGCCTCCTTTGAGACATTCCTCAAACACACAAAGGGCATCTGCCTTTTAAACTAGAGTCTCTCATCCAAGGTGGGTATCACCATGTTCCCCAAGGCAAGAATCCTTTAAACTTTTTTAATTCTAACTAAATCCCTATTAGTAACTCCTGAAGGACCTACAAATTTCATGATAAACTAAAGTATACAAGAAAAAAAAATTTAAAAAAGGGAAAATTAGATAGAGAAAAAGAGCTCTATCGTAAAAAATGGAGACTTGCCTTAAGAACATTTGTAAAGCTTAGAAGGAATGAAATGAGGTTTCTAGGCAAAAGAATGAGGAAGATTATGAGGAGAAAACAACCAAGTGAGAAAAAATGTTTTCAAGAAGAATTAGCCTTTAAAGAAAGTAGTCGCGAAGAATAGTATCTTCGAAAGCGATACCATTGAAGTGACACGATGAGCTAATGTAGCATGGCGTGGTTATGCACCTCTAATGACGAAATAAAAAAATAATCGTTACAGTAAATGGAGTAGCTGTTGTGGCAAGAAAAACTAGGTGGCATGACATTAATGGACAACAGTAATAAGGTGGCAAAATAAAGTTTCACTCACCCACTCAGTCACTAATTGACATGGCATTACGCTAATGGGTGATACTATTAACATTGTAGAAAACAGTCTTGCTAAATCACTGTTCCTTAAATACTGTGGCACGGGTTTAATGGGCGACATTATCATATCAGGCTGAAACATAATGAGAGGTGATATGGCATAGAATGCTGACTTGATGATGAATCAGTAGAGGCAAACTTGCCCACTTAGCAGAAACTTCGCATGTGAGAGCAAACCCGCTGACATGGTAGTTTACTCAAAGGCAATACACTTTACAGAATAACTGAAGCTGAATTCTTCAGCTAAAAGACGTGTTTCCAATCAAAAATCTCATATAAAAAGTCAAAATGCATGGAAGATTGAATCTTGTCGCTAAAAACAAGAATTAAGCATGGGTTTAAGAGAATTAGATGACATGATGAAGGTCAGTTGGCATACTTGTTCTTAGGCAACACCGATAAGAATGGACAAAATTGAACATATTACCACATCCAAAGAAGTTGAAAAATAAGAAAATTAATTCAAAATTGGTCAGTGCACTTTGACAAAGTCTTTCTAGACCTCCCAAAGTGAAGGATGCTATTGAAGACTAGAAATAGACACTACTAGGTCTCACAACACTTCTTTGATCTTCCTATCATTTACTATTAACCTGCGCCATTAAAGAGCTTAAAAATAGCTACTGAAGCCTACAGCTAGACATCCATGCTCAAATTCATGAATTCGTACTCACACTTAAACGCATAAAAAAAAAAAGCCTTTAGCACCTACAAACACTCTTAGAAAAAAAAATAATATTGTAGTTTCATTAAAATTAATATAAGCTTTTGTTTCTGATGAGAACAACTTCCAGTTGAGATTCTATATTGACAAAAGGAGAAATCGACAAAAACCGTAAAGGACTTCCAAAGATATAAGAACTATCTTCTTAAATTTATGGTAAATTACTTATTTTCTTAAATATGTTTTTTTTTGTTAAGACATCATTAGATCTTGTTAAGATATATGTTATAATTTATTCAATATTTATCAATGCATCATATTGTAGGCATACTTCCATAATAAAGTTCTTCTCTTATAAAATATTTTGTGATAGAAGAAAAACTATATATAACACTTAATTTGGAGAAGAATGGGTAAGTAAGTGTAAACCGCTCACGTTCTCCTTCAAAAAAAAAAAAAGTTTTAGTACATCAAGATGGGGTAAGTGCCAAATTTTAAGTATTTTAACAAAAAATACCATTAAATTATTTTTAAGAAAGAAATCAAAATAGTACCTATTTCTGGGTGTTTTGGGGGTGCTAATCCTTCTTCAAGTACAACTAATTGCCAGACCTAGGATCTTATTTTTAAAATAAAAAATCAATTAAGCCTTCAATCGCACTTACAATAGGTTGGTGGCAACTTCTAAATTTTTTCTCATTCTATAAGTTTCCTCGGTTGAAACTCGGGTTGTGATATTAAGTAATAGAAGCAAAAATAAACAAAGAAAGCTCTATGCTGAAAACAGAGATGAAGAAAATAAAGGTAAACTTTGAGCTTCAATAAGAGAGGTTTAACAGAGAGCACTCCGAGTAGATAACTACTACCAAAGAAGAGGTTATAATAGCTTTAAAAGAGTAAAGAGCTTAAAAAGCTAACGTTAAAAAAGTGTATTGAAGTTTTTTGGGCAGTCAAGAAAGAAACCAATGCTAGAATCCTAAAGAAGTATCCTAATCTAAGCTTGGATTTTATTATAATTGAGCCAAGATCAGACTCAACATCTCAGTCATCTTCACAGTTCTTGAACCAATTGGGACTTTGGCATTCAATGACCCAAATTCTGCAAAAGCTCAGTGAGGATTCTATTGAATCTAAAGAAAAAAAAATTAGATGTATTTTTATTTGTATTTTAAACTCTTTGTGATTCAATCTCTTAAGTATGAATGGACTAACTTTTTCTTTCAACCATTTACACTATCTTTTGCACACTTTTCCTAAGAGATTATCGCCTAAAAAAATGAAAGTGAGAAAGTTTGTTTATAAACGTGTAGTCAAAAATATAAATGGATAATTTCATCCAACACCATTCAAATAGAGTCTTGACTCTTTTTAAAATATTTCAGACCTTCCCTAAGAAAATGACAAACTCTTCCTTTTTAAAGAAGAGTGTCAAAAATGGAGTATGAGTGTCTAAAAACTCTACCATTAGCTAATTATAGTAATTCTTCTTCTAGTGTAAAAAATCAAATTACTTCAACATCTATTTTTGTATATGCATGAAGACTGTTCTAATATCTTAGAAAGACTTACTACAACAAAATGGACATTTTTTAATAGTTATAAAAAATCTTTCTTGACGGTTGTAAAACCCTCTTCTTAGATACCGACGTTAAAGATCTAGACAAAAAGATAAATCATCATTAAAATACCTTTTCTTGATGGTCATCTTCCACTTTAGATGACAATCATCCAAAATTTTTTAATTTAAATTAAATAAAAAATATAAAATCCAACAAAATATATTTTTTGTCCATTCTATTGGAACCAATTAGAAAACAAATGGTTAATTTAATAATTTTAAATTAAAAATCTAGAATTATAAATTAAATATATATATCACATCGGTATCTCAAGAATCAAATTATATGTTTAGTAAGTACAATGGGAGTTACAGTTTGTAATCGATATCAAAGGTTACGTAACATTTTTTTATATATAAATTATTCGAATTTAATTATTTTTTAAAAAATAATTAATTCAGACGTTAATTCTTTAGAATCGATGTCATATTAACTATTTATTTTTATTATTATTATTTACCTACTACAAATCTTATGCCATTAATTATATTACAAAATTACATTTAAAGAATTACACTTCAATATGTATCATATAAAAATTTGACAATCAATCACATTTTACAACATCATCGTCATCAGACACATTCAACATATCATATATACTCTAATTTGCATAAAATCAATTACAGTCCAATATGCATACATCAATACTTTCACACTTCTTCAACATTTTCATCACTTCTCCAATATTATAGTACAAAATAATACACAAAACCATGCTTGAATAATACATATCAACACTTTTATCACTTTCTCCAATGTTATTGTACAAAATAATATACCAAACATACTCCAATAATATATATCAACCCTTTCATCACTTCTTCAACATACACTACAACAATAATACATTAAACAAATTTCAAGATATATTCAAATATTATAGTCTTCTAATAACATACGAAAAGATTGTCAATCAAATATTTTTTTGAAGTAACTAAATGATCATTTTAATATTTACATTAAAAATATGAAGTATATGTATAATATATATTAATTATTCAAATATACAAAAGATGACATACATGAAATAAGGTCTTCCTCTCTTTATTAAAGCCCTCAAGTAATTCAATGTAAATTTATAAAAATCTTTCCTTAAATCATTTATTTCTAATTCAGCATACATGCTTTTATCTTTCAATTGTATCTTTTTTTAAAAAATAAGTAAATACATTAGTAATTTTTTATAATAAATATATTAGCTAATTAAATAATTATCAACAACTTACTATTTTATAAAAAAAAAAAAGCTCACTATATCTTTCCATGATATCCCTCATGTATGCTATAACATAGTAACCATACTTAATATTAGTAAGCTGCTGTGGACACTGAATTGAAACAATGGAAATGTCAACATACTAAAAAAATTCAAAAACCTATAAGAAATATAAAATTTCATTACACTATAGACACCTGAGCAATAAAACTTCTAAAAATTTTTCTTGAAAATCCAAGCGCATGAATCACTATATACATCTTAAAAGCACTGCAAATAAATATTATTCATATATAAAATTGCAGAATATCATATCTAAAATATAATTATAGTAAATATTTATTAACTCACGTTGCGATTAGGTCTCTCATATCATTTCGATCACCATGGCCCAAAGGATCAAAAATTGTGTATAAATCAGGCTCCACTATAACCAATATCCAATATGCTTTACATTATCAAATATAATTTCAATAAGCCTAATGTTCATAAATATGTTTGTAATTAAAATTATGTTTCTACTTCCTTGATGTTGTAAGGAACCATACGATTCCTTAATCATGTGCTGCTTGCCCCATCCTTGTAGCATGATATTGAGCTTCCTCTTTAATATTATTATAGTTCCCTGATAATACCATCATCAGATCAGCAAATATGTAATTGCTATTCAAGTTAGAGTGACCAATGTATCTTTATAAAGCTTTTTAGAGCACAAAAGGAAAGTATAACTAATAATTTTGAAAAAAATTCAAATAAAAGATAGTAATTAAAAACAATACGCATACATGATCTAAGCCTAAATGATAGTAGCAAGTCCTCCATATGGCAAAGTTAAAGGATGTCATCTCTGCAAAGTACATTGAGTCTTCAATAGAAAAATTTTTACATCCATGGAATGGTTACCGTCATATTTACGTTCATGTGATGACACGCATAATGATAATGAAATCTGAGCATATTCCTTATGGATTCCATAGGCCATTCTTCTACATAAGTTTATGGTGCAGATTTAGATGACACTTTAAAAAACAAATATTATATTCCAATAATTAATTCTTAAATTTCATAAAAATGATACATAATACAATAATAAGTGACTTGAATGCTAAGAGCAATAATTCAATATAATGGCCAATTGACATGTGTCCAAGTAGCTTGAGATATAGTAAACATATCTAAATTAAGGACCGATCAAGGCAAATGAGCATTAGGCTTTAAAGTTATCGTGATTTGAACTCTGACATCATCCTCAATTATGTCATAGCCATGGATCATCTTATTCATGATAGGATCAATGAAAATTGCCCATAGGCTACAACATTATCAATATTATTAAGTGCCATCCAGTGTGACAAACACTACAATGAAAAAATACAAAGTCAAGTTAAGTGCATGACAAATTAAATTACTTTAAATGATAAAAACATGACATACCTTGGAACTGATAAGTTGAACTATTGGTGCTTGTGTTGAATGCAATGTGAGATCTTCACCATCATCCTCATAAATGGAACGTACCCCATTTATATTGTTACTAACTTTACTAAAACATTTATAATCAAATTGAGTACTCTAAGTTGTACTCGTATCATCCAATAGATGTCTATGATCATTGATCCAATTTAGTATGTCCATGAATTTTTTCTTGGTTGCTTTCTCATGAATCAAAATTAATGGCATCCTAACTTTTTGCCTAAAAAAAGAAGTAACGGACACTCTAGAATTAACACCTCTCACAGGTCTAAAATGTTCAAGAGTATCAATGGCCTTCGTAAGTACATCTTTCACATTAAAAGGCTCTAAAAGCACCCTGTGTGGCCTGTGCCATTAGCTCATCATGCAAATATCCAATTAAAGCATAAAACTTTTGTGAATGTTTGAATGCAAGAAAGTAAAAAAAAAAAAAGTATAAAATACCAAAATGTTTATTGTCTTCTCAATACATTCTTTGTCTAGTTTATTGCTGTACTTATCTTTCGAATTAACCCATACTACTTTCCATAATGTGGCACGATTAATATCTCCATCAATACACAAAGATTTCCTCTGCATAGTTAGATTGGAAGTAAACTTATTTCAATATTAGTGTAATTTATACACATTAAAATAAAAAACAAAATTTAACTTACAAGTTCAATCTCTAATCTGGTTAAACCTTTATGAGATAAACAATAAAAAAAAGACCTTTTTCTTCCTCCTTTCCATTTGTACTTTTCTTATATCCTGTAACTAATGTCATTATTAGGTAAATATTATAAAAATGTGCATAATATTATGGTATACTTACAGCATCTAAAATTTTTAGATAGACATGAGTTAACAAACTCACTTAAAACATGAGGTTGAATGATGCTCCTATACTCAACAAAAGGATCTCGAAGGCATTCTAGATCTTCCAAGAACAAGATAATATGTTTACTGCTAAGAGTTGTCTTGAATTTCTTCCATTTTAATGTAGCAAATTGTAACACATACTTTTTCATGCTCTCATCAATGTCAAGTGCACCCTTAAAGTGTATCAACAATTAAAACCAATCAAACTTATGAACAAAGTGATAAAATAAGAAAAATATAATAATATTGCATGTTACATACCGAAATTTGATCCCACAGTTTGTTTTTTAGTTCTACAGTACTTAATACCAATTTGTGATGTTTATGGGTAACGCTTGACTCATTGAGACATCATTGTAACTAATGAATTCCACATTATGTTTTTCAACAAGTTGTCCCTTATTATTAGCCTCAACTTGTATCTTTTCACTTGAGTCGACTTTTGATAACTTTAGGCAAATGGGTGATACCTCGTTTTTTTCCTTTTCTTGCTTCTTCCTGGAGCTCAAGGCTTGTGATGGATCCATGATATCTACATATATGAAATAAAAAATCAAATTAGTACAATTATGATTAACATCTAAGACAAGCAATGCAAAGGTAACTAAAATTTTAATTTAATTAATTAAGTATTAAAAATAAATAATAAAGTTATTTTTTATTAATTCATAATGGAAAACTTAATAAAATTATTAAATTATAATGTGTTCCCTAATGGTAAAAAATTTATGATAAAACTATAATAAATAAATAAAAATAAAAATAAATACTTTTATTAATTGAGTAGTATGAAACACTTATGTAATTTTAATTTTATTGAATGAATTTTTAAATATTACAAAATTCAAAGTTTATTTATCAATACTTAAAAATTAAAGATATAACAACTATGCATTAACAAAATGTAGTGGTCTCGAATATATTTTATGTAGTCAAAATGTGATGGTCCCGAATTCCCAATTTGAATGCCTCAAGAACACTAATGAATGCATTAACAAAACATCAACATAACATTAGTAATGCATCATCACCAAATGTCCATTTCACGTCCACCTCTTTATCTAACAAAGCTCTTAGAACCAAAATCTATAATACAACAAAATGACACTCTCTTGCATTAGTTTACATAATTGTTAAATTGCATTACGAGTTATGATGAACAAACTAAAATAAATTTCATTTATCTCAACTTTCATGGATAGATACTGTTAAAACTTATATGAAACAAATGCAAAATTATTTTGCAAATTAGCAAATGAAAGAAGGGTTTAAAATTTTCGGTTAAGGCTCACATCACTGTGGCTTCCTCTTACGGCAGGGTCGGGTTTCGGGATGGATCGGTAGTTGCTCGGATATACTTCATCGATGATGAATCTCACGGTGAGAGAGAGAGACAATGATAAAGAAAACAAGCAATGGCCAAATCACCCGATAAAGAACCATCTCAAATTTGCAATTTTGGCATAAAGATGGAGTCAGATGGTGTAAGACAATGGATAAAACTGACCAAGAAGAGAGAGAAAAAGGGAAAGAGAGAGTAAATAAGAAGCATTAAAACACAATCAACAACTAGATTTGGTACCAAATCTATAAGATTCTGATTATAAGTGTAATTTCCTTGTAAGTTAAATGTAAAGCAATATGAAAAAATGTTTTTCTTAATGGTCGTGCATTAACCATCAAGAAAGGGTTTTAAAAAATGTAACTTTCTCATCAATTTCTTGATAATCAACAAGAAAATGAAATTGCCAGGCCTAGTTTCTTGTCGATTCTTATGAAATTGACAAGAAATTGATCTGGTCATTGTTTTGGTAACGAGTTATACAAAATCATCATTTATTTAGTGTCATGAAATCTCCTTTTTGTTGTAGTGACTATTGTAGATTCTTCCTTATTTAAGAAAAGTGTCTTGTAAAAAATAAGATTGGGTAGAAAAACCCTCAAAATCTTTATTAAATCCTTCTCTAATCTCTGTTAAACTTTACAATATCAATATCACGACTTTCCTCCTCAAAATAGACTTAGAAACTCAAAATTTAAAAAGTTTTTTTAAACTCAGAAAAAGAGTGGCATCTAAAAGGACCTTATATAAGGGTCTTCTGTGATTTATGAGACCATGCCTCACTCATCCAAGAGTTCACCTACTTGATTTTTATTTAGAAATCTGATTCTACCATTGTTAAACCCTAATGGTATCTTTTCCTATAGTCTTTCCAAAAGCAATGTTGTTGTTCTTCATGTTACAAAGTGACAATGTCACCTTTACTCCAATTTTTTAGTGAGGGAAAAATTTAGGTATCAATAACTAAAGTCACAACCAAAGAAACTCGCAGCTGAGAAAGGTCAAGAGTTGCTACCAATCCTTTTGGGTGTGATTGATCACCATTACAATATAAGGGCACATTGATCTTTTGTTTTTTTTTTATTGGTTAAAACCTAGATTTGAAAGTCGTTTATGCTTAGAGAAGGATTACCCCCCAAAAAAGACTATACGTGGTACCAGTTTAAATTATTTTCTATAAAAAATCATAAGGATATTTTGAAAAAAGTATAAAGGACTTCATACTTATTCCATCTTTTGGTATTAAAACATTTTTAGTGGGAAAAAAGAAATTTGCACATCCTCATTTCTTTTCTCTTTCAAAATAAATATTTAAAACATACATTATATTTATCATAAGAAAAATAGTTTTTATTTATTTTTAAAAATTACTATAATATAAGGATTACTCATTCATGACTTATTATCCTCATGCACCCTTAATGAGTTTCATAATAACTCTTATTGACAATTAGATAAGTAAGCAAGATTAAAATCAAATAATTTAACAGAAGCTAAAAGGAACTTTCGCTCAATTAAGGAAATTTTAATAAAAAAATTATGAATCTTGATACACAAAAATTTACAAGAATCTAAATTCAAAATTTACCTCTTTGAAGTTTCTCACACTTTGTGTAGTAGGCCTAATCCTTTTTCTTCAAAAAACTCAAATAATTCAATAAGAATTTCAGAGAAATTTTTTCACAAGGGAGAAGTTCTGGAGAGAATAAAAGCTAATTAAATATAAATCTTTTTTTTTTTGTGTTGTATGCTAATATGAGAATTCTATCTCCTGAATAAAGGATTTTATCTCTATTTATAAGATTTTCCTTGTGCATTTTAGCATCAAATTGTGGGTGGGTGCAGTGCGCCCTTGCCAACTTTTCTCCGCGAAGTCTATCATCCTTAATTTTGCTCTTTTAAAACTGTTATTGTTCAATTTAAGACTATTTCCAGAGTTTTTGGAGTTCTCTGATCATCCCAGTATCATCAATTTTACTTATAAAGCCTTGAATTACTCAAGAATAGCTTTGTCGAGTCAAATACCTTCAGTGTGTTGCCCTTTTATTTTCCCAAAATTTTGGTTTGAATTTAGATTTTTGATGATACTTATATCTATTCTCACAAATCCCCCATCTCTATGCATAATCCAATCTAAATCACATTTAATTTGGTGACAATCGAGTGATATCTGAGTTATAAGGTACTGGGTGCACTGCTTTCAAGCACATTTACCACATCAGCAACTCATCTTGCCATGTTAGCATTGCTGGTGACTAGGCAAGTCTTCCAACCATTCATCATCTGCCATATCATCAAAGAAGCAACATATAATATCCCTACTCTCACTACACTCACATATCATGATTGTAAATACATGTTTAGTCATATATATATATATATGTATAAGTTTAAATATGTAAACTATTGCTACAAGAATTTGAAAGCTTTTCCCATACATATATTATCCACATATATTATAAGTGGCTTACCCATGCAGAAGGGTAATATATGTGGGTAATTGAATTACATAAACTTGTGAATTATCCACATTTTATTATGTGTGGGTAAATTGTTATGACCATACGTATTTTGGTGACAAAGATTCTCTCTATTTTCGAAACTTGATGTAACGTTCTTTGTAAAATTTTAATTGATGTGGTACTGTTTTTATTATATTTTTTTATACATATTTATAAATGTTACTCATGTATGGATAATATATTATAAAGTTATTTGTACATAACTATAAATAGTACATACATATGAGTGATATATTATAAAGTTACCCATACATATGTTTAGATATAATAAATGTGTGGGTAATTAAATTAGAAAAATGTATGAATTATTCACTTTTTAATATATGTGGGTAAATTGTTATACCCACGCGTATTTTGGCGGCAAAACTTTCCTCTATTTTTAGAACTTGGTGAATGTTTCTCGATAAAAATTTAGCTGATATAGCATTTTTTTATTATAGTACCCACACATATTTATAGATATTGCTCATGTATGGGTAATGTATTATAAAGTTACCAACATATTAGTACAAATATTACTTATGTGTGGGTAATATATTATAAAGTTATACACATATATATAACATCAAAATATGTATGAGGATAATTAAATTAAACCAACTTATGAATTATTCATATTTTATTATATGTGAATAAATCGTTATACCCACACGTACTCCAATGATAAAGATCTTCTCCATTTTTAGAACTTAGCGTAATATTTTTTTAATAAAAGTTTAACTGATATAATTTTTTTCATTTATTATATTACCCCACATATTGATAAATGGTACTCATTTGTGGATACTGTATCATAAAGATATGCCACATATAAGTATAAATGTTATATATGTATGGGTCATATATTGTAAAGTTACCTACATGTACATTTAGCTGTTATATATGTGTGGGTAATTGAATTAGACAAACTTATGAATTATCCACATTTTATTATGTGTGGGTAAATCTTCATACGCACACATATTTTGACGACAAAAATTCCTTACATTTTTAAAACTTGGTGTGATGATTCTCAATAAAAGTTTAGCGAATGTGGTACTTTTCTTTTATTATATTACCCACACAAATATATAAATTACTCTTATAGAGTAATATATTATAAAGTTACCCACATATAAGAACAAATATTACATGTGTGGGTAATATATTATAAGGTTACCCATACATACATTTGTCTGGATAAATTAGACAAAGTTATGAATTATCTATTTTATTATGTGTGGGTAAATAATTTTACCCACATGTATTTTTGCAACAAAGATTTTTTCCTTTTTCAAAACTTGGTGTAATTAAATTAGACACAAGTTGATAAAAGAAAACTAGCTACCTCCTATTCTAAGTTATCTAATACTTCAATTATAGTTGTTGCATGAGAAAATTTTTATTCAAAAGTCGATGTTAATGTTAATTTGAATTAAGAAAGGTAATCACTTTACTCTTAAACTATAGAACAACTGCCTTTCCTGGTAACATTGGATAATATTAAACATTAACTGACCACCTTACGGTCAAAGCCAGATATGGCATTAATTTGAGGCTTCTAAAATTTGGGGCATTATGTGTAATTCCTTGATCTTTCAATTTGAATAATAATTTTTTAATTTAATAATTATAATTTTTGAGCTATATATGTTAGCATCCAAAAGTTATGTTTTTTTTTTTTTTGAAGATATTATTTTGCAAGAGTAATGGAATTGTATGATATATTAAGTTGTTTCATCATACATAAAATTGTGTGACATGAAATTTGAAGACATCATAGTTGCCCTTTAGCTTAGGCAGGAGTGGCTCAATCCTTTTTAAAGATTCAATTCTATCTGATGAAGTTTTTATTTAAATTTTTTTTACTCGAACAATACTTTAAAAAAATCATTTATAATTATAATTGACATAATTGAAACTACTGATATCCATTTTGAATAAAAAAATATATATTTTATTACATATACTAAATAATTCCTTTTGCAAAGATTTATAATTGACATTTTTACCCTTATTAACATTTTCATAAAGTTATTACTATCTTAATCATGATTTTTATGTCATTAAAACAACATATAAATTGTATATCTACATAAATAACAATAATTTAAGATGAAATTTAAAAATATAAATCTTTATGTTGGGTATGCTTTATCAAATTAAATTATCGATTGGTACGATGATAATTTGGACTTTCATTTCAAGATAGAGAAGCCAATTGATTGTTTTGTTTCTCACAATAGTAACAATAAACGAAAATATTTAAATTCAATATTTTTTTATAAATATAAAAATTATTTAAATCATTAATATGAAAAATTTATCTTCATCATCAACTTTTGCATTCCTCAGTGCTTTGCACCCCATGGCTCACATGGCCTGGCGCCACCTTTTCCACGGGTACAAGGAGCAATGTTTATATGTTACTTTCACTTTCACTTCTATAGCATCAACAACACAGAGCCCATAGCATAATAGCCCTCGACTTTTAATGATCAAGGGACAAAGGTGGGTACATCTGACGGTTAGATTTTGTCCACCCATGGGTTCATCGAGAATTGAAGGCACTTTCAAGAAGCCCAAAAGAGGGGCTCTATGAAGGAGAAAGTAGGAAGACGAAAACTCCAGTGCAGCCTTATGACCCAAGAACGGCCCAACAAGATCGGAAGGGTCCCCCGGGATTTGTTCTCTCTTCTTGTGAAAGCAGATTTTTGGTAATTTTTACGTTGGTGGCGTGTTTGTTTTCTGCAAGCAAGCTAGTGTTAAGTAAGGGCAAGCTTTGTGTTAGGGTTCCTATATTCTTCTAATATTGATTCCTAATAAAGATTAAAGATTCCTCGAATGGATCTTTCACTTATTGGCTATGACTTCTTCTTGAATTCAGATTTGTCTGTGCTAGTTTCGGAAGCTTGACCCCTCGCTCTAATTTTTTTTTTTGTTATCTTTATTTGCAGTTTTTTTCGCACTTACATTGAATTTGAATGTGTCTCACGACATGATTTTTTTTTTTTTAAAATCTGGAACGATTAGATTCAAGAGATAAGAGAATTAAGGATACCCACTAAAAAAAACTAATCCAATCCATAATGATTACCAGAAAATACGACATTTTTGCATATTTCCGATATTAGAAAGCTAGCTAATTTCAGAACCCTTTAGAGAAGCATCTAATAAGCAGCATGGACCTGGGACTCTTCATGATCTATACCACTAGGGTGCATGGGGATAACAAATGGGCAAAACCAAAATCTTCTTTTTAAAGTAATCTTAAATTTTCATGTTTGCTTATGTTATCAGGTCTATTACTTGATAAAAGAAAACCAGATTTACTGTATTTTTGAATTTGCACCATTATATTTTTGCAAGATGCTCTGTTTTTTTGAATTCAATATAAATGAGCGGCAAGTGCTTGTTATAGGAAATGGGGACTGGCCTTGGTTGTTTCCAAGAAACAAAGATCTCTGAATCTTTCAGAACTATTTTTGCCATGGCCATTTCTTCTTTGCCCATGTGGAGCTAGTATTAAAATATTGCACGACCTATGTTAGTCTCCTGAATGGATTAACTTGACTTGTTTGGGTTATTAGCGCCAGTAAATTTTCTCGATAAGCAAGTGAAGCTAACCCTGCAGAAGTTTTAAATCCCACATGGGACTACATACAGAGCCTCTGTCATTCTCTTAACCAAGAAATGCAGAACCCAATTCAGTGTCATTACTCATCTTCTTAATTGAGCCTTATTGTGCCTGATAAGAAAAATAGCAAAGAAGGGTAAGAAGAAGATCAATCTTTTCAAGCCACCTTGAATGTCCGTAACAAAAAAGAAAAAGAGAAGTAATAAGAACAACATTGGTCGCCTAGTGAGAAGCAAGAACTTCAGTTGATCTTCACAGAAACCCAAAAGCAGATAGATATTGACAAGAGGCTAAGCAATAGAGAAAGCTAATCTGTGTGGACCTGCAGGGGGGCAAGAAACACACCATATATTTGCATATGCAGGCGAGCAAAGCTTTGCAGCTTTTATCCTCTACAAGACGACAGATTGAAAATTGGACTTAGGCACCAGCTAACGCTTTGTTCTTTTCTCCAAAAGCTATATCCGCCACCATGGACTTCACCAGCTTGGAAAATCAGGCAACTAGAGTGCTTAGTGTTTCATCCTACAGCAAATATCATTTCAAAAATGTGATCCTAAAAACTGGATGAAGAGAATGAGTGAGATTGACGAGGTTACAAATGGCAAGGGCAATCCTCACCATACCTAGACGGACAAGAATCACTTTAATTGCTTTTAGGTTCACTCCTAAATCTTTGCTGTTGCTGTTAAGATTTTACCAGCTAAGCTCTAGTATACTTGGCAAAGCAGAGGCAGCCTGGAAACTTGGGCATTGTTTTCTGGATTCAGCATAACCAGGAAAAACAAAGACAGATGCATGGTACTCTCCAGGGTTGGGTTAGGGTATTCAATGTTTATCACTCAAGTCAATGCCCTTGTCAAAGGGGTGATCCTTAGTGTGGCTTCAGCGAAAAGTTGCCAAAAAGACTATGATTTCGAATGCGCAGCAAAATTTTGGTTTCTTGTAGTAACTCATTAAGATAATGCTGCCCTCGTAGCCCTTCTTGATTTGATGATATGAACCTTCTTTTAAGCCTATTACATTTTGTCAACTAGAGTAGCTTCCAATGAAAAACACAACTAGGCATCACATCTTTCTTTGCTACTGCTAGTTCAAATTAGGATTAAAAGTCTGCGTCCATAAAATAATGTTTTCTCTAGGTTTAAGATGACTGATACAGATTCAAACCCAAGAAAGTTGATGATCATTTAAATCAATAACAAGTTATGGTATCATAGTTTCTCTGTTATCTTGCTGATATTCTCTAGTTTCTATTTTCAATTCTTTTGTTACTGAGTAATCTAGATTTTTTTTTTCCTGATTTTCTCCAATATCACACGGCACTTATTCATCAAGAGAATCAATTCTAAACTTCTTGTTTTCATGCAATGTAGAGATTCCATTGCACTCAAGTCTTGGCCTTTCAACATACCCAAAAGCTGTTCCTGCTTGTTTTTGCATCCACACATTTGGTATATTCTACGTCAGAAACTATATCTCCTCTTTTGGGTGCTCTTGGAGGCTATTACTTTAAACTCATTAATGTTGCTCAGAATCTCATTAGTGCTGGAGGCTGGAGCCATTGAGAAGCTTGTTTCTTGCATTCTGCTCTAAATGCACTTCTTCAGAAAGTTAGATCTTCTCGTGCTCTAAATTCACAAGATCTTGTCCACTGCTTTAATGTAATCTTCTGCTCAAAGATGTGTGGGGCACATGCACTTATTATTATTATTTTTTTAAATAATGAAATTACCTATTTGTGCATGTCAAAAGACAAACTTTTATTCACATTTTATTCCCTTTTGTAGATCTGCTTTATATTTTCCCGTCAACAAGGTAGGTATAAGTAATTTGGATAAGGCATGCTAATTAAAGAGTGGTTTCTTGGATCTCATACCGTGAGTTACTTTTTATCTTTTGAGCTCTATTTTAGACTTCTCTCAATTAAAGTATTAAATACTAATAAAACTAAATATCTAATGTGTTACTTTTATCGAGAGCGTTAAAAGATAAAGAATATGGACCATGAATGGGTGAAGAACTCAAGTAGGGTATCTCCTCAATATGTGACATGGATAGAAGAATTTATGACTATAATGAAACAAAGCTCAAATTATGTAAGGTTAACTTTATGCCCATGCTTCAGTTGTGCTGATAGGAGGTTATAAAGCATAGATGTCATTAGAGCTCATTTAATTAGAAAGGGAATTGATAACTCTTACACATGATATGTATACCATGGTGGGAAAGAACCTAAAGAGGAAGAAGGTTTGGATGATGAAGAATTGTTCAACGAGCACTTTGATGGATAGGGAGAAAGATTACACGATATGGTTGGTATTGACCATTGTAATATTGGGCTTATGAGTGACTTCATTGGAAATGAATGACTAGTTTTTGAAGAAGCTTGTTATAAGAAGCCATATGAAGCTTTAAATAATCCTATATATAATGGATGCGAAAACTTCTCTACTTTGACCTTTGTTATGAAGCCGATGAACATAGCAATGATGAGCAAGTGGAGTGACAATTCATTTAAGATGTCAAAGCTAATTAATGGGCTACTTCAAAAGGGTAATAATTTTTCAGTGAACTGTTATGACATTATAAGATTACTTTGTGACTAGTACTTCGGTTTGCATTATAAGAATGTTGATGTTTGTCAATATGATTGTGCTCTCTTTTATGGTGAATGTAGTAATGCTACAATATGTCTTCTTCATAAATATAGTCATTATGTTTGTAATAAGATTCCACATAAAAATTATAATATTTCCTTATCACGCCTCGTTTGAAGCGGATATATAGCTCACAGCTCGAGAAATGGGTTGGCTTAAGGAAGTTCGTGTAGAAAAGCATATAGTTATGTCATCCTACTGATAAGAAGGCTTGGAAGCACTTTGATGAGTTGTACCCTGACTTTACTGCTGATTCAAGGAATGTACGCTTGGGGTTAGCTTTAGATAGGTTCAATCCACTTACCAATTTGTCAACAACATAAAACATGTGGCTAATCATTTTGATGCCTTATAACATGTCACCTTGGCGTTTAATGCATAAGAGTAATTACTTCTTAGAGTTGTTGATTTTGGGACCAAAATCCCTCGGTAAGGACTTTAATATATTTTTAAGATTGCTTCTGGATGAGTTTAAAGTTTTATGGTGTAATAGGGTTCAAGCATATGGCGAATATTCTCGATCAAGTTTCACTCTTTGTAGGGTAATTATATGGATGATTAGCTGCTTCCCTGCTTATGCTTGTTTGCTAGGTGGAGTATTGTAGGTAAGTCGGCATGTTCAAGATGCCTTAAAGATCTTGTTCCAAAAGAAGTCAAGGAAAATAATGTTATCTGGGGCACAAATGCTTCTTGAGTAAAACATACCCATGGAGAAAGAGTTCAAAGTATGATGAAAAACCAAAAAGAAGGGGACCACCTTGTCAATTTACTAGTGGTGATATTTTTTTGTAATTAAAGGAGCTACCTAGATGCACTTATGATAAAGCATCCAATAATGATGATAGAAAGCGTAAATGTGGTGTTCATCAGTTAAATTGGGCAAAAAGAAGTACATTATTTAAACTACCATATTGGCCAAAGCTATTAATGCATCATAATCTTGATGTCATCCATATTAAAAAAAAAATGTTCGTGATAATATTGTTGGGATCTTGTTGAATGATCCCATGAAGCTGAAGGATACCGTGAAGGCACATTTGAACTTGGAAGATTTTAACTTTCATAAAAAATTATGGTTGAGGGAGCAGAATAGAAAATTTTAGAAACCTTATACAAATTAGTTGAGTAAATCAAAGTGTAGAAGGTTTACTGACTTTGTCAAGTCAGTTCGTTTATTGGATGGGTATGCTTATAACATGAATCGACGTATGATGGACTCTCATATGCTTAAGGGGAGGAAAACCCATGATTGTCATGTATTGCTTTAAAAATTGCTACGAGTGAGTATTCTGCTATCCTTGGACAAGAAGATACATGCCACATTGATTGAGTTTTTTTCAATTCTTTCAAAAATTAAATGCTAAGACTTTATATATCAACTAACTTAAGAAATGAACAGAATGATTGTTATCACACCGTGCAAACTTGAAAATATTTTTCCTTTAGTATTCTTCACAATCGTGGTTCACTTATATGTGCATTCACTTGAACAAGCATTATTAGGAGGACCCATTAGTTCAAGATGGATGTTTACCATTGACAGTTTTATGGGCACATATAAAGGATATGTTCATGACTTTACAGGCCTTGATGGTTCCATTGTTGAAGCATATGTTGTTGATGAGGCTGCAACAATTCTGTTTAAAATTTACATAAGATTTACACGTCTAAAACGTAATTGGGATGCACCTAGCACCTAATATAAGATAGAGTTATTCAACAATAAAGTTTGTATGATGGGCGCATCTAAATATGGTAAGCTAAAAGTTTATAGCAGTGTGGTGCAATGGTACCTTTTGAATAATTACGGAGATGAACTTAATGGTTACATAGGTGAGTTAGGCACATATTCAATATTTTTAAAATGTATTAATGGTTTATTGTAAAATAAGTATTCATCTATTCTTTTATTATAGTGAGCATAAAGATGTATTGAATTTGAAAAATGTGTGAGAGGAAGATATTGAAGTTGTACAAATAAATGAATTTTCTTCTTTGTTTAAGAACAAGATAAACTATATATATATATATATATAAGTTTTTCACAATTCATTTAAAAATATTATCTTTAATATTATATGTTTACAGATGACGGATCTTAAAGTTAATAATGATCTTAAAGCAATTGATGATTTGTACTCATTGTCACAATATATGGATGATTGTTACACAATTTAGCCTAGTTATATTGTCAACAACATTAGATTTTGCTTCAAAGAACATAATAACATGTTTTAGACATAATGTCATGATTGTAAAGAGGGTGATTTTGAGGGTAACAACATTACATATTATGGTGTTTTACTTGAAATTTTAGAATTGGATTTTATCTATCAATGTAAGGTATTCATTTTTCGTTGCAAATGGTACAATATTGATCTCTAAGGAAAAAGAATAGTGGTTAACAATAATTTGACATTACATCTAATTGGAATGTTGAAGATCCATTTATTATGGCCATGCCAGCTTAACAAGTTTTTTTATCTGAATGATCGTAGTCGGGGAAAGAATTGGATGATTATGCAAAATGTAAATCATTGGAACATATATGATATAGTTGAGCATCATAATGATGAAGAGATGGTGAATGATGATATCTTTTAAGAGAAAGACTCTAGAGAGTTACCTTATTTTCAGTCAACAAAAAGGGTAGTCGATACGTCTTCATTGGTTTAAGAAAATGAAGAACCAATAACTCTGCCTAATGAGTTAGTGGTTAAACTACATAGCAAACAAGCATTTCTTAATAATACATGACAAAACTCAAAAGATTTTGAGGATTATGATAACAATGGTAGAATTTTTATTACCAATGAAGTAACTCTAGAATCTTAGACTAATGACGACTTTGATGACTGAGATTTTCATGATGATGATCATAATAAGACATGATTGCTTATTTGATTAGATTATTAAAAATTAATAATACGTAATCTTTTAAACATAATTTATTATTTCTGTGTGATTATGTACTAATTTTTATTATTATACAATTTTTGCGTGGCTTCTAATCAGTGAAAAGGTGAACAAAGAGGACGAGTTGGAGGACAAAGAAAACCTATTGTTGCTTCCACTACATCATATTCTAGTTTTTTACATTTAGATTTATTATTGATTTTATCTGTTTTCCAACTGATATTTCGTGATTACGTGCATATTCATTTTTATATATGGGAACACATTGGTGAACATAAGAGCCTAATGCTGCCTAAACTACATTTCATCAATAGATCCTATCATAGTCCTATCTCCCTCGATTGGTGCGCATTCAACTTTGCTAAGTATCATAATTTACATGTGAATTTATTGTTGATTTATCTATCTATCAACTCATATTTAGTGTTTACATGCATATTAATTTTCATAAAAGAGGACATCTTGGAAGAGAGATAAAGCCTATTATTACCCCAAGACAAACAAAGCCTATTGCTACCCCAAGTACATCTACATTATTGGAGCCTATTACAATCCCATCTCCTGTAATTGATGAACATTCTGGTTTGCCATCTAGTATAATTTGCGTGTAGATTTATTATTAATTTATTTTTTTCTCAACTCATATTTAGTGCTTACATGCATATTCATTTTAATATGAAAGGACATGTTGGAGGACGGACACAACCTATTGCTACCTCAACTGTATCTTCATCAGTGGAGCTTGTTACAGTCCCATCTCCATCAGTTGGTATATGTTGGTTGTCGAGACCAACAAATTAAATTCCTAAATTTCTGCTCAAAATATTAAACTTGTAATATAGATGAGCAAGGTCGTTTCCACAGAGATTGGTTAGATTTATTTTTTCATAAATAAAAGAAAAGGGGATTTGAAGAGTTAAAAGTAGATGAAATAAGAATAATAGGAAAAGAAAAATTAATGTAATACAGTATCCAGTCAAAGGAATAATTTCAGGTTTGATTTAGAAATTGATCATTGATGCAAAGATAAAAATCTTTCAATCTTCACTGAATTAGTTATGGTTGTTGGCACCACCTAACAACCTATTTTTCCTTACTTCTTTGATAATCAGGATACGATCTCTAATTATTTCTCTTATCAATAAATAACCTTAGATACGATTTTAGGATTTAATTTACCAATAGCATTAAGAATTAGAAAAACTACCAATTCTAGCCAATAAACACATATGTAAGTTTATTTAAACTAGATTATTTATCTTCATAACATAAATTGAAAACCTCTTTTGTAATCAACTATGTTATTTACTACTTATATTAGAACACTTAAACAATTATGGATTTAAAGTTCTAAATAGTAATCTATTATTTTGATGATTAAACAAAGGGCTTTTTTTGTTGCAATCAATTAAAATAATATTTTCAATAAGCACAGAAGATAAATAAACAATGAAAAATAAAGAACAAATAAAATCAGTTAGATATCACAATTCTGAAGAATCAAACCCTTGATTATCCTTTGACTGGAAGAGATGTTTAGCAATCCATGAAAAGAAAAAGACCTAAGAAAAGAAGAAGGTAAAAAAATAAAACTCTGGATGTTCCTTTGAAGAAACTACCTCCCCTTTATATAATAATCCTTAAACATAATAACCTATTTTAACTAGGACTCTTAAAGATGAAGATAAAGATAAAATTCTATAACTACTTTTTAAATAAAAGATAAAGTCTTGGTTCGGTGAAATTTCAATGTTATTGGGAGTGTCAGCGCCTTATCCAAAGACATCTTCTAATTCATCAACATCTCTTAAGAATCCAACTTTTTATCTTCAAATAATGAATTTGAGTCTATCTTAGTTGATTTCTTTAATCCACCATACTAAATATAAAACATAATCAAAATCCAAGATTTAATCATTTATAACCAATAAAATATGAGAAAATATAATAATATATATATGATTATTATGCATTCTATCAAATTCCCCCACACTTAAATAATGCTTGTCCTCAATCATACAATAATTTAAGCTCATCATCTCATCTCATCATCCTTCCTTTTCTTCCTTTGCTCATTCAAAATAATATTTTTTTTCATGCATTAAAACATAAAATCACAAAAGAATTTTCATAAATAACACACATGATCAGTAATCACCTTAACGATTTTATTGAACTTAAAATGCATAAGATCTAACACCCTCTCCTTAGATTCACTTATTTACTCGAAGTGTTTTGAGGGATTAAATAAGCTCTCTAGTCAATACATAGAAAACTTTTACCATAAGCTTGCTTGTATATCATGTCTCTTTTATCAATGATTGAATTAAAATGCAAAAATCTAAGAATTTTAAAATTGGTTATAATGGGGCTTAGGTAAGGTATGATAAAAGGGTTTAGGGTTAATGGAATTGAAGGAATCATACAAAACATTTTTCATACAAAACTTTGTGATGTAACATCAAAAGATTGCTTTAGTCACATTGCGCACATCCAAGTAATGAGAATTTATACTATTTTTTTCTATCTTTTTCAGATTTTTTTTGTTGTTGTTTTTCAGATTCCTTTTTTTTTTTTGTCTTTTTTCTTTTCTAATTCTTTTTTTTTCTTTCTTTCTCCTTTTTTTTCTAATTCATTTTTTTTCTTTCTCTTTTTTTTTCTTTTTTTTTATAACTTGGATCATTGATTCTTAATATTTCGCAATCTTTTATAAGATAAATGAAAGTTTCATATGAGTAAGCTCATATAATCCTTCAATTCAGGGTTCAAAAGAAAAATCAAAAGAATGGTTATTATGACTTGTATCAAGGTTAAATTCCAAAGAAAAGGCTAAGGCTTAAAGTTGGCTCTTTAGGGCTATATGAATATGGTAGGCTTTTCAAAAAAAAGGTTAAATATTTTAAAGAAGATGGTTTTGACCTAAACACCCTTACGATTAAATGCATCTAATCCTTCAAATGAATGATTTAACATGTATAACAAAGCAAGTTCTAGAAAAATCAACTACGTATGACATACACAAAGAAGAAAATTGAGCATAATGTAATATATGCTCATTGGCCCAAAACTCACCAAAAAGGGTTATACGTGTTAGATCTCATACAATTTTCAATCCAACATATCATTAAAAGCAACTAATCATAGTACAGTAAATGAGAATTTAAAGTCATATTTGCACACATAAAACCTTTTTTTTTTTTTTCGAAAGAAGCATTGGAAGGATCTAGAACTCAGAAGAGAAAGATCATAAACATAAATTAAGTACCTTTTATAGCAAAATTTTCTTGAATTTTAAATATTTTAAAAAAATTAGCAAAAAAATAAAATAATAACATATTAAAGACTCTCCCCCACACTTAGATCATACATTGTCCTCAATGTATTAAAAATAAATGCTTAAAAATGATAAAGAATAAGAGAAGTAGAAAACTCCTTGAATATATCGAGCATCATAAAAAATTCATTTACTGCTAGGGAGATGAGAATGGTGGATCGAATTCTATCTTGTCATAGAGTGCTCTTTCATCGAATTACATTCTTGACAACTGATGTCAGATGCATTCAAGTTACTTCATCATATTGCCTTAGAAAGGTGTGACATGCTTTCAACCATCGATCTTATCTCTATCTTTTTATATATATATATTTATATTTTTTAAAAATAAAAATAAAATACTAAAAAATTAAAATTTTGGGTTGCCTACCAAAAAACGCTTTTCTTTAACGTCTTTGGCTAGATGTTGCTGATTCTTAATTATAAGTTGGATATTGTAAATCAATTTTATCAACATCATGTGCTTGAAAGCCTTCATGAAAAGGCTTTAAGCGCTGGCCATTGGCCTTAAAAATCTTACCGGTATCTGGATTTTGAATTTCAACTGCACTATTAGAGAACACATATGTAATAGTAAAAGGTCCTAACCATCTAGAATGCAACTTACCAGGAAACAATTTTAGCTTAGAATGATAAAGAATAACCTTTTGACCAACATAGAAAGTTTTTCTGGGAATCATGCGATCATGGTAGGCCTTTATTTTTTCCTTATATATTTTTGAGCTCTCGTAAGCATCATTATGAATTTCTTTTAGTTCTTATAACTATAGTTTCCTCAATTTACCTGCTTCATCCATTCCTAGATTGCACTATTTTATGGCCCAATATGCCTTATGTTCTAGTTCTACTGGAAGATGACATGGTTTGCCAAATACCAAACGGTAAGAAGACATACCTATAGGGGTCTTATAGGCTGTTCGATAATCCTTCTTATTTATGTTGATAGTCTTCTCAAGTATAGACTTGATTTCTCTATTAGATACTTCAGCTTGTCCATTTGTCTGCGGATGATAAGTAGTAGAGATTCGATGGGTAACATTATACTTTTTCATTAAAGCTTCCACCACTCTATTGCAAAAGTGAGTTCCACTATCACTCATTATAGCCTTAGGTGTCCCAAACCTAACAAAAATATGAGTTTTGAAAAAATTTACAACCACTTTAGCATCGTTAGTACGAGTAGCTTTAGCTTCCACCCATTTTGACACATAATCCACAGCAAGTAGGATATAAATAGTATTGCATGAAGAAGGAAAAAGACCCATAAAGTCAATACCCTATAGATCAAATATTTCACAAACAAGAATAAAGGTAAGTGGCATTTGATCTCTATGTCCTAAATTTCCAATCTTTTGACATTGTTCACAAGTCCTACAAAATATGTATGAATCATGAAATATAGTAGGCCAAAACAATCCACACTATAATATCTTATGAGCTGTTCTCTTAGGACCAAAGTGTCCTCCACATGCATACGAATGACAAAACTTTAAAATAGAATTAGTTTCATGTTTAGCCATGCACCTTCGAATAATTTGATCAGAACAATATTTTCATAAGTAAGGGTCATCCCAAACATAACATTTAGCATTTTTTTTAATTTTGTCTTTCTGAACCTTAGATAAATCACTTGGTAATATTCCAGTAACTAAGTAATTAGCAATATCAGCATACCAGGGCCTTATCTTATGAATAAAAAAAAGATACTTATCTGAAAAGTCGTCTTTTAATGGTGATGACTCTTCACTCGTAGTTAATCTATTAAGATGATCTGCAACCAAATTTTCTACACCCTTTTAATCATGTATCTCTAAATCAAACTCTTGTAGCAAAAGTATCCACCAAATAAGTCTAGGTTTTGCCTCCTTCTTCGAGAGTAAGTACTTGAGAGCTGCATGATTAGAATAACAATCACTTTAGTACCAAGTAGATATAAGCGAAATTTTTCTAAAGCAAACACAATGGATAAAAGTTCTTTTTCTGTTGTGGAATAATTGCTTTGTGCACTATCAAGCATTCTCGAAGCATAATAAATGACATGAGGAGTTCTTCCAATTCTCTGTCTAAGAACAACACTAATTGCATAATTGCTCGCATCACACATGATCTCATATGGAAGATTCCAATTTGATGATTGGATAATTGGTGCGATTGTTAACATATCTTTCAACTTGTCAAATGCATCTTTGCATGCCTCATCCAATTTGAACACCACATCTTTTTGTAGTAACCTACATAAGGGTTTAGTGATCTTAGAAAAATCCTTGATAAAACGTCAATAAAATCCTGCGTGTCTAAGAAAAGAGCGAACTTCCCACACACTTGTGGGGTAAGATAAAGATTTTATAATTTTTACCTTAGCTTTATCAACTTCAATTCCCTTAGAGGATACAACATGTCCTAGAATAATACCTTGATTAACCATAAAGTGACACTTTTCATAATTTAAAACAAGGTTCTTTTCTATGCATCTTTTAAGTACTTTGATAAGGTTAGTTAAACATGCATCAAAAGAATCACCATAGACTATAAAGTCATCCATAAACACTTCTATGATGTTCTCTATATAATCAGAAAATATACTAACTATACACCTCTAAAATGTAGCAGAAGCGTTACAAAGTCCAAATGGCATACGTCGACATGCAAAAGTACCAAATAGGCATGTGAATGTGGTTTTCTATTGATCTTCAGGTGCAACAGGGATTTGATGAAAACTTGAATAACCATCAAGATAACAATAATGGGTATGACCTACTAATCTTTCTAGCATTTGATCAATAAATGGAAGAGAAAAATGATCTTTTCTAGTTGATGCATTTAACTTCCAATAATCTATACATACCCTCTATCCATTTTGAATACGAGTGGGTATTAACTCACCATCAAGATTTTCTATTGCTGTTATACATGTTTTCTTTGAAACAACTTGAATTGGACTTACCCATTCATTATCTGAAATTGGATAAATCATACCTGCATCAAGAAGCTTCAAGATTTCTTTCTTTACCACTTCCATCATAGGCAGATTCAATCTATGTTGGGGTTGCCTGGAGGGTTTACAATCTTCCTCTAATAGTATCTTATGCATGCATGTGGAAGGATTCAATCCCTTAATATCGGCTATGGTTCAACCAATGGCCTTTTTATACTTTTTAAGTACTCGGGTCAATTTTTTTTCCTTTAAGATAGAAAGTTTATTAGAGATTATGATTGGAAGAGTCTTTTTTTCTCCTAAAAAGACATACTTTAAATGATCAAGTAGGGATTTTAGCTCTAATTTTTGTGCCTGTATAATAAAAGGAAGGAGTTTTGTGTGAGAAAGAGGCAAATCAATATAAGAAATGTCATATCTCATAGGTTGTAATGATTCCAATTCATGAATTATATCCTGCAAGTCTTAATCCAATGTAAACTTCTGTAAGATTTTTTGTGATCTTCCAAAACTTAAACTCTTGTTAAGTACAACTTTTAACTTATCTTCATCACTTAAATCAAAAATTTTCTATGCTGATGGTTCAATAACATCCATAGCAAAAACAAAAGATAAATCACTAGGATATCTCATCGCATCATAAATATTAAATTTAATAATTTCATCATCAAATTCCATTGTAAGTGTACAATCATGCACATCAATTTTTGTCTTGGATGTTTTTAGGAATGGTCTTCTTAACAAAATTAATGAGTTAGATGAATCATCTTCCTCCATATTAAGCACATAAAAATCAGCAGGAAAAATCAATCCATTAACTTGCACCAAAACATCCTCCAAAACTCCCTCAAGATATACGTTAGATCTATCAGCAAGTTGAATAATCACACCAATTTCTTTTAAGGGTCCAGCGTTCAAAGATGAGTAAATGGATAATGGCATGACATTTATTGAAGCACCTAGACCTAACATCGCTTTCTCAATCTTAACATTGCCAACTTTGCAAGGAATAGTAAACATACCTGGGTCTTTACATTTAGGAGGTAATTTTTTTTGAAGAACAACTGAAATATTTTCTCCCATACTTACAAATTCATTACCTTTTAATTTTCTCTTATTGGTGCATAACTTTTTCAAAAATTTGGCATATTGAGGTACTTGTTTAATTGCATCAAGTAAAAGAATATTTATCGCGACCTTGCGAAAGGTATCAAAAATATCCTTTTTTTCCTCTTCATTCTTCTTAGATTTAGATAACTTAGAAGGAAAAGGAGGAATTAGCATGGAATTTTTTGGTTGCTCTCTGTTGGATCCCTTAGGCTGGTCAAGCTCTGGTTGAGGAACTACTTCTTTTTCAGTCTCTTCTCTTGAGATGCTTCCTTTGGTGATCTTACTAGGTTCTTTTAACTCAGTTCCACTTCTCAAGATAATTGCACTAGCATTCTGTTTTGGGTTGACAATAGTCTATGAAGGCAATTTTCCTTGAGATTTCAATCTATTCATTGAAGATGCTAGTTGACCTACTTGATCCTCTAACTTTTTAATACTTGTTCTTGTCTCCTGCTGAAATTGTTATGTGTTAGATGCAAGTGATTTAACAATATCTTCAAGAGACATACCTGAATTTGGATGAGGTTGTGGTGGTGGAGCTGATGGTCTAGATTGAAATTGAGGTCTTGCTCCATAACTAAGATTGGGATGATCCTTCCATCCTAGGTTGTATGTATTTGAACAAGGGTCATAATTCCTTTGTGATAGACCTGAAAATGCTCCAACTACATTAGCATCCTTATAAGGATCATCTTGAAGTGTAGGACACATGTCAGTTAGATGGCCAGTAGCAACACAAATCCCACAAGCTTTAACTTGTTGCATGTTTCCTACAGCCAATTGTTGAACAAGAGAAATTAGATTGGTTATTTGATTTTCAAGAGAAGATATATTTACCTCATTAATCCTTTTTAAAGATGTATCTTGTCTAAATCCGAACTGTTATGAGTTAGCAGCCATGGTGGAAATCAAACCTCTAGCTTCACGAGAAGTTTTATTTACTACAGCACCTCCACTAGCTGCATCCATCATCATTCTTTCCATGGGTAGTAATCCTTCATAAAAATACTGAATGAAAAGTTGTTCAGAAATTCCATGTTGAGGACAACTTGCACACAGTTGTTTAAATCTTTCTCAATACTTATGAAGGATTTCAATATTTCTCTGCTTTATCCCACATATTTCCCTTCTAATGCTAGCAGCCCGTGAAGCAGGGAAAAATTTATCAAGAAATAATTTTACCATCTCTATCCATGTGGTCACAGAACTAGAAGGTAAATAAAACAACTAATCTTTTGCTTTTTCGGTCAGTGAGAATAGGAAAGCACGTAATTTGATCTCATCTTCAGTTACTCCTTGTGGTTTTAGGCTTGAGCACACCACATGAAATTCCTTTAGATGCTTGTGAGGATCTTCATTCTCAAAGCCATGAAACTTCAGGAGCAAATGGATCAAACCAGACTTTAACTCAAAATCTGCTTGTAAAATTGGATATTGAATGCAAAGTGGCTGCTAAGTTACTTATGGTGCAGCCAATTGCCTCAAAGTTCTCTCTTCATTAGCCATGTCTTGTTCTATTTCAAAATCACCATATGAGTCAACTAAATCAAGTGCTAAATTCGATCCAAAACGTTAAGGTGAAGATTCTTGTTGACTTCGTAATTTAGCTTCCTTCCTGAATCTTTTTGCTGTCTTCTCAATCTCAGGATCGTATGGAACTAGATCACCTACACGAGAAGAATAGAGCATTAAAATAAATCTAATTAAAATTAATCCCCGACCAATGACGCCAAAAATTGTTAGTTGTCGAGACCAATAAATTAAATTCCTAAATTTCTGCTCAAAATATTAAACTTGTAGTATAGATGAGCAAGGTCATTTTCACAGAGATTGGTTAAATTTATTTTTTTATAAATAAAAAAAAGGGGGTTTGAAGAGTTAAAAGTAGATGAAATAAGAATAATAGGAAAAAAAATTAATGTAATAAAGTATCCAGTCAAAGGAATAATTTCAGGTTTGATTTAGGAATTGATCATTGATGCAAAGATAAAAATCTTTCAATCTTCACTGAATTAGTTATGGTTGTTGGTACCACCTAACAACCTGTTTTTTCTTACTTCTTTGATAACTAGGATATGATCTCTAATTATTTCTTTTATCAATAAATAACCTTAGATACGATCTTAGGATTTAATTTACCAATAGTATTAAGAATGAGAAAAACTACCAATTTTAGCCAATAAACATATATGTAAGTTTATTTAAACTAGATTATTTATCTTCATAACATAAATTGAAAACCTCTTTTGTAATCAACTGTGTTATTTATTACTTATATTAGAACACTTAAACAATTACGAATTTAAAGTTCTAAATAGTAATCTATTATTTTGATGATTAAACAAAAGGCTTCTTTTGTTGCAATCAACCAAAATAATATTTTCAATAAGCACAGAAGATAAATAAATAATAAAGAAATAAAGAACAAATAAAATCAGCTAGATCTCATAATTCTGAAGAATCAAACCCTTGATTGTCCTTTGAATGGAAGAGATGTTTAGCAATACATGAAAAGAAAAAGACCTAAAAAAAGAAGAAGGTAAAAAAATAAAACTCTGGATATTCCTTTGAAGAAACTACCTCCCCTTTATATAATAATCCTTAAACATAATAACATATTTTAATTAAGACTCTTAAAGATAAAGATAAAGACAAAATTCTACAACTATTTTTTAAATAAAAGATAAAGTCTTAGTTCGGTGAAATTCCAATGTTATTGGGAGTGTCAGCGCCTTATCCAAAGACATCTTCTAGTTCATCCACATCTCTTAGGAATCCAACTTTTTATCTTCAAATAATGAATTTGAGTCCATCTTAGTTGATTTCCTTAATCCACCCTACTAAATATAAAACATAGTCAAAATCCAAGATTTAATCATTTATAACCAATAAAATATAGAAAAATATAATAATATATATGACTATGCATTCTATTAGCACACATTTTAGCTTGCTAACTATCATAATCTGCATTAAAATTTATGGTTGATTTAGTTTTAGAACGATGATATTTGCTTATAATATTGGGCCTATTTGATTCTCTTTTAATCCATGATTTTAGTGCTTTATTATGGCTATTTGAATTTCTTCTTTAGATGTTTATTTTAGTTATTAGAAACTACGATATAAGAAAAGAAAAATAGTGAAGTTGTTATTCTCCACGAACATCAATGCATGAATATAAAATTGGTGCCAAGATACAATTAAGAATTAGAGCAATAAAAATAAAAACCTTCAATGCATGACATATTAAAATATATTAAATTAATAGTAATCTAAGTAATCATAGCTTCTTGGTGGTTGTTGATGACATATTTATCAATTTTTGACTATATTATTAGATGTAGACATACCTAAAGGTTCTAATGTATGCAAGAGTACTTATGGGCAAGGTATTGAGAAGGCCAAGAGACATGCTAAGGGAAGATTGATATTAGAGTTTAATTTTACTCTTATGCAAGCTATTTATGATAATGCAAAGATGTTTAATAATGAAATTGGATATATTGTATGTAAACATTATAGCTTTTGGTATAAGAAGTGGAGGTTTGTACCTCTGATAGTAAGGGCATCGCTCTATAACAAACTTCTTGCAAGTAAATCATGATGTTATTACTTTGTATGTTAATATATTTTCTTATTTCAGACATGTGATTTTTTTTAAATTGTTTTTTATATCAACATTGAGGATAAGAACGTCCAAAAGGTAAATTGATAGACAAATGTAACAAGCTTAGAGAGGCCATAAATATAAGCTACATGGTTACTTTAAAGAAATTGGAGGAGAGGAGGATATAATTAAGGTTAAGAGTAAGTGCCATGAGGAAGTCAGCCAAGAGGGTTTGGATAACCTTTGTGATCTTTGGGCAAACCACATTTTTTTAGCAATTCTTATAATTGTTTTTTAGGATTCATTTTTCTTATTAATTGCAATGTATATTTATTAGTGCGTTATTAATTTTTAAAAGAACGAGCAAAGAAGATCTCTCTTGCAAAACGAAAGTGGGAATCTAAAAATAGTTCAAGGAGTACAACACATCATCAGGTTATTTGTTAAGCCGACTTAGATGCTCTAGTAGGACATATTGACACTTGGTATCTGCAGCATTGGCATTTCGAGCATGGTTGGTCATCTTTAGAGTTAAAGGCTAAATATGTAAGTATATTTCTATTAGAGCTGTATTGGAATATGATGTGCTAGTATCGACTATATAATATTACTGGGAAATGTTGTAACATGTAATATATGTTAGTTTGGGAGATGATTTAAATGATTTTTTATGTTTATGTCACTGAATATATAGATGAAATATTTCCATAGCATGCAATGTGTTTTGGATCGTGAGATAATTTAAATGTTGTTTCATATCCATGACACTGAATTTATAGATGTAAATCAGTATGAAATATATAATATTACTAGCAAATACTATTGTATGGAATGTGTGTTGATTTGAGAGATGATTCAAAAAATGATATTTCTTGTCAATGATACTAAATTTATAGACATAATGATTAAAGAGTATATAATATTGCTAAAAAATTTTATAACATGGAATGTGTGCTGGTTTGGAAAATAATTAATTTAAATATGCTTCATGTCCATGATGTTGAATTTAAAGTTATAATCATTATGAAGAATATAATATTGGTAGAAAATTAATACTATAACATGGAATGTTATGGATCGAATGAATTTGACTTTATAGGAAAAAGATCTCATTTGAAAATCTATTAGTTGCTTGCTTGATTGATAATTGTGTAATCTTATCTCTAATTTAAATTCTTAATTGTGCATTTTTTTTATAGAAACAAATGATGCAGTTAAGACGAGAGAATACTCCACATAAAATAACTGATAAGGATCATATCTTAGAGAAGGTCCTTAAATGACAATTTGTCCCTTTGCTTGGTTGGGGATGATCTCCTAGTACTCTAAGACATCATGCAGTAATGAGCAGTTGAGTCATCCTATCTACAATCAATTACTTGAAAGATTTGAACCACTATAAGTTACAAGTAAAAGAGTTCCACACAAATGTAAACATGCTGGAACAAGTATTGATTGAGAAGAATCTTATGCCTCCTCCCCCTATTCCGCATGTACGATCGAGTCTATAATATTTCAAGATGATCACATCTTGATCCATCCGACCTAGGTACATTTAGCTCTAGTCCTTCCCTTAATACAAATGAGCAAGACTTTGGTGATGAAACTTAATAATATATGTTTAAGGAGTGCTTAGGTTACTTTATGACTTTATAGTTGTTTTATGATTTATGATTTTTTTAGTTTTTTTTTTCTATATATGTTAATTTGAACTTTTTTTTTGTTAGATATTGCAACAATTAAAACTATAAAACTTCAATTTTTCCATACGTAATCTGTTTTTTTAGCAACACATGAAAAATATTGTTTCATATATATATTTTTACATTGTTGCCCACACATAATACATATGTTGTTACCCACATTATATATTTTTTTTTATCATACATATTAAATTTTTTTACGTGCATTTAATTTTTTTTACTCACACAACATTTTTAGTTGCATATAAAAATTATTTTTTTGTATTATTACCCATGCATAATCTTAATTTTACCTACACATCACCACATGCACACATCATATCAAATCATCAACCACATGTTCAGCCATGTCAACAACCACATCATAATCATATCAACATCCGTATCGTTAGTTAATGGATACAAGATCAACAGTCACCTTATCAGTCACGTATGCCCTTATATCATCAACCATGTTGTTGTTTTAAATTTCTAACATAAAAATACCTACACATACAAAATTTGTACACATACATGTGTGTGTAATACATTAAGCTTTGGCGTCACATATATTTATGTGTGGATAAAAATTATTCTTTAACCCCTTTTTATCAGCACATATTGACATTTATATTATGTGTCAGTAAACATTACAATGGACACAACATAATTTTTACCCGCATTTATGTGTGTGGGTAAATCCCTCAGGTTCTTGGTGTGATACGCTTTTGACAATTATTGAGAATTATTACTTACAATGGTCGAGGTACAATTTTGAAGTGAAAATCCTATGAATCTTCTCTGTCTAGTGAGTTGCTCAACTTAAGGCTTCTCTCACGAGTTTGGGCTTCAACATTAGAATGCCATTGGCAATCTCTGATTTTAATCCATTTATGAATGTGTCAACGAGAGCTTTTTGTGTCCATCATTATACCCAATTATCTAGTCTTTCAAACTCTTTTTGATATTCACGTAGGGATTTGTTTTGTCTACCTCTAGAGCGACCTTCATCGAAGTCTTCACAATGCGGGAATCCAAATCGAACCAAAACTCTTTGGCGAAGATCTCTCAAATTATTGCTCTGACTTTTCTATTTTTTAAAAATCCTATTTAACAATTGTCACCATTGATTGATCTCTTCTTTAAAAATGAAAGAAAGTCAAGCCTATACATTCTAGTCTTGTAAGTGTATTGAGAAAATTAAACCACTGAATTGCATCCTACTTGAACTATTTGGTTGGGTCATATCCAACATAGTGCGAGAAATCTGGCTTGGTTAATTCTTTTAAGTGTTTTGTGGAAATTAAATCAAAGAATTGTGTCCTACTTGAACTACTTTGTTGGGTCATATGCAATATGGTGTAAAAATTCTGGCTTGGTTCTTAGTGGAATGATGTTCACAAAACCTTTTCCCAACTCCTCATGATGACTGCGACCAGATTTTCCTTGCTCAAACGCACAAGAAGATGTAGATGCTCTAGTCGATAGCACTGCATCATACAAAGCCTTCAAAGATTCCTCAAACAGTTGAAAAATGATCACCCACTCCACCCTCCAGTTATTGCATGCTGTCCTGTACTCCTCCCAATACCTGCTCCAAAATTTCTTTTTTTTTTTTTTTTGCGCGGGGGGGGGGGGGGGGGGTTTGGTTTTCGTGACAATAATCCTCACTCTAATACCAATGATATGTTCGATTTAAAATAGAAAAAAATGACAGAGAAACAAACTGCCTTCTTCAAGTGAAAGACAAACCACAATTGTTTGGTAGGAAAAACTGATTGCGTTATTCATTGTTAAGGTTATTATGAATAGAGCAAAACCAACAAATTAGCCGAAACTCAAAGAACTTACTGGCCTATATTCAAGTAATTGCCACAAACTCTAAACCTGCAAATGACCTAAACTTACGTGTTTGGACTTTGTTAGTTTCAGAAATTTAAATACCTTGGATTTTCTTTCAGGAACTTTCCCTCTGATCTTCTAGACCTATCATAATTGAACCAAAAAATATAATAGTAACGGGAACTCAATGATCTAAATTATGTGTTACTATGGGGAACGCTGTACTTTTCTCTCTTTTTTTTCACCATAAAAAACAACTCATTGAATATAAATAAATGACCAAATATGAAAGCATACAAATATGAAAGCTTAGGTTGGAATATAAGCATTATCTACAAAGGTAGGTAGGTTAGTTGTTCTCTAAAGGTCAACGGGGTACCTACTAAATATCATTAAGTCCCTTGCTTGTATAAGAGCTGATTTGTCGCATATATCTTAAATGGTAGGAATCCAAAATATTTAGAAATTTCACCCTTCTGCTCCACGGCAAACCAAGAGAAAATGGCTCTGTTGAAATTACTGAGCTTTTATTGTTGCAAACTTTTCAACGATAACCTTTGCATGGCACCCATTCGATGCATAACCATCATTCTAGAAGCAGCGCATGAGAGAGAGAGAGTTAGGTTTGTGTATAACTTGTATCAGCTTTGCATCAATGGTTCCATCAAAGGAAAGCAGTCTTACCTAATGGGTAACAAATAGCCTTGACTTTTTATCCAGAGACAGATATAACTATCCATTAGTTATTTAACAGCGATTACCTCGTGTCGCACTTGCTTTGAGGGCGCTCTCTAAAGATCCTCACGGTTGGGAAACATTGGCCAAACACACCAAAAATTTGCTGTAGGCATATTATTCATCAATTTTTACTAATGGCCACATAGCTTAGATGTTTGACATGAGTTTGTACTTTAGTAAAGGTCAAACCCAATTTCTAATTCAAGAGGGTAAGGTCATTTTCAAGTATTAATCTTGTGTCACAAGCTATCTACAACAAACTTGTTATTTTGCATTCATATAAACAATTTGATAATGTATTCTCCTGCTATCTCTTTTGGCAGTGACTTCTTTCATGGTTTTATTCATCCAGAAATGCTAAAAATGTGTACAAGTCATTGAGTGGATCCTACATAGTCTGGCCAAGTTGATCTCTTAAACCATACAGGATACAATTTTTCAATTTTCTTCCTTGCCCTTTCTGTTCAACTTTTTTTCTATTTTAATCTAACTTACAAAGTGTTACTTTCCATCTCTATCTTTGTTGATACTACCAATACGTGTGATGTACATTATGCTTATCAGGGATATCTAAATAGAAAAAACTGGAGTAAAGTTCTGATCGGTAGTGAAAATCTAAGGAAGTGACAAATTCTGTGACAGCAAAAGTTATACATGAGCAATGTATTTTTGTACAATGGAAACCTTTATGTGTTTAGCTCTGGAAGCTAATTTCAGACAAGCTCAAACTTCTTCTGGCGTACAAACAGCAGACTCCTAGTACCTTCAATCTGAAAGACAAATTCTAAGATGACAGTGGCCATAACTGTCAAGATGCTTGGCTGCAAAGGAAAGCACCAGTTACATAAGTACAAATCTAATTTCAATTATTATTGAAGCACTTATTAGTTTGAGAAATTAAAGCATACGAGAAGAAGGAAGCATACTTACTGTATGATATCTCTCCAGTAGGAGTCTGTTGCTTCATCATCCATCAGGTCAGCCAAAGCTTCAAAGGTGGTTGAAGTGGAAGAAGGGTTGGAAATGTCATTTGGGTCGACCTTGTTTTGGATATGGTTCACAGCCGAACGCAGTGAGGATGAAACCAAAGGAGGAAGTAGATTTGAAGTTGGAAGGGCTATGGAAGAAGAACCGAATTGTTCATTATTATTGGTATTTATATTTGAGTCCTCTACTGGTGGCCGAGAATCGCTCAAATGAGGTTGAAGGACTTGTAAGTTGGGATAATTTGATGAAATCTGATTGAAGTCTTCTGGAGAAAATCCAAATGGGGCATTACCATTTTCGACAAACTGAGAATTCATTCGAAGATATTCGTGTAGCTGATTGTTCCAAAGCGATGATCCAGGGAAGTTAATAGGTTCTATGGTTGTGGGAGTAGTGGTTAGGACTTGTAATATGTTATGCAACAATTGGATTTTGGCAACTTGTGTTGCATCTGACTGTAACCTGAGAGCATTGTCCCAATTGGGAATATCATTCAGCAGGTTGCTCAAGTTGGCAGCGGCAAACCACTGCGGCAAATTTGCCAGAAGAGTGAGGTCAGTTCTTGGTCTATGAGTGACTGGATCAATCCCCATACTAAGAAGCTTTTTCTTTAGATGGGTATTCCAGAAATTCTTGATCTCATTATCGGTCCTTCCTGGAAGATGAGTTGCTATTGCTGACCACCTGCAGGAGAATATAGAAGCATGTACATTTACTGGGTGCTGCTCTAAAAGACCTGTTTGACATACATGTAGCTATGTAGCTGAAAAAGATAACAAATAAAGGGATCAAAATCCAAAGTAAGAAGATGGAATGTAGAGAAAGTAGTACTTGTTTCCAAGAACAGCATGGAGATTGATGATGACTTTCTCTTCTTCCTCAGAGAACTTTCCTCTCTTGATGTCCGGCCTCAGATAATTAGTCCACCTAAGTCTACAACTCTTTCCACACCGGTTGAGACCAGCAAGCTTTGGCAGAGCCCTCCAACTTCCATGCCCGTGTTTCTGAATGTAGTCGACAAGCTTCCGATCCTCTTCTGGTGTCCACGGCCCCTTCTTTAGACCAGTTTCATCGCGACTGGGTGATCTTCCCATCATTTGTAAACCTGAAAACATGAAAATGAAGAGTTACAGTTCTATTTTTGTGACAAGCCCTCGTGAGAAATTATAAGGTGTGCCATTAGATAAGTAACAAACCTGAAAAGTTCTATATATTTTTTGCAGAGAAGATCATGGAGGCTGCAGTGAGTAGTATATTGGAATTGTGTCACAGGTGGGTGCTGGTTATATAGTGTGCAGATGATCTGTGGAAATTGGAAACGTGTAAAGCAGAAGCCTTTCCTGTAAGAGGATGTTATTTTTGACATGTTTTGCATGTAGTAATCAAAATGACTTCTATATCCTTTGCCATTAGGGAATGAAAATCTGCAGCAGCAACTCTTTCCAAGTAATACAGATAGATAAGGGATTTATTTGTTGTACCTTCCACAATATCTGGTGGGTAACTACTTTGCAGGTGCATGTTATTACATCCCTCCAATTGATAAAGAAATGAGTTAATTAATATTGAAAAGAAGATTAGGGCAAGTAACCCAATTAAATGTTTAGATTTGAGTAATTCAAAGATAAATATCTGTCTTTCGGTAGACCAAAAACAAATGCTAAAATCAAGTAATTTTAGTGTTTAAACATCAACCCATCAAGACTCCTCCACTAACATTCTATTCAACATTTTTAGTTCGCAAATTTAAAACGCCGGTTGTTCTCTTCAACTTTCTCTCTTTTAATATCTAAGATTCCAAGGCCACATGCCCCTCCCACTGGAGGAACCCCTCTGATATAAATTAATAATAATAACAGGAAAAAAGTAATTCGCATACATATCGATCAAGGGGTATTTAGGTAACCATACTTACAAGCCCTTTGAAATTCAACTTGTAATACGGCATTCACTTGTTCCTCAAGGCTAATTAAGGGGACCAAATCAGCAAACTAATGCACACCAACATGAACACGTGGCACATACCTAGAGGTGATATAGCTCATTTTCCTTGGATAACGTAAAGAAGAAACCTCCTTAATTTGATTATTTGTTTCATAGTCGTTAAAATTGATGTTAGTAATTAAGAACATCAACACACGCAAAGCTATTGATTCTAGGTACATAAAATTTTAATGACTGATTTTAATCTGATCATAACCGAATGTATCTATATACATATAGTGGCTAGCTTTGTGTACAAAGGTGTCAAGTGGGTCAATTGTTAGCTTTGAGAGTTTGAATTGAAAATGAGAGTAAAGGATATGTTTTTCTAGATGCAAGTAATTAGAAGAAAGTAAAAGCAAAACAGAACAAGAAATCAATTGAGATCAACTTCTATGAGGTAGCTTAGACAATGACAATATGTGAGCTATATTTCACAGTGTAGACAGTGACTGTAAGAAATCAAAATGAGTATCCAAAAGGCTTCCAAAGGAAATTTGTAAAATGATCACATGCATGCATAAAATTATACAGTATACCATATGTACAAACAAAATTTAATTTCTAATTATTTTTATAATTTTAACTCTAATTTAAAATCACACTTATTTTCTATTGCTTTGGAGGTTAAATTATAGTCTTCATCCATTATTTTATTAGGGCCGGCACAATAGTTTAGAAAAGACTACATAGTTAGAGAAGCTAAATAAATAAAACAGTCAGTCGACAAAACTACACTTAAGTACAAATGTGTACAGGAATCCTACGTTTCATTTATAATTTTAACCTCTAATTGAACCAGACATATTGGTTGCAGGGGAAACAAGCATGCAGTTAGTTATATCTACCGAAATATAAAGCCTCCTAATCATTCATTTACTTATGTCAGTGTGGGAGAGAAGTTTAATTAATTAAGCAAGTGGTGAGAGGCTAACTGTTTTCTTCTTCCTGGTTCACCCACCGCTTCCATCTTTCCATTTTGTACATTAAGCAAAAGAGTTCTCCGAAAGCAAGGAGTTGTTCATTAACACCTGCATGCGTGTTCATATACTAATAACAATAATAACGACGATATGATGATACATATGATAAGATCAACATCTCCATCACACAAAGAGAGATCAAAATGGATCCATGATCAGCAATCAGCAAGCACCGTTGAGGTACTAAATATGAAAATAGCATACCCAAATTAATATTGAAAAAGATCGATAATTAAGACAGAGACCTAGCACTCATTAATATTTTTGCATGGAATGAAAGAAAGAAGTCAACTCAGCATCTCAATTTATCCATGCTTTCACCTTAGTTGTGGCGATCTTCAATCTACCCTCGTTTCTTCTTATTATTTTTTTCCCCTCCCCTTGTCTTGTTTGGTAGATAGAGAAACTAACCAACCACAATACCCATATTGAATATCAACATTCTTTAACTTGCTTTTAGACGGTAAATAAGGGAGGGTCATTTAGTGTCAGTCACCCGTAAGATCATAATAAATTTTCCGGGGTCTCTATTATAACATCATTGCAGCATTAGTCAATGAGGAAGTTAACATGATGGTAGATCTTGCCAGGGTTTTCCTCTAACCTTACCTCATTATCTACACTCACAAGTTACTTTCAATTTATGTATTATCTACTGAACTCTTTCGTTACAAACAAGAACACTGGAAAGGGGTAAAATGAAAAATATAGAAGCAAAGAATATGTCTCCATCTCTTCGGAAAACATAATATTAAGTCTTATTAGAAAAACAATTTAGTTTTCTTGAATAGATTTTACTTCCCCATTCCAAGATATTTCCTTAAATTGGATTTTAATCACCCAACCATGGCCAAAACATGCATCAATAAGTATGAGAAGTGATGTTTTCGATCGTCCTGTAATAAGATCCAATACATTCTGCATATGATTATATATATATATTTTTTTCATACAGAAATGAATCCAAGATGTTTTGATCAATTTATGGGTCATCTTAAATTTGCTCTACACCACAAAAGTAACTGCATAAGAGCCCAAAACTATGCTAAAGTACAACTTTTTCCTTTTTCCTTTCGAATAAAGATAAGCTGCAATAATAATCAAAATTATGGTTAATGAAATTAACAATGAACCAAAAAGATTGTCTAGAGGAAAGTAGTTGAGCCCAAGGTAATGATGCCAAAAAATATTAATGTCACTACAAAAGAAAATGTCTAACAGTGTTTTTTAGTGATCTTTTGTAATCGTCATAAAAAGTTTAAAATATATGATGATTTTTCATAATTAATATAAAAAACTTAAAATTTATGATAGTTGTATAAAGATTGTCATATTAGATCTCTTCTCTTTATAAAAAGTGCAATCGAACCGCTAAGGTCTTTTGTGATTGTCATTAAAAGTTTAAAATATATGATGCTTTTTCATAACTATCATAAAAAAAACTTAAAATTTATGATGGTTATGTAGAGATCATCATAAGTAGACCCTTTATCTTTACAAAAAGTGAAATACTACGTTTTTTTTTTTTTTTTGTGATCGTTATAAAAAATTTAAGATATATGACGATTCCTTATAATTGTCATAAAAAACTTAAAATTTATTACGGTTGTGTAGAGATGATCATAAATAGACCCAAACCTATTATAATCTTTTGCGATTGTCATAAAAAGTTTAAAATATTTGACTATTCTTCATAATTGTCATAAAAAAACTTAAAACTTGTGATATTATGTAAAGATCGTCATAAGTAAACCCCTTCTCTTTATAAAAAGGTGGAATCAAACCTGAAAGCGAGTTTGAAGCCAAGCTCTCTTAAATGATCTTATAACACTTTAACCACATAATCAATAGAAATCTTATGTAATGCTTTTAGTAGTAAAAGCTATTAATCAGTAAGAATAATTTACATTATACTTATAAATCTCCACTCACTCATTACACTTCACTCTTTCAGTTGCTTCCTTCATTCTTTGACAAACACAACTCTTTCAAACAAAAATTTTTCTCTTTCAATGTGATGTAATCAATCGAAGGCTTTGTTTCTTTGACAAATTTTGAGAAAAAAGCATTGTGCATAGTTGGGTGGTAGCATTGAGGTAAGGAAAGTGGTACATGAAACTACTAAAACCCTAGTCTCATATCGTGAGAGACAAAGAGAGATGTTTGGTCAAGTTTTACAATTTCTTACTGGTAGTTGTTCTAATTTTTTCTTCTATTTTCTTAAGTTTACAATTTTCACATCATTTGATTTTGTTGACGAGTAAATCTTTTTCATTTTTCAAACGTTAGTCATTTAGATGTTTCTATTCTATAATGTCTCATCTGGATATGCTCATGTTTGTTACTCTTTTGAATAAGAATATTTGATGCATTTTTTTTAAAGAATAAAAGTTTAGGCACATTTACAACATGATTTTGGGAACTATACAATTAAGTTACAAAAAGTATTGTTACTCTTATTAGTAATACCAATACTAAATTGTCTTAGAAATACAGCTTACAATATAACAATTGCCCAAAAAATTTACTCTTATGCAGTGCTTGCTTTGCAATGATATTAGCCGCTCTTCATAAAACTATCCTTTTTGTCATTACAATTATGTCAATTGCACAAGGACTAAACATAATTCAATTAGGAAGAAACAAATTCATGCTTCCTAGTTGAGTGTTCCACAAGAAAGATGAGATTTATAGAGGCCAAGGTTCAGATTTAAACAATTACTAGAACTCTTTAATGAATAAGTTTTAAATACTAACATGTACTTTTCCATTTTTGCATGTAATTTTTTGTTTTATATATAGCATGATAATAACATTAAAATTTATAAACATCCTGCTGATGTCAAAGTACCAGCTCAATTCAAGAATTCTATACTAGGAAAAGAGATGAAATGCTCCACTGATATCACGACTTGAGCCTATGCTAAGTTGAGTAGAGTCAACCATTACAAGTGATACTAACTAGTAACTCTAAGATTTTAACTCCCAATTTAAGTTCACATGTCAAATTTACATTATTTCAGAAACTACTTATTTAAAAAGCTATGCTTAGATGAGTAGAGTTTTAGCATCTTAAAGGATCATCTTGCTAAAATTTCTTATTTTTAATATTTATTTACTCTAATGCAATTATGAAAATTTTGATACATGATATAAAGAAACTAAATGCTTTCCCTTGTGTGCATGCAGTTGGTTTCGAGATAAGGCATTTTGAGTTGATTGTTAGACTAATTATCTTCATATCATCTTCTAGATATATACTTATTGTTACTAAAAGCATGGCCAAATTTTGTTGAATCAAGTGAAGCAGCTAATCAATAGTACTTAGAACTTCTGGTACATGCATCCATGTGATGCTGACCATCCTTTTGGGTCAAAGATTGATGTTTAACTACATTGTTGAACTACAATAATCTCTCTTTATTCAAATGTAGGTCCTTACTTTGCTTGAACTTATGGATTACTTGTTGCATTTTTGTGTAGGGTTAGTGAGGTAAAAAGAGAATTAATCTTTCTTTTTCTCATTCATCTTTCCACCTACTTAAGATGTAGCGCCTTTGCCTCCTGTATTCATAAAATAGACTAATGTATTATTGGTGCTTGAGCATTTCAATTGTCTAGGAACACTTTTTTCGTGGTACATTATTGCCACTTTTTGAAATCAATGTGTATAGTGTCCTTCTAGTGGCTATCATATTTGGTGTTCTCCATTTAAGCAATGGTTGAAAGTATTCATTTGTTGTTTAGTACTCAAGCCATTCTTACTACATTAGACATTGCTTGTTTGGTTCATCTATTGGTTATATTTGACGTATTCTAATGCTCTCAAAACTGTTCAATCATCTTTTTCTAAAATCATTGTATTATTCTTCTTATGTTTTAGAGCAACCCTTGTTAGTGATATCTATGGTTATGGAACAGTTCTATCCTCTAATATTCTTATCCCAATGGCCTCCCATGCACTAAAATATTCGCAAGCTTGTTATGGCACTATGCTTCAAAATCATCCACGTAGTTATATTGTAAAGAACCTCTGTATAAACCCTTATGAGTTGATCACATCTGTAACATGGCAATCTACTTCTTCTCTAGACAGGCTTCCATTTGAAAACTTTCCACTTATTTAGGTATTTATATTTATCTCGTAAGAAGCTTAGCGACTACTCTCTCTTCTCCATCAAAGTAAGCTCTTTTTTTTTTTTTTTTGCAAGTGATAAATTAGACTCAATGACATCAAGCTCATTAACTACTTAAAAGATTTGGATGCTTCTGATGTCATGGTTACAAGATATGTTTGTGATATGTCCATTCAAGCACAGAGAGAGAGAGAGAGAGCTTGATGGAGATTGTGTCCTTTTTGTTCCATGGGAAGCTCAACATCCTTGTAAGTTCCTCTAATTTCTCTTTACATAGTTTTTGATGTGTATTGTAGCTATTCTTCTGTTGATTTACCCCATAAAAGACAAGAAATTGATGCAACTAGTTTTTTGGTGATTTTGAGTCTTTTAAAAAAGCATTAGGTTGCACTAGTTAATTAGTATGTTTATGAATTGGAGAGTCCAAATTAAACTCTAGCGAGACTTTTAATTGAGATTGCTTGGATGAAAGGTCTTGTTTTTTGCTTCTTTTTGCAGCTTTAAATTATAGTGCCTATGAAAATGAAACTTGTCTTCTCTTGTTTTCTACTTCTTTATGCTTTTAACAACAATCAACCCTTGTTTTTCCCTAATAATGCATCTTGTTCTTGTAATATGGCAACCAGTTCTAAGAGATTGTCTTAGGTTCTCCATTAAACTTATGGGATCTTTACCAAACCAGCATGCTTGCATTTCTGGCTTATGTGATGCTTTATGCACTTTCCAATCCTTTGGTTTTGGCAAATTAAGGATGTCACATTCTCCACTAACCCCAATCTTCATTGCATGTGAATGAATAAAGTTAAAATGTACTACTTAAACTGTCCATTTATAAACACAAAAATTTAAAAATATTCAAATTATAAATGTTGTATTATGAATTTCATATTGAATTTTTTTTAAAATACAAAAAATTTAAAGTTATTATCATAACAAATTTTAAAATTTTTTACTACATAAAAAATATATTTTAAAAATTTTAAAAAATTTATAAAAAATTATTTGTGATAAAAAAAATCTAAATTCAACGATTGTATTCAAAATAAGATGCAAGTTGTTATTTTTTAAATATTTTAATAATAAAATATTTTATTATTATAGATATAATTTAAATTAAAGTGATCAGTTGATTTAATTTATATATTAAAATTTTAAATTAATAAACTTTTTTTATATTTACATTATTTTTAATTAAACTTAAATTTTCAAGATAGGCTCCATTGTATCTTTTCCAAGTAGGGAAAGATAAGGATTAAGTAAACCACCCAAATCTAGTTCTTGTTCTTGTTCTTAAACTACTATGATAATTTAATTTCATTTTCTAACTGGATGATATCAACATAATTAATTTATTGGAATGTCTGTATTGCAATTCACATGATTGAAGAATAGTAAGACTAGTAAGCATAAGATTTTTTTAATTTCTTTTTTCAATTAACATATTCATTTTCATGTTTTCTTCCATCACCCCAAGATAAATTAATTCTTTTCCCTCTCCTAGAAATCACTCTCCCTCTCTTTTCCCTCACTCTTAGACTGTCCGTAGACTTATCAAGATTAAAGAATAACGTTGATCCTCCTTAAGGTAACCCTAACTTCCTTCCCCCAATTCTTGCATAATCAATGTGGTTATTGGGTTATAAATCTTCTATATTTGAAAATAGAAGGCATTGATTATAAGAAAAAGAGCCTACCAGCTGGCACCACTGATTAATTGTAGGATTAATGGGCTTAAAGTTGATGCATCAATAGAAAACCATTTTAAAATAAAAGGCTATTACCTACAATTATCTAGAATTAGTTCCTTTTGTTCAGAGTAAGAGAAAACATAAAAGTCTTCTCCACTTTCTTTTCTTATTTATTTGTTTCTTATCTTATTCTTACTTGATAGTTCAATATTTTTTCTTTTGTTTGTCATATAGGATAGAATATGAATAAAACTTGGATGCACTTGAATAGATTGTCTAAGGAGTTTTCTGATGTCATAGATGAGTTTCTTGCTTTTACTATTTCTCATTGTGAAGATTCTATAATCATTAGATGTCCTTGTCAATCATGTGCTAATTTGACCTTAGTAAGTAAAGAAAAAGTGAAGTATCATTTGTTTAGTAAAGGGATTGATCAGAGAAATAAGAGATGGAGTTCGTATGGAGAAGAGTGTTCCACTAGATTTTGCATAAGTAAGAAATCAGTGTTTAATGAAGCTTACAAGTATGATCATATTGGTAATACAATAGACTTGATTAATGTTGCATTTGAATATTTTCAAGATGATCTTAAATTATTTTAAAACTCACTAAAAGATGCAAAAAATTCTTTATATCTCAGTAATACGAAATATACTAAGTTGTTTATGTTGATGAGATTATATAATATAAAAGGAAAGCATGGGTGGCCATATAAGAGCTTTTTTGATTTGTTAAGTTATTTGTTTGCTATGTTTCCTCTTAGGAATGAAATCCTTTCATTAATGTATGAAGCTAAAAAAAAAAAAAACTATGAATCAATTGGTTTAGATAATTAAAAAATATATGCTTGCCTGAATGATTTTATACTTTATAGAAAAGAGAATAAGGATTTATCATCTTGTCCTACTTATGGATTATCGAGATGAAGAGAAAATAGTAAGGCAAAAAAAAATGAATAAAAGGAATTCCTACCATAGTGTTGTGGTACTTTCCCCGTATTTCATGATTCAAATTAATATTTCAGTCGTCACAGATTACACAAGATTTAACTTGGCATGCTAACAAAAGGGAAGTAGATGGGAAACTAAGACATATTGCTAATTCACCTGCTTGAAAGTTAGTAGTCTTTAAGTGGCCAAGTTTTGCATCAAAACAAACTTCGATTGACTATTTTTACTGATGGAGTAAATCCATATAGTTCTCTTAGTAATGCATATAGTCTTTGGCCAGTGGTAATGGTAACATATAATCTACCACTGTGGTTATGTATGAAATGAAAATTCATGATGTTATCTTGCTTATATCAGACCTTACAAACCAAGTAATGATATTGATGTATATCTTGCCCATTTAGTTGATAATTTAAAACTTTTATGGGAAGTTAATGTAGAAGTCTATGATTCTCACCGAAAAGAGTTGTTTACATTATGTGTTATTTTGTTATGGATGATTAACGATTTTTCTACTTATAAAATCTTTCTAGGCATTACGCTTGTCCTATATATGGTAAGGACACATACACTTGCAGATTATAATATAGTAAAAAGAATGTATATATGGGTCATAAACGGTTCTTTTCAAAAAATCACCCATTTAGAAAGCAAAAGAAAGCATTCAAGGGAAAACATGAAACCGGTTCATCTCTTTGTCCTATATGTTAAAAATTATTTGACTTTTAAACTTTATCATTGTCACATGTTAAGACACAAAGAAAAAAGAAATTAGTAAAGAAGTGCGATCCATTTCTGAGCAAGCTTTGGAGCATTTCGCAAAAGCTACTTATCCATTAATGATTAATATGCGAAATGAAGTTAGAGTAAAATTTGATGAAGATGTTTTTTAATGTCCATTTTATTGTTATTTTGGTTCAGATGATCTCTATATCATATATGGTAAAAAAGAACTAGAAGAAACTAGCATTTGTCTATATATAAGGTGAGATTGAGAACTTTAATATTGATTTATTTTAATATCTATTTTGATATGATTTATCTTTTAGTTTGTCTGTTGTTGGATATTTACATGTTAAATTAAAGGACAAGAAAAATCAAAGCAATTTGACTTCATCAATCATATGATTGTCTCCCTCTAATGGACTAAACAATAAAAGTAAATTAAGAGATAAAGCATGACATAGTAGAGTGATTAGAAAAAGCACATTCAAACTAAATTCTTTTCATGCTTTACAATCCAAAGTGAGAATTTTCTACCCACATTATTTTAGTAAGATATATCTCACTTCGCTAAAACAAATATTTTCTTTTTCTAATTACAAACATATTTCGCTTGGAATTGGTGGTTATTGATGTAGCATTATGAATAATATATCATTTGGATTCTTTCAATCATGAAGTAGGACATACTCTTAAAAAAATTATGACCATGTAAGTACAGATTTTATTTTAATTATTTGTTATTAGTTTTATTATTAATTCTAAATGCTAAATGTGAAGTAGGATATGTATAAGGGTTTTAAAATGTTTTATGTGAGATCGAATATTACATGACAACGAATTAAAGTGATTTTATTTAGTTTTTTATTAATAATATTAAAAAATAATATGTATTAATTATTATATTTATACATATATAGGCACCGATTCAAAGAGGTGGTATAGAATATTGATATTTTGTACTTCGATTTATGAAAAAAATAATTAAAGATCCGAAATTTCTTTATGAGAAGATCATATTGTTTATATCATTTACATATTAAATGTTTTATGTTCATAAATGATATCAAATTGATTATATTGTCTTCTTTTATGTTTTAATCTTAAAGTTCAATTGTAAGGATACATATAATAATGAAGAAATTGATGAACTACGTGGTGAATAAGTTATGCATGCACAATAGTTACTATCATAAGTATGTAACCCTTGCTGGCTCATCAATAGTTGTGCTTTGTTTAAAAAATTAAATGTGATAGAAAGTTATCTTGAAGGGATGTCAAAACGAATTGGTTTGTTGTAATTCCTTCCCCTTCTTCTTCTTCTTCCCTTGACCATACTATGAAGATTGATTGCATTCCCAACCTTTTATACGATCTCTTTTTTCTCTTTGTGATTATGATTGCAATAACATGCCTTCTAAGAGTATGGTTTAAGATACTTTTGATATAAATGAGATGCTACGTCATATGTGAAAGTTATGCTTTATTTAGCCAGTTTAAGTTTACTGATTGCCAATACTTTTTCAATTTTGTGGTTCTTTATTGTGTTGTACTTGTTGCTCTCGGTTAAAACTTCTATCTTGTAAGGCTAATTAGGAATATGGTTTATAGTACATATGCACATATTACCATTCATCATTTTTAGAATATATTTTCTTCTTGTAAATTTAGTGGGCTTGTTTTCGTAAACTGTATTCATGTGCTTATGATGATGGTCACATACCAAAACAATCTCTGCTAAAGCTTTTAAAAGGCTTGGCCTAGTTTTGAAGTGAAATGGTTATTGGACGACATGTCTTTTCATTCCTCATTCACAATGGTTAGTTTTCGTTGGGCAATTGTTGATGGGCTTAACAGATTAGAATGGAAGGAGTCCTTGTAATTGGCATCAAAATGAACAACACACTACTCTATATTCACTTTGATTCTAGTTCTAATGATTTTCACATGGGCATTTAATAGAAATTTTTTTTAGGTTGCCAATGAAGAGTTTTGTTTTGCATTATGTTTGATTTTCAAGTTGTACTACAATCGCTTATTTAGTTTCAAATGTAAACTATATATCCAACAAAGCTGATCTAATAATGAATTCTTTCTATGACTGTACAAGAGTGACATCATTCATTAGGCTTTTTTTGATGTATTGGCTTAGAAATGTGTATTATTTTTAGTTTAATAATGCAATGTTAGAAGACAATAATGTGCATGAAACTTCATATATATTATGTATATAACTACAAATATTTTTATTTATTTTAATCTTTAGATTCTATAAAATGACAATGGTTTTAGTTATAAATATATATAACTTTTGTTCTTTTATATTGGTTATATTGTTTGACTATTACAATTGTAAAAATAATAATAAAACAAAATGATAAATATAAATTAATTAAATAAAAACTATAAAAATAATTTTTTAATTAATTAATAAAAAATACTTATAATAACACAATTATGACGATCACAAAAATCATCATAAAGATGTCAAGACTTTTTACGACGATTAAACTTAACTGTCACAAAATTCGTGGAGTTTTTATGATCATCATAGGTGACCATCATAGATTTATGATGGTTTTCACTAGAATTTATGATGGTCTTCACTAACTATCATAAAGTTTTTATGTCATTAGTTATAATGATATTTTGCTGATTATCACAAAAAGCAATTTTTCTTGTGGTAATAGTGAATAAGAGAAAAAGAGAAAATAGAAGAAGAAAAGAGATCGATATCCTTACCTAAGAACGAAAGATGAAGGTAGAAATGAGAAAGCCAAAAAAATAGCAAGGCTATTTACAAATTTTGCCACCTGCATTGTTAGGGAATTTGAAAGGACTCTTGGAATGATAATCAAAACATCCACATGTCAAAGCGGTGATAAAGATTCGAGTCGATGATATGTGGGTTATCTCTTTTTAGATGCTGACATGTGGCAAGCACCCAACCAAAAGAATTTGAAAGGCTTGAAGCGCAAGAGACAAAGCTGTTAAAAAATGATATGTCACAATATAAGGATCTAGCGTAAGAATTAAAGCACTAAACACATGTCATCTTACTATTAAAAGAATCTAAAAAATGATCAAAAATTTATATTATTAAGGCATTCATCACTTATTAAATCTCACGAGAAATAAAATGCCATTTAGCATCAATCAATTTAAATAAAGCACAAGGTAATAAACAGATGAAACGTTGCCTAAAAAAGTGAAGAATTAATGAGCACCTTGAAAGGCTAAAAGGCTTCAACAAAGTCTGTAACGTCACGAACTTAATGACTTCACAATAAGATGATCAAATGGCTCATGTATTTGGCATAATAATGGACACTCTAAAACCTGCTAGCTCTGCAACCCAAGAGAACTCAACACTCCATAAGGAATCGCACTAGCTGTGATTTTGCTTTTAAATGGAGTCATGAAAGAAACAAACTAGCAATAATCGATGCAAGATTGATCTCAACCCACTGAGTTTGCAAGAGAATAATCGAAAAACCAAAGGGATGACCTCGAATGAATTCAAACTCCACATTGAAAAACGCCAAATAGGTTTTTAAATTAGGGAAATAGAGGACTTCTGATGATCCTAAATTCATGTCGGACTTGCCCCAAAGTCGAAATGCCTCCCCAAGTCTAGCTCATGTCAAGGCATGCTTTCCTAAGATCCATGTCAAACAGTAAAGCTGACACAACTAAGATAAAGTTACTTAAAGTCAACGAGGACACACTCAGGTGATAGGTTACTAGTGCTAGATGGTATTTTATCATCGTTTAGGGACTAACAAATAGCACAAATGATGGACATATAAGAGGCCATAATAAGATAAGCCAACATCTTAGATATCACAGTAATGCCCAAAATTATGTATGAACTCATCCTAGATGCATTATCGCAGCTGCTGCTACTGTTATTACTGTCACTAGTGCCCACTTATTAACATACGGACATTTGCAACCATTGCCCATAGAGCTGAACTAAGATCGGTAACCTGCCTCCACTCATTAGATTGGTTTTGAAACCTTAATTTGTCAAAAATAAACAGAATATGAAGATAATTTTAAGTCATGCAATTAGCTTGAAATCTAAACCGAACACGAATAATGGTACAATTATATGAAGGGTTTAATTATGGTACGTTAGTGTTTTTTTGTATATAATGATATCCAATTGTTACAAGGTCTAACAAGAGGAAGTGGTAGGGTTCCATAAAGCTAGAAGCAAGTGCTTTTTACCCCTACGGCCATAGGTATTTAAGGTGCTTGGACAAGTTCAAAGCAATCCTGATAACCCAAGTAGTAAACTCCAATGTTTTATGGATTGGTTACACAGTTAACCAATAGACTTGCAAACTAGATTTCAATGCCTTCACTTAAAGTAGGAGGCATCATGTTGGGTGCTCGAAAGCATTTAGGTTCTAGACTCATAACCAGCACATATCCTGCTTACCTACATTTTAAAATGAACATAAATTAAGTTTAATATCCTAATATGCAGTACTTTAGGTAATATTATTTTAAAGTTTAAAGATAAGCTAGAGAGCAAAAGAAGCATTATATGGTACCAATATTGCCATTGACCAAACAGTTCAATGTTTTTTGGTTGTCTACTATTTCCACCTTAACATCCTTATAAATAAAGATGAAAACAAGCACATCTGGGTGAAAAATTAACCAAGCTTATTAGTTGCCCAAACCTTAACGAAGCATCCTTTATACTTTTTACAAGATTCACTTGGAATTCTAGGCTCTTCCCTACTAATTTATCATTATCTTTACTAATGGTTGTTTTATAGCTCTCTACCACTTGCCACCATGATGACACTTATGGCTATAGTCCTTCCTTGCCATCAAAATGCAAAGAGTTAATGAAATTCCTGATCATACCCTTTTAGTTACGACTAAACTGACCATACCATAGGAAAGATAGGTTTAGGGTTCCATTCATAGGTAGGTCTCTATGGTATTTCAATGCAGAGTTTACAGAAAGCCATGGATGGAGAGTGAGAGAGCTCAGGAGGAAGAGAACCAATAAGAAAGTGATAAGGAGAATGTTGTTTGATAATAAGATGCCATGGTTTGTAGGCGTCTTCTTTACGTCCTTTGTTGGTTGCATGTGACATTTTAAATAATTTTACTTTCAATCTTACATGCCTATGATTAGGTAGTTTTCATCCACATGCATCACAGGATCAGCAAAGGAAAAAACAACACAAGGTAGATGGCCAAGCTTGAAAGATAAGAGTCAAAGGTTAATATTAAAGGATCATTATTATTTTCTCACTAACTAAATTCATGGATTTTCACTGTTATATGAAGTAAATATTTGACTGCAACTTTTGTTCTTGTAGAATTGGCTTAGCAAATATCCTTTTCATTTTTTTTTCTTTTCCATTTTTCAATTTAAACTATTTGAAAGTTCTAGGTGTTGAGTCAGCCTTTATATGTGAACTAGAGGAAACCAATTCAAAGACAAGTAATCAAGTAATGAAACCATTCTTAATGATGATTAAACACAATATTTATCTACAGCTTATTAAAAAAATGTTTAAGAAACCCATAACCATTAAAACTAAAATCATAACACTACCACAAACAAAAGATTTAATGATAGTTAAAAAGACTTTTAATGATAGTTCTAAAACTATTATCTTTGTTAATGTCATTAAAGAGGGGGATTTTAATGACAGTTTTTAAAACCTTTGGATGTCATCTTGAAACTCCTTCAGATATAATATGTAATCATTTCAATATGCATGGATCTTTTGATACTCTACACCTAATGCATTCAATGTTTTCTTAGCATCATACATGGATGTGGGCATTTCATTATTGTCAGGAAATATTTCAGCAATTAAATGTAAAAGATTACTAAAGTTTTGATCAGACCAATCATATTTTAGCTTCAAGTTATACAATTTAACTAGAGCAAATAGTCTAGTAAAATTCACTGATCCAGGATACAAAAGTTTCTCAGCATCACTAAGTAATTTTTCAAAGTGGTTAGGATTACTGTCATACTCTACAAATGCCTCTTGTACCATTTCTATAGTGTTATTAAATTTTTGATGTGTTTTACCTCCCAAACAATTCTAGCATTCTTACTAGTAGAAGATGCAACAATACAAGTTTTTTTCGTGTCATGTCTAATTTTGATAGCTGTTATCAACTCCATATATATATATATATATATATATAAATGATTTCATATCTCATGTGGATTATAACACTTCATATTACCACATTTAATATACGAATATAAAACTAATTAAGAGTTATCACTGTTTTAAACAACATAATCTAAAAAGTTATTCATTCTTACATTATATGCTTTTAACCTTCTATCAGCAAACATCCAAATTTTATCCATTTTGAATTTTAAAATTTTTTATATTACATTTATGTACAAATTTCATGTAACCAAAATTCTAATGAATTAATTGACATTTGTAATTAATTATATATTTAATTAAATTAGTATATAATTAATTATTACCTAAATAACAAACGATTGGTTAGTATATAATTAAATAAATAACATATAACTAACAAAAAATTAATTAATTAAAATAAGTAAATAATTTATAATTAATTAGTTAATTAATACATAGTCAATTAGCTAAAATCTAATTAATTACTTTACAAGCACTAGTAAATTAATTAAAATTTAAATAACATTTAATTATTTACTTTACAACCATCAAATTAATTAATTAAAATTTAAATAAATAATTAATAACTAATTAGTTAATTAACACATAGTCAATATTTAATTGACATCTAGCTAATTACTATATAAGCGTCTAACTAGCTAGTAAATTAATTAAAATTTAAATACTATTTAATTATTTACTATACAATCATCTAATTAATTAATTATCTATTTAAAATTTAACTAATAGTAAGTTAATTTAATTATAAAATCAATATAAATTTTACAAAATATACCAATTAACCTTACCTAATAAAATTTATTCAAACATAAATTTATCAAAATATAAATTCATCTAACTAATATCTACTTAATTCATCAAAATATAAATTCATGTAACTAACATTTACTTAACTAATCAATTAATCTAAAAATTTTAAAAATTATCAAACAATAATTTCATCAATATATACTTATTCATACCTAATATTCGTCCAAATATACTTACCAAAAAACTCAAATTTCACCAATAAAAATTCACCAAACATACCTAATGAAGAAAATCTCAAAATAATATACATTTTCAATTCATTCTTCAATTCAAAGCCAAATGGAATAAAAATTGTGAAAAAGAACTTTCATAAAAATTTTTTGAATCTACTGAAATACTTACATGTTTGAATGCCAAAGATGAAGAACAAATCGAGATGGAGAGATGTGCGTGCGGGTGGCTCCTTCTTCAAAAGTCCGTGTAATTTAACCCTCTAATGATAGTTTCCATAGGAACTAACGTTAAATATTGCCTTTTAATGTCAATTGTTTTAAAACTAACATTAAAAATAGACCTTAAAAAATTGTTAATGATATTTTTAATGACAGTTCTTAGAAAAACTATCACTAAATCATTATCACTTATTATAATTAGTGTTAGTTCACTATATATACATATTCAATTTTATTCTCCAATAAAGTGATCAAAAATTGAGATTATTAAGGCAGTCATCACTGATCAAATCTCACGAGGAATAAAAAGCCATTTAGTGTCAATCAATTTAAACAAAGCACGAGGTAATAACATATGAAACGCTGCTAAAAAAAAGTGAAGAATTAATGAACACCTTGAAAGGCTAAACGACTTCAACAAAGTTTGTAACGTCAAGAACTTAATGACTTCATAATAAAATGATCAAATGGCTCATACATATTCAATTTTATTCTCCAATAAAGTGATAAATAACAGTGCAATTAAATGTTATTAATTACCATCAAGTAAACTTACGTGTATGTTATATTTAAACATTAATTTAAAACTATCAAAGATCTCAAATTGGATAAAGCTAAGATGCAATTTAATTTACTTATGTCCACATCTTGCATTTCTTTTTCACCCTCCAATAAACAATGCTATTCTCTCACCCTTTGTTTTAGTTATTATCCTTTCCCTTTCTCCCACCATTAGATATGATGAAATGTAAGAATTGAATATTGTTTAGCCAAAAATCCTACTTAAGAAAATTGGAAATCTAGACTTCTTTTCTATTAAAAACTATAGATTTATTGAAAGAGTCACTAATCAGCACTTAAGAGAAATGAATGTGTGGAGTCCTTGCAAAAGAAAATTTTCAACATTCAATTCAATGACAAGATCAAGGTAATGACAATCAATATATATATATAACCATATAAAAAAGCTAAAAAAAATGAGAATTATGCATAGCCTACTCTTTTTTCCTATTTATAAATAAGTGAATGTGGCAACCACATTTTTTAACATGATTTAATTCTTAAAAATCAAAAGCAGTAGATACGTCTAAAAAGATAATAAAGAAATTAAAAAGAAACATGACAAGATAATAGACATATTTACTTAGTTTAACAATATATTTATAATCATGAGACGTAACATAAGATATTCTTTATTAGAAGAAAACTTCAAATATAAAGAGAATATTATAACAAAAAAAGATCTTAGTAAAAATTGTTTTGATTTTTAGTGATAATTATAATTATCATTAAATTTTTTTTATCGATAATTGATTAAAATAGGTTTTCTGCAAATCTTATTTCAATAATCTCTCACTTGAAGACTTGTTTCTCATTTTTCCGAAAGAACTCTAGACTTGTTTTTCATCTTTCAAAAAAACTCTCAAAAGTTGTTCTCTAAACGTTAGCACAGCTCTTTCCAAAAAATCACCCATTTAGAAAGCAAAAGAAAGCATTCAATAGAGAACATGAAATCGATTCATCTCTTTGTCCTATATGTTAAAAATTATTTGACTTTTAAACTTTATCATTGTCACCTGTCAAGACACAAAGAAAAAAGAAATTAATAAAGAAGTGCAATCCATTTCTGCGCAAGCTTTGGAGCATTTCGCAAAATCTGCTTATCCATTAACGATTAATATGCAACATGAAGTTAGAGTAAGATTTGATGAAGATATTTTTTGGCGTCCATTTTATTGTTATTTTGGTTCAAATGATCTATATATTATACATGATAAAAAAGAACTAGAAGGAACTAGCATTCGTCTATATATAAGGTGAGATTGAAAACCTTAATATTGATTTATTTTAATAAGATTTATCTTTTAGTTTATCTATTTTTGGATATTTACATGTTAAATTGAAGGATATGAAAAATCAAAGCAATTTGACTTCATCAATCCTGTGATTGTCTCCTTCTAATGAACTAAATAATGAAAGTAAGTTAAGAGATAAAGCATGATATAGCAGAGTGGTTAGAAAAAGCACATTCAAACTAAATTCTTTTCATGCTTTACAATCCAAAGTAAGAATTTTCTACCCTAATTGTTTTAGTAAGACATATCTCACTTGGCTAAAACAAATATTTTTTTTTTCTAATCACAAACATATTTCACTTGGAATTGGTGGTTATTGATGTAGCATCATGAATAATATATCATTTAGATTCTTTCAGCCATGAACTAGGACCTAATCTTAAAAAAATTATGACCATGTAAGTACAAATTTTATTTTAATTATTTATTATTGGTTTTATTATTAATTGTAAATACTAAATGTGAAACAGGATATGTATAAGGGTTTTCAAATGTTTTGTGTGAGATCAAATATTACAGGACAATGAATTAAAGTGATTTTATTTAATTTTTTATTAATAATATTTAAAATAATATGTATTAATTATTATATTTATACATATATAGGCACCGATTCAAAGAGGTGGTACAGAATGTTGATATCTTGTACTTTGATTTATTTATGAAAGAAATAATTAAAGGTCTAAAATTTTTTTATGAGAATATCATATTGTTTATATCATTTACATATTAAATGTTTTATATTCATAAATGATATTGAATTGATTATATTGTCTTCTTCTATGTTTTAATCTTAAAGTTCAATTATATGGATACATAAAATAATGAAGAAATTGATAAAGTACTTGGTGAATAAGCTATGCATGTACAATAGCTGCTATCATAAGCATGTAATCCTTGCTGGCTCATTAATGGTTATGCTTTGTTTAAAAAGTTAAACGTGTTAGAAAGTTTATCTTGAAGGGATGTCAAAACGAATTGGTTTGTTATAATTCCTTCCCCTTCTTCTTCTTCTTCTTCCCTTGACCATACTATGAAGATTGATTGCATTCCCAACCTTTTATACGATCTCTTTTTTCTCTTTGTGATTATGATTGCAATAACATGCCTTCTAAGAGTATGGTTTAAGATACTTTTGATATAAATGAGATGCTACGTCATATGTGAAAGTTATGCTTTATTTAGCCAGTTTAAGTTTACTGATTGCCAATACTTTTTCAATTTAGTGGTTCTTTATTGTGTTGTACTTATTGTTCTCGGTTAAAACTTCTATCTTGCAAGGTTAATTAGGAATATGGTTTATAGTACATATGCACATGGTACCATTCATCATTTTCTACTATCTTTGTATATATTTTTTCAGAATATATTTTCTTCTTGCAAATTTAGTGGGCTTGTTTTTGTAAACTAAATTCATGTGCTTAGGATGATGGTCATATACCAAAACGCTCTCTGCTAGAGCTTTTAAAAGGCTTGGCCTAATTTTGAAGTGAGATGGTTACTAGAGGACATGTCTTTTCATTCCTTTTTCACAATGGTGAGTTTTCGCAACGCAATTGTGGATGGGCTTAATAGATTGGAATGGAAGGAGTCCTTGTAACTAGTATCAAAATGAACAATACACTGCTCTGTATTCACTGGGATTCTAGTTCTAATGATTTTCATATGGGCATTTAATAGAAATTTTTTGTAGGTTGCCAACGAAGAGTTTTGTTTTGCATTATGATTGATTTTCAAGTTGTACTACAATCGCTTATTTACTTTGATACATAAACTCTATATCTAATAAAGCTGATCTAATAATGAATTCTTTCTATGACTATACGAGAGTGACATCATTCATTAGGCTTTTTTTTTATGTATTGGCTTAGAAAAGTGTATTATTTTTAGTTTAATGATGCAATGTTAGAAGACAATAATGCGGATGAAACTTTAAATATATTATGTATATAACTACAAATATTTTTGTTTATTTTAATCCTTAGGTTCTATAAAATGACGATGGTTTTAGTTATAAATATATATATATAACTTTTCTGATTTGATATTATTTATATTGTTTAACTATTGCAATTGTAAAAATAATAATAAAACAAAATGATAAATATAAATTAATTAAATAAAAATTATAAAAAAATAATTTTTTTAATTAATTAATAAAAAATACTTATAATAACACAATTATGATGATCACAAAAATCATCATAAAGATGTTAAGACTTTTTATGATGATCAAACTTAATTGTCATAAAATTCATAGAGTTTTTATGATTATCATTGGTGACCGTCATAGATTTATGATGATTTTCACTGATCGTTAAGAATTTATGATGGTTTTCACTAGAATTTATAATGGTCTTCACTAATTATCATAAAAATTTTATGTCATTAGTTATAATGATATTTTGCTAATCATCACAAAAGCATATTTTCTTGTGGTAATGTTGAATAAGAGAGAAAGAGAAAATAGAAGAAGAAAAGAGATCGATATCCTTACCTAAAAAAGAAAGATGAAGGTAGAAATGGGAAAGTCAAAAAATAGCAAGGCTATTTACAAATTTTGCAACCTGCATTGTTAGGGAATTTGAAAGGACTCTAGGAATGACAATCGAAACATCCACATGTCAATGCGGTGATAAAGATCTGAGTCGATGATATGTGGGTTATCTCTTCTTGGATGCTGACATGTGGCAAGCACTCAACCAAAAGAATTTAAACGGCTTGAAGCGCAAGAAACAAGGCTGTTAAAAAATGACGTGTCATTATACATGGACCAAGCATAGGAATTAAAGCACTAACACATGTCATCTTTCTACTAAAAGAATCTAAAAAAATGATCAAAAAATGAGATTATTAAGGTGGTCATCGCTGATCATATCTCACAAGAAATAAAAAGCCATTTAGCGTCAATCAATTTAAACAAAGCACGAGGTAATAACAGATGGAACGTTGCTAAAAAAAAGTGAAGAATTAATGAGCACCTTGAAAGGCTAACTGACTTCAACAAAGTCTGTAACGTCAAGAACTTAGTGACTTCATAATAAAATGATAAATAACAGTGCAATTAAATGTTATTAATTACCATCAAGTAAACTTATGTGTATGTTATATTTAGACATTAATTTAAAACTATCAAAGATCTCAAATTGGATAAAGCTAAGATGCATGTAATTTAATTATGTCCACATCTTGCATTTCTTTTTCACCCTCCACTAAACAATGCTACTCTCTCACCCTCTGTTTTAGTTATTATCCTTTTCCTTTCTCCCACCATTAGATAAGATAAAATGTAAGAATTAAATATTGTTTAGCCAAAAATCCTACTTAAGAAAATTAGAAATCTAGACTTCTCTTCTGTTAAAAACTACAGATTTATTGAAAGAGTCACTAATCAACACTTAAGAGAAATGAATGTGTGGAGTTCTTGCAAAAGAAAATTTTCAACATTCAATTCAATGACAAGATCAAGATGATGACAATATATATATACACATATATATAACCATATAAAAAAGCTAAAAAAATGAGAAGCATGCATAGCCTACCTTTTTTCCCAATTTATAAATGAGTGAATGTGGCAACCGCTTTTTTTAATATGATTTAATTCTTAAAAATCATGAGCAGCAGATACGTATAAAAGGATAATAAATAAATTAAAAAGAAACATGAAAAGATAATAGACATATTTACTTAGTTTGACAATATATCTATAATCATGAGACGTAACAGAAGATATTCTTTATTAGAAGAAAACTTCAAATATAAAGAGAATATTATAACATAAAAGGATCTTAGTGAAAATTGTTTTGATTTTTAGTGATAATTATAATTGTCGTTAAATTTTTATCGGTAATTGATTAAAACAGGTTTTCTGTAAATTTTATTTCAATAATCTCTCACTTGAAGACTTGTTTCTCATTTTTCCAAAAGAAATCTAGACTTATTTTTCATCTTTCGAAAAAACTCTTCAAAGCTGTTATCTAAACGTTAGCACTACTCACATAACAACAAGCCTAGGAGAAGTTTGAATGACCTTTATTTTCTTCTAAGAGGCTTCATCAACAGCAATCAACTACAGGGTAATCATTATGAATCTTCAATAATGAAATTCAACTCAATCTCCCCATAAACTACCTTATAAAGTAAAAAATAACTTCGCAATGATCTAATGATCTCTTCTTAGTTAACCACGACCTTGCCATTCTCATTGCACTTGCAATTTCATGTCATATACATCATAGCAATATAAGACTTCTAAACCTTTGTCTTCCTCACTTTTATGTTAGAAAATTATTCTGAAGATGACTATTAAGCATTTGGTGAGTATCTTATAAAGTAAAGCATTGCGAAAGCCTATCAACATTAACATAATCTCTCAGCTTTGAAGTTATCATCATAAATAGGCATCATGGTAAGCATCATATATATATATATATATATATATATATAAACTCGAAGCTCACAACGAAAGAGTCAAATCGCTTGTACAAACACCTTAGTACCAATTTTATTATACAACATTTTGTTCATCACATTGGATTCTTCAGTTTCAATAATAAAGCTCTTACCTTGAGTCATATGCAAGTAAGGGTGACCATGGTTCGGTTTCAGTTTGATTTTGGTTTCGGACTTTCGGTTCAAGGTTCATGGTTAGGATGAACTGAACCTGAACTATTAAATTTCGATTTTGATTAAAGTTCAGTTCAAAACCAGTTTAAGTTTTGGTTCAGATTTCAATTCATAAGCAGTTCAGGTTTAGATTCAGTTCAAGTGTGGTTCCGATTCGTTTCAGGTTCAGGATAGGTTCAAAGCCAGTTTAGAGTCAGTTAAAAAAGATTCTTTTTCTTTAATAAGAGTATTTTATATTTTAATTAAAATTTTTAATAAATTTATAATAAAATAAAGTGACCACGTTTTTATTAAAAATATATATCTTTTTTAAATTAAATTAATTTATAAATTTTTAATTAATTTTTAAAAAATTTCTGAATTAAATTGATTATATATTTTTAATTAATTTAATTAAAAATTGAACCAAAGTTATCAATTTTGGTTCCAATTCAAAATTTACATGGATCATAATCGAACCATGTTTAAAGTGATTCCGATTATGGTTCGAAATCAAAACCATTTATATCGATTCCAGCTTGGTTCAAATTTTAAACATTACAATTCGGTTCACCCATTTGAACCGAACCGTGGTCACCCCTATATACAAGGATAGTTAACAATTTTACACGAACACTAATGTATCTTTCATTGTCTACTTCATCTGCATTCCTCATTCTACATCTTCTTCGTGTGTAGTTTATATAATATTTTCCATAATTCCTTTTATGGTAGTTTCTTCAAACACATTGAATAAAAATAAATCTCTTCTAACGCTAAGTGAATATGACTTCTTTTCTATTCTAACAAGAGTTACAATAAATTTATCCTTCACAAGACTTGCACGCATTTTCAACTTTCAAACTATAGATAATTTGAACTATTGAGCTTTAGATTTCAAATTTCTAATGGAACTTAATCCTACCATTTTTAAAGTACAATGAAAGTCTTGCACATAATCAATAATCACAACCAAAACTCTGATATCAATTGTTGGAAATTAAAAGAAGCAAACATTCAAGATAACAATCCAAAAATAGTAATAACAATAGAAAATAAGACGAAGAGAAAAGTAGAGAAAGATAGATAGATTTATGTGGTAGAGGGAGAACAAATAGATTTATGTGGTTCGACAATATACCTACAACGACGAAGTGCAAATACTCTTCACTAAAAAGAAACTTCAAATGCAATGGAAAGATCATCATCTTTCCGAAAACCTATGGTTGAAAAAAGGCTTTTTCAAGGACAAGGAAAACAATCTCATGAGAACCTTGAACCCTACAAATCTTAACTTATAGAATATGCAACACAACAATAAGATACCCTTCACACCTTGAGTATTTATAGCAAGAATTATATAACTATTAAATATGATAAGCATTATCTATAATAAAGATGATATTTATCTTCTATAAAAGTTTAAAACGCCAAATAAACACCAAAAACTAAATGACATAGATTTGACAAAATTTTGAAATAAAAATAAAACAAATTTTCATTGAATTTTATCTTAACACTAATCACTAATCACCCTAATTCTCATTTTTTGCTAAGGTGCATCAAAGAGGTTGTGATTAATCTCTCTCGCCCAAGATTGAGACCACTTAACCCTGGAAGAATTAACCGTTGACTAATCTTGCCTGGATAGTAAGGGCTCAATTAATGTTGACTCATCAAGGGCCCTCCTTGTTTATAATTGACTCAGGGTTTGGCTCCTCGGCTTAGATGGCGACTTTCTATAGCTGCATTAGGCTTAGGTTGAGATATTTTCCCAGTAAATCAAACTCAAAATCTTAATTTTATTTATTCCATTCGAAAACTAACCATTTATTTATTACTAGTCATTTTAATTTCTTAACTTCTCAAGCAGGCCATATTCTCAAATTCACACGCAAAACTACTGACTTGTTTAATTAAAAGGCTTCCCAACCTTTATAAGAGAGACTCACTCAAAGTTGTCTCAAGGTGTTTTGACAAACGGCTGATGGAGTCTTGACATGCCAAAAAGGGTTTCCGTGCATGGCTCAACCAAATTCCCTGTAGTTTTGGTGCAGAAAGGGAGATTCCATTGATAGACAAAAATAAAATTGGAAACTAAGTTTTTGTTTTGTTTAATTAATTGGAAAAATGGGTACAAACCATAAAATTCAACCCTCCAGCACTCGTTACGAAGAAAAATTTAAAAAAAAATTAACAAAAGAAAAAGTTATCGTCCATTGCTTCTCTCCCAGATAAGTTACACTGGAGTCCAGCATGAGGAAGTTTTAGGGTTCCAGATTCCTGGAAGCAAGAATTTCTTGTTGCGATTGCCATGGGTATTGAAGGCTGCGCCTGTTGCTGGGTCAACCCGGATGTTGCCGGTGTATCCTGGGAATGCTTTGCTTCCGAACTTGCCTAGACAAGCTGTTGCAGCCTCCACTGAGTCCTCAGCTGAGGTTGCTTGGAAGAAGCCGTCGAGTTTTGGGTTTGTCACGAGATCTGCGAGAGCAGTTGCGAATTGGATGACTAAAGCGTCTGCTCCAATATCACCGCTTGGTGGCTTATATGTGACGCCCTGGGGGCCGGAGTCTGCGCTGTGGAAGGGCCATGCGCATGTTCCTGGGCACTCCGTTTCCGGGTTTCCGACCATGATGAATGGTTGTCCTCCTACCATGCATTTACCAAAATTTTCATGTCAGTGTAAAAGTATGATTTGTGTTTGTTCCGGATCAGAATCCTATATTAAAATACACGAGACAATCTTACCAACAGTGCCGTGCTCTTGGCATGTATCCCTGCAGAAGCCTTGGACGGTAACTGCTCTAGAGGTGAAGATGACGGCAACGACGTTGGGATCCCCTCCGGTTGCCTTTTGCACAAGCTGTGGGACATAATCAATGGTTATGACCTTACCAAACTCCCATTGATTGTCAGTGGTACTTTTCGCCACTCGGACAAGGACTCTTGGGCTGATTGGACCTGGGAGTTTACCGGTGGCTGATTGGTAGCTCTCCACCACTTGCCACCAGGACGACACTTTGGGCTCCAGGCCGGGGCCAGCATAGTTGTTAAGGGACTTGACGAAGTTCCTGATGGTGTTCTTTTGGATGCGCCCAAAGTCACCGTACCATAGAAGGGCGAGGTTAATGGTTCCATTGATAACAGGGCCTCCATGGTGGGTCAAGACAGGGTGCTCTGGAATTTGAGCCTTTCGAGACGAACATAGAGGGCAAAAGAACAGGAGCCAGGCGAAGGCCAACAAAATAGAGCTAATTGGGAGAGAAGACTTCATCGTGTTTCTTCTTTGTAGAAAAGTGCGCGTCCTCTTCCCACCCTTTGCTGGTTGCATCACATGCATATTTATACCCATTGACGTTTCCTGTGCTCCACAGGAAAGCTATCTTTGTGGGTCAAACCCTGAAACTTTGCCGATGCCGTTTCTTGAATCACTGGTTGTCAGTCAATTGAACGTGTTTGTAGAGCTGTAATGAGCTGATCATCACCTGACTATTATCACCAATATACATTGGTTAACAGGTGACAAAAATGCGCACAAAAAAAATAAAATAAAATAAAAGTTAAAAAAATAAAAAGAAGACTGATTTTTTCTGTCTCCTGCATTTGAAATGAAGGTCCAAAAGTTGAAGAAAATGAAAAAAAATAAAAATAAATGAAAAAACCAGCTCAATTTAATTTTAAAAATTATTTTTATATTAATCATTATAATTTTTTGTTTTTTTATTTTTTTGTTTTTAATAAATGATATTGTTTGTTTAGCTTAAGATCCGATCCATTCTATTAATTAATATATAAAATTTTAATTTTAATAAATTTAATTGCATTTATTGAATGGTGAAATTAAACTTCGCCATAGTCATATTTTAATACAAACAATATTTACCATCAAACAAAACCTGATGATATAGGAATTATCTCTATTAATCCAATATAAAGTCATCATCCAATTGGAGTCTGTCCTAGAGTGACAACTCAAGAAAGAGCCAATAAAGTTTTTAATTTAACTTATTAATTAATTTGCATAATTTAAAGCTAATTAAATAATTAAATAATATATCAACAAATAATAACACACAACTATAAAGAGTTAAGAGATAATAAAATTTTAAAATAAAATTAATGACTTTTTGAAAGAATAGATAAAATACTAAGGATGATTTATTAAAACTCATAAGTTTTCTCAAAATATTGAAAAAGATTAGTGCAAGTGAATGAGTAATTAAAAAGACTATTTTTTAATTGAAAGAAATAAACACTCTCAGATATTAGATAATGAACAGTATTTTACAAAATATATTTAAAATATTATTTATATTTATATTTAAAAATATAATCATTACTCACACTACAAAAAAAAATTACCATTTACTAACACCACTTTTTAGTGACAGTTAAAATCCATTAGTATATATACACAAATAATGACAGATTTTTTAGTCTGTCAGTACATATATGATCATTACTGATGAACAAAAAATCTGTCAGTATATACCATATATATAGTAATGGTTTCTGTTATCCGTCACTAAAAGTTGTAATTGCCAATATATACTGACGGATTTTTATTGTCCATAAGTAAAAGTCTTACTTTTAGTGAGAGATTTATTTTTCATCAGTAAATATCTATTCTGTAATGTCGAATATGTATGTATGTCACTAAATATCTTACATATAGCGATGATTCTATATTAGTTGTCAATAAATATGTGCTTATAATGATGGATTGTTCTGTCCATAAGTAAATCTCTTGTACTTACCGACAATCATTTTTGTTTGTGTGTCAGTAAATCTATACCTATAGTGACGATTATTTACAGGTGTCACTAAATATTTAATATATTCATAACATACATTCATGGATTTTTTATCTTTATGTTCATCACAAAATAGTTAATTATTTACGTTGGCATGTATTAAAATATATATATAAGATTTTAAGTGTAAATTTATTATCTAAGATTTTAATTTGAATAAATATTTTAAAAATAAATAAAAGGCATGATTTAATTGAATCAAATCGAAATATGATATATATATATATATGTACAATTAGTTCAATCGATAATTAAAATATAAAGTAAAAATAATTTAAATTAATTGAATAAATTAAAATTATTAGCAAATATTTTTAGACAATTAAAATCTTTGATAAAGAAAAAATAACCCATTTCACTATATTGTACCATATGATATTTATCATATTCATTGAACAAGATAATGTATATTTTTCAATATGACATTACAAGACACATGACAACAATAACATGCATATCATGCACATATACCTTTCAGTTAATTATTGAAAAGATTTTAATTAATTGAAAGATTTTCAAAATTGTTAAGATATTTATATCAAGATTAATTTTTTAAAAAAATCTAAATTATCTTTTAATAATATAAAGTCAAAATTATATGGACAAGTTAAAATTTTATTTTTATTTTAGATAAATATCATATTTTTAAAAAAATAATTCATAAAAAGATTAATATAAAATTAATTTTATTTACTTTTAAATATAAATACAAAATAAATTAAAAAATTAATTTAACTAATAAATTTATTTATTTAAAACAAAAATAATTTTTATTTATTTTATCTAAATTCATTGGGATGGTATCTCTTTTTTTTTCTTTCATTTGCTCTTCTTTCGCTTCTTGCTCTAAATCCCTAAAATATAAATCTCTTCCTCTCACAATTGCTATCCATTTTGTGTTAAATTTTCCTCATTTCTCTTCTCTTGGTTACAATCTCACATCTTATTCATTTACAAATTTTTGCAACCAAGTGATTTAGATTTCAAGAAACCACCGAGAGCTTTCACAGGTAAAGGTAAACCTTTGCTCCTCTCTAATTTCTTCATGAAACATCTGAGGCTGATGGTTTTAGCTTAGAATTAACGGATGCTACTCTGAAAATGCCCTTAAACTGCAGCTTGAAGCTTACCATTTCTACACATCTCAAGGTGCTGCTTCTTTGCAAGAACAACAGAAGCCATTTACTTACAGATAACCAAAGTAGTTTCATATTCTGAAAGATTATGAATTTCCACTATTTGTTTCTATGTGCCCGAACAAATCTGGTGGGTTCTCTATTATTAAGTTCAGTTTTTTATAATTTTTTTCCTTAGAGATGTGGTAATTCGAAGGATGATAAGTATGCTGCCCTAGATTAGGATAATCTTGGGTTTGGACTAACTCTGTTGGACAATCACTAGGAAAAAAGGCATTTTTAAATGGAAGTTATTGTTGGAATAATCTTATGGTATGTGTTAATGTGTTGTTATGGCCCTCGATTATCATAATCGAAAGCAATATTGGTGCAACTTCTCTCTCTCTCTCTCTATCTAGGACACATGCACACGCACAGAAGCAACACGATCAAGATTATCACCTAATGAAATTTTCATAAGAAGTTTTATGCATTCTTAGTAAAAGGAGTCTGATCTGAAAATATCTTCCTGATTTCTTTTAATTCTTTATACCCTAGTGATTTATAAGTATAAATCATTAACTTGTTTATTTTGGATATTTTATTGATCAGATGTGCCTTCTAAGGGTTATTAGTTAAGACACAGGAGAGGAAAATCAAAAACTTTGCGTATCCAGTACATAAATATAAAGTATGTGAGGTTCAACTATTATCTACCTATGCTAGCAATTTGTCCATATGGGTGTATCAGTTTTATAGTTAGATTCACATGAAGAATACAACATGACCATTTGTCCTTTGTACGGTGACAATTGGCACTTGCAATGTTGCTGGGAGACCTCCAAATGAGGATCTAGAGATTGATGACTGGCTTTGTACACAGAAGCCGATAGATATTTACATTATTGAGCGAGAATTTTTCAATTCCACTAATCTTACATTATTTTAAGTTTATTAACACTCAATCAAAAAATTTTAAAGCTTTTAAATGTTTATGCTTCCCTATTTCCCTCTCCAGCATCAAGAACTGTGTGCTGTGCATGTTTAGGTAGATGGTTCTTTGTTTATCTTATATGCTCTTAATGAATTGACATCTTTTATGGTCTTGTTTTGTTGCCTCCCAACTTCTAATTTGCTTTTTCCATTGTCATCACATATATACTGTCCCATCAATAGGTCTATTTTGTTTATGTTTCTATATGTGCATGATCTCATTCATTGGTTTTATATTCATGGAGACATCATTATGCACTCTGTATAATTTCCCTTGCATGTGCACTCTAGTTTCTATAGCTTATGGAGTCTACTTACTGGTTAAATGAGGTATCTGATGGACTAAAAGTAACTATAGGAATATTGAGTTTGAATCTGTGAACACATATTTCTCCTAGTGATCGTCGCTTGTGTCATGAGCTGCATAGTGATTTGCTAACTTCATTTGGATGCGTTATTGTAGCAATTTGTTGAAGCTTTGCCACTTAGTATCTCATTGTAAATTGAAGGACTCTATAGTTTCATCAACTTCTTCTTTCTAGTGCCGGTAGAAGAGGCTAAAGCCGCATACATTTTATGTGCACAAACAAGTTCAATTTCATCATTTTTTGAAGAGAAAGGAATCATTTCATGAATCAAATGGTACTCTCATTACCATTTTCTCTTTGACATTACTGCATACAAGTGAACTAAGGGCACAACTCGGAGGTTGCTAAAAGAAGGGTTCCTAAATTGGTAAAAGACATCAAGCAAAGTCACTTATTTATCTAAAAGAAGTTAGATGATAGTTTCTAAGTTTTATAGAGTATCACTGTCTGCTTGAGTCCATGCATCCCTCTTAATACTGTTCTTACAGGTTCTGCCATTCACAATTATGTTAACATGTTTTGAGTTTACTTATAGTGATAAGAAGCAGTCAGGTAGCATCTTTGTTGATACATAAAAAAAAAAAAAAAAACCACACTGTACAGCATATATCACGTTCCTTTCTTTGATGTGCCTAACATGAAACCCACTAAAAAGTTCCTCCCCACTGTATCAACATTGTTAAAGTCATTTAAGTCAATAACCACCTTATCTAAATGTATTTTTGGAAGAGGGGACTTCTTTTTTGTTTTTCTTGGCTTAATGAAGGATTACATACATTGGAAGAGGCCCTAGGTAGAATGTAAAAAAAAAAAAAAAAACACCTTTAATAGTATAGTAGTATAAGATTAGTTAGATTGGGGGAGGAGGAAAGGAGAGCAACCACAGGTGTAAATCTTAATCTTGGTAAGACATTTTGATATAGAGAGCATATGTTATAGTTGTTATTTGAACCATAGTTATTTCCAACAGTTGTGCCCTGTATTGTATCTAAGGTTGCATCTTGGGATGCCATAGAAGGGAAAGGAAATGAACTTGCTTTTTTCATTTTTTATTACTAATGGCAAATTTTTTTTCCTAAACTGGAGTTAACTTACATGGTGAATATATCATGCAAATTATCTCTAAATTGTCATGGAAAGGAACCTATTTTGGCCATTGATCTTTTAAAATTATTGAACTGCATACTGCATATTGCCATATTGCATATTGTATATTTTCATACTGCCATACTCCATACTACATATTGCCATAATGTATAATGCATACTGCATTCTGTATATTGCCATACTTCATATGCATATTGCATACTGCACACTGCCATACTGCATATTGTGATACTGCATACTGCATCCTGCACCCTGCCATACTCCATACTGCATACTGCCATACTATATATGGCCATACTGCATACTGCACACTCTGTATACTGCACACTGTATACTCTACATTGGACATTATACACTGCATACTCCGCTTACTACACACCGCATGCTGCATAATGCTTATCATATCAAGAATTTTAGAGATTGCCATGCCTTATATATCATTTGAAAATCATTTCTTACAAGTTTGGTTTTTGAAAGAAGATAAATCCTTGTAGGCCATCTTGCTGTGGTGCTATACCTTTTTCTTCAGGTATGTCATAGCCAAGTATATTACGTTGTGCATTTATTGTGTTGTATTATTGTAACCATATTTTAACACTCCATGGTTAGAAAGCTAGCTAAATTTTTATAATTTTAAATATTGATCATTTTAGTTCAGTTACTGATTATTCAATGGATAAATCATGGATAAGTCTTACGTTAAGACCAAGCAATAAGTACATTAAAGGGTTGACAACTTTCTGAATTTTGCATTTGAAAGATCATCTAAAGATGGCAAAATCTTATACTCATGTATAAAATGCGTGAACGTATATTAGTTTACAAGGGGAGATGTTTTCGATCATTTAATTTGTTATGATGTTCTCAAAGGTTATGTTCGATGGATATTTCATAGAGAAACATTTGATACTTTTACTAGTATAGTTAATGAAGAAGAAAGTGGTCTTGAACATGATATACTTGGCTTGTTACATGATGTTTTTCCCATGCATATATTGAATGATGAAGTGACAAATAGAAGTGAATATGATACTAATGAAAGAGATGAAGCTACGGAAAGGAATGCCACACATGCTTTTTATGAGTTGCTTAAAGATTCTAAGAAAAAATTATATCCCGGCTGCAAGAACTACACAAAATTGTCTTTCATAGTTCATTTGTACCATTTGAAGTGCCTTAATCGATGAGTAACAAGTCATTCTCAATGTTGTTGGAATTGCTAAAAGATGCATTACCAGAGGAAAAGTCATTTCCAGAATCATTCTATGAGGTTAAAAAAATCATCAAGGGTTTGGGTCTTGGATACGAGAAGATTCGTGTTTGTCTAAATAATTGCATGTTATTTTGGAAAGACAAGGTCGATGCAGATATATGTTCAGAATGTGATTTATCAAGGTAGAAATTAAGCAAAAATGCTGCGATAAATGACTTTAAGCAGACTTCAAGAAAGAGAAAGAAGAAACCTGCAAAGATCTTGCGTTGGTTTCCTCTAAAACCAAGATTACAAAGATTGTTTATGTCTTAAAAGATTGTAGCTTTGATGAAATGGCATGATAAAGGTCGCATTAAAGATGAATTCTTATGACATCTAGCAGATTCACAAGCTTGGAAGGAACTTGATTCTTATTATCCTGGATTTGCCATGGATTCTCGTAATGTGCGTCTTGGATGGTGGCTATCACGATGGGCTAGCATGAAACAATCCATTCTTCTAGCAACCTTTGCTACTCACAACACTTGGCCTGTTATCTTGATTCTATATAATTTACCTCCATGGCTGTGCATGAAACAATCTTTTTTTGTTAATTCCTGGTCCGAATGGACCTAGTTATAAACTTGATATCTTCATGCAACCTTTGATTGATGAGTTAAAAGACTTGTGGGAAGTTGGGATTGAAACTTTTGATGTTACTATAAATTAGAGTTTTCAACTACATGCTGTATTAATATGGACTATTAATGACTTTCCAGCATATGCCAACCTATCTGGATGGAGCACAAAAGGACAATATGCCTGTCCATCATGTGACTATGAAACTGCATCAATCTAGCTACAACACAGTAGAAAGTTTTATTATATGTGTCATCATTGATGGTTGAAGCCTGACCACAAGTAGCAATTTGATAAACATTATTTTGATGGAAATCATGAATGTAGAAGTGCATCTACATTATCATCTGGGAGCACAGTTTTAAAGCAACTAGAATTCTTGAATGATAGTGGAAATAAGGGTATAGTACATCCATGGAAAAAGAAGAGCATTTTTTTCTTTACCTTATTGGAAGCATCTTTTATTGCATCATAATCTAGATGTTATGCATATAGAAAAAAATGTTCGTGATAATATTATCGGTACATTGTTGGGACAAGAAGAAAAGTTAAAAGATAACCGCAAAGCAAGACGTGATCTTCAAGACATGGATATATGAAATGAGCTTCATCCACAGAAGCATCCTAACAACGATATGGAGTATTTTCCTAAAGCTTGTTATCAGATGACTTTGAAAGAAAAGGACATCTTCTTGAATGTTCTTAAGCAATTAAAAGTTTCAGATGAACATAACAAACTATGTTCAACTTAAGCAACGTAAGCTATTGGGGCTCAAAAGCTATGACTGTCACATTTTAATGTAAGAGTTTATTCCCATAGCATTATGAGGATCTTTGCCACATGGTGAAAGTATGGTTATAATTGAGTTATGCAATTTTTTCAAAGATATTTGCTCCAAAGTGCTTCATGATTGTGAACATGAGCGGCTTCAATCATCTATTGCATTGACTCTTTGCAAAACGAAAAAGATATTTCATTTCTTCATTTTTTACTATTATGGTGCATTTAGTTATCCATATGGCTGACGAGGCAAAAATTACTAGTCCAGTTATATATTGGTGGATGTATCCTATTAAAAAGTAAATATTAAATTATTTTATATATCTTATTTGTTAAAATGAAATATCAATGAATATATTAAAGACGTTACATTATTGTTCTTGTTCAAATATGTTTTTTTTGATACTCAAGTCATATGTAAGCAACTGAGCTCAATCGGAAGGTTCAATTATAGAAGGGTACTTAGCACAAGAAAGTTTAACTTTTTATTCAAGATACTTATCTAGAGTTGAAACTAGGTTCAATCGACCTATAAGAAATTTTGAGGATGATACTTTAAATTTTCAAGAAGTATCTATTTTATCAACTAGAGGTAGACTTTTAGGTAAAAAATAACAGCATGGGTTTCAAGTGAAAAAGTGAAAAAGGGTATCTCGAGTTGTGCTAGACAAGCAAATATTAGTTCAAGCTCATCGTTATATGTTATTCAATACCGATGCAGTAACCATATTTCAAAAGTAAGATATATAAGACACCTTTTATTCTTACAAAATAATACCTTTTTTAGAGAAAATTGGATTTTTATATAATGTGTCACATGTAGGGAACATGAGGAAGTTATTAAGAGACAAAATCATCCATGTTGGTTATCATATGATATTGATAGGATTCAGAGCCAAACTTTTACTGATTGGTTGCGTGATCAAGTAAGTATAATTTGACATGTGATACATTACTCGATTTAGAATGTTTTATATTAACCATTTTTCTAAAATAAATAGGTTACATACTAGGATGCACAAGAAAATACAGAAGTCACAAATCAAATTAGATGGCTTGCTCGTGGTCCCAGTGAAGTGATTAGAAGATATACTGGTTATATCATTAATGGATTTAGGTTTCACACTACAGAACATGAAAAAACACTTGAAAACTCAAAAAAATGGAGTTGTTGTTAATGTCAAAATAACAAGCTATGCTAGTGCAAGGGATAGACGACCTATTAAGGGAGAAGTTAGTTACTGTGGAGTAACAACAGACAGTATTCAATTAAATTATTATGATAGATATAAGTTTGTGTTATTCAAATATGATTGGGTTGATATCAATAGAGGTTGTAAGACATATGGATTTGGAGACACCATTGTGAATTTTTCATACTTGATTCACAAAGGTCATAATTTGATTGATGATCCCTTTGTATTAGCAACACAAGTCAAAAAAGTGTTCTATATTAAAGATGAGATTCATAAAGATTGGCTTGTTGTCAAGCATATGAAATTAAGGGATACATTTGACATGAGTAATATGCCATCTCTTAATAAAGATCAATCTAATGAAGTGGGGCTTGAAACTCTAAATGATGTGCAAGATGATTCAAATTGGCTTAGAGATAATGTTGATGAGATGGTGGAGAAGATGTGGCATAAAGGATAGAAAGTGATGTTGCGGAAAATACCAATGTAAAGAATGACAATAAAGATGATGGTTTGTAATAATATCAATGATGCCCAAGGTTCATTTTTATATACTTAGTTTTTCTATAAGTTTATTTTTACCAAGAAAGTAGCATATTATATTATTCTACATAGTTTTGAGTTATATTGTATTTATTCTTTTAACATATCTTTCAATTATTTTTTTAACAGGATATCTCAGACATTAAGCATTACTTTCAAAAGTGTCAAGATGTAAACGTTTGAGTATTATATGCTCAAGTCATAATTCTAGTCCTAGTTCACAGTTTCACTCAAGCAACATTGTAAGAACTCCTCAACTTGTGCAGCAGAAGATGGACAAGGTAAAACTCCTTTATTTTAGTATTATGTTGCAACAAACCTATTGCCATATGTTGTAGCAACTTGCTGCCAAATTTTGCAGTAACTTGCTGCCATATGTTGCATCTTCTTGCCTTACTATTTTAAAGCAAACATATTGCCATATTTTGCAACAATTTGTTGCCAAATTGTATAGCTAACTTTATGCCATATCTTGCATCTACTTTAATATGTTGAAGTAGATCTACTGCCATATTTTACTGTCATATTTTATAACAGCTTACTGCCGCATGTTGCAGTAACTTGTTGCCAAATTTTGCAGTAACTTGCTGCCATATGTTGTAATAGAGCTTGTTGCCATATGTTGCATCTTCTTGCCTTACTATGTTGAAGCAGACATATTGCCATATTTTGTAATAAGTTATTGCCAAATTATATATCTGATTTGCTACCATATGTTGTATCTATTTGCTTAAATATGTTAAAGCAGACCTACTGTCATATTTTGTAGCAGCTTACTGCTATATGTTGCAGCAACTTATTGCCAAATTTTGCAGTAACTTGCTGCCATATGTTGTAGCAGAGCTTGCTACCATATGTTGCATCTTCTTGCCTTACTATGTTAAAGCAAACATACTGCTATAATTTACAACAACTTGCTGCTAAATTGTGTAGTCAACTTGCTGCCATTTGTTGCATTTACTTGCTTTAACATGTTGAAATAGACCTACAATCATATTTTACTACCATATTTTGTAGCAGCTTGCTGCCATATGTTGCAACATTCTACTATAATCTGTTACGGCATTTACAATAATATATTAATGTATGTCTCTTTTAAGTAGATGTTGGTCAACATAGCAAAAGGGTTAGAGGTCCTTCACGCATGGCCAAGGTTTGGGATTTACCTGAAGACAAACACATTGCTATTTCATTAGATGCAGAAGGTCAACCTATTGGCACAGAAGCTTGTACTCTAACTCGTTTCGTTGGTAGCATGGTCCGACACGCTCAATTTGCACCCATCAATTATGTAAGTTGGCATAAGATGCCAAAACAATACAAAGATGAAATGTGGAAAACAACAGAGGTTTGAGTTAATAGATTTTTTTCCATTGTAGTTTAATAGTTGATTAAGTTTTGATTTTAATATCTTTATTGTTTTTTTTTTTGTAGTTGAAATTTATATTTGTTCCAAGCTTAACTGAAACGTCGAAAAAAAATGGATAATAAGTAATATTGGTGAAAAATAGAGGCAGTGAAAAAGTGAAATAAAGACTAAAATATTTGATGAAACCTTATCGGAAGAGCAAATGATTGGCAAAATGGTAGATATATGAGTTAATAAAGCTCAATTGAAAGATATTGTTCACTATTAGTGCTCTAGTAAAGGGAATATATGAATTCAACATTTCAAGCATTATTTGTGTTTTATCTCGATTTTATATTAGCTTTCCTTTGAAAACATGTACCATTACTTTTTCTTTTCTTTTTTAAATTATAAACAGTGAGCATAGTGAATAAACAAAATTGTGCCAAACTAGATAAGCCTCATTGCACTAGGACAAAGTCATTTTCTAGATTAATCCATGAAAAGATTACTTTATTTTCTAGACCTTATGTTTAGTATTTGCATTAACCAGATAATTCATTTATGAGGATATTAATTACTTTATTTTTTATTACAGACTTTGGAGGCTAATGGAGTATGACATTCACGTGCTCAAATATATATTGAAAGTCGAACATGAAAGGACAAGACCATTGTGATTGAGAAGGCTGCTTATATAATTGTATGTAATTTATTTATTTTCTCTTTTTATATTTGTTAATAGATTCAATCTTAGTGGACATTAATGATCGAATTGTTATTAAATGATAGGAGCTCATGACCAATAAAATAAATGAATCTAGAGGGCCATTGAGTGATTGTAGTTCATATGAAGGTGATATTTATTTTCAAGTAAAAGGAGTTAAATGGAAAGGATGTGTTCGTTGTATTGGTAAGATTGGTAGTTCATCAAAATGAGATGAACGTTTCAAAGCACAAGTCATGCAAGAAAATACTAAATTGAAGAATTATATTCAAGGGTTAGAGGAAGATGTCACAGAACTTCAAGGAAAGTTTGGAGTTATGCTTGACTTGCTTAAGCAATATCCAATTATTGATCTGACTACACTTTCAAATGTGGGGAGGGCATCAAATGATGTGGAGGTATGATATCTTTTACATTTTAAGTTTAGAAATAATATAACGAATTACAACATTTTCATATATTTTTTTCTTTTTGTTTGTCATTAATAGGTTCAAGATGATAGTAGTGTTCCATAACAACACTTTGCAACTATAAGAAGTCTTCCATTAAATTGCGGTATGAATATCTTTAACTAGAATCTGCTAAATAAAATGTTCATGAGTGATGTTGCTTGGGCAGCCCATGAATGAGTTATATTTGATGCCTTAATGATTATATCATGTTCATGGAACTTACCATTTTTTGTGTGACCAGTGCTATTATTTACTTTTCTTATTAGTAAATGTGTACACGTATTGGTTTGGTTTTTTCTGCATTTGGAGATCTAAGTTTCAAGTTTTGCATTAATTATGTTTCATGACTAACTGTTTTTACTAATCTTATATTGTTATTACTTTTGTTCATAACTTAAGTTCTATCTATTAGTAGATTCCTTAGTAAATGTGTTTCTTTGTAGTTTTTTTCCCCAGTGGATTGACTAAATTTCTTTGATCTTATCTTGTTTATAAGGTAATTCATATATTACTATAGATCCAATCATCCAAGCAATACTACTTGATGGGCAAAAAGTAGCTATAAAGAGACCGTTAAGTACCTCAGGGCAAAGTATACAAGAATTGAAAATTGAAGTAATGTTGGTTGGTAAACTACTGTACCAAAACCTGGTAAATCTGTTAGGTTTTTGCTAGAAGAAGAAGAAAAGCTACTAGTTTATAAATACTTTCCTAATGACAACTTGGACATGATCTTATTGGATATCGACTTTTTTTGCATTTTTAATTCTTGTTTTGTAATTTTATTTAACACTTATATTATTTCAGATTTACATCACTATGTTGAAGCCTCACAACAATGTTTTTTCTTATATTTGGATGTCTTTCCTTAGGGTTTGTGAACTATAATTGTTACCATGTAAAGTTAATTTTTTTAATTGCTTTTTCTTATCATTGGTCATTTAATGTATGTTGATTATAATTTAGGACTTCTATTATTCAAATAGAAGTACATGGTTTACTTTGAAATGAAAATTATAGTATAAAATCATCATTCCTATGGTATCGCATCTATAATTAAAATGAATTCATATAATAAAGTATTCAATAGTAAGTTTATAGTGTACGCAGTACAATAAGTATAGTTTTAAAATAAAATTAAATGTAAATTTTTTTTGAAAAATCTATAGTAGACATATACTTACGGATATCTTGTTCGTCAGTAAAAAACTATAAATTTATACTGATGGACATGGTGCCTATCAGTAAAAACTTTATAATATACTGATGAATGTTGTGTTCGTCAGTAAATATCTGTTCATATACTGCCACATGAAAGTATGCGTCACTAAAGAACTTGTACATATAGTGATGGTCAAAGAATGTGTCACTAAAATATTTACATTTAGTGACAAACAAAGCGTATGTCCATTAATAAAGGTCATCTGCACCTATACCTACGGATTTTAATTTTTCAGTGAAAATTTTTTGTCCATCAGTAAATGGCAGTTTCTTTGTAGTGGATCAAGAGAAAAATTACTCCTTATGTACAATTAATTACAAAACATGAAAAACCTGATTGAATCGAATCAAGCAAATTGTTACTCAATTCAAAAATAAAAGCTTAAAAATTAGTCAAACCTAACTCCATGGAGTCGAATTGGATAGAAATAATTTGTTGCATCGAATTCAATTCAGCGTCACTATAAAAAAACAATCTATTTTATAATTTCGTTAGAATTTGATGAAATTTCATTAAAATTTAATATTTTTAATGAAATTTTAAATAAAAAATCCTTTATCAGAAAAAAAGATTCTTAAAAAAAATAAAATTCAAGCAAAAATTTAGATCCCAAAAAAATACATATATGACTGAATTTCAATGAATTATTTCATAAAAAAAAGTTACATAATTTATATATATATATATATATAATCTAATGGTAAATATTAGAATGATCACAAATTCTAATAGTATGTATAATATCAAAATTTTTGTATCATTTATTTTCATGAAAATTTATAAATATAAAAAATGTATTATAATTCAGAATTTTAATAACAAATTCAAACAACAACGGAATTGAATAGTTAGAAATTCTATAATACACATTTTTTGGGAATTTACAAATATTAAAAATATATTTTAATCAAAAATTTCAACAAAAAAATTTTCATCAAAATTTTGAAAATAATTTAAAATTTCTTACGAATATTTTTATGTTGGAATTTTTGTAAATAAAAAATTTATTTATTTATAATTCAAATTTTAAGTTTCTTCAGCAAACTCTGTGAAAATAATATGGAAAATATTTAATTAAAAATCTCAATAATTTACAGCAAGAATTTATATTTTTTAATTTAAATATAAATAATATAAATTTTATTTTTTAAATTTAATTAATTATACATTTTTGTAAAGAAAATAAATTAAAAAAAAAACACAACTATAGACAATCAACAAAAACTAAACAATGTAATAAAAATCATTATAATTATCATTAAAATATCAATTATATACATAAAATGTTTAATTATCTCCTGGCTCGATCATCACAGCCATCCCCACCATCATCATCATGAATATATGGACTGAAAGAAGCACTTACCCTGCTTTATCAACTCTATCCCTAAGAAGTCATTAATAAGTTATTGTTGTAAAGCCATTGCCCTTGCACCTACCCTAACATAAAGTGGCAACTAATTTTCATAGGAACAATGAAAGTGATGAAGCATATGGAATTAATTGTAACAGGAAATGATAATGGGCTAATTAACATGAATTTCTATTCCTGCTTCCTGTACATGGCAGTGAGGAAGCACTTGCGCAAGATTGTTGTTTGATATATACATATATATATATATATAGGCATTAACGCCACATGACTATATATAATTATGGACATATCATATTATAAGCTTTCTCTTATTATTTGAGGTAATTGAGGACAAAGATTAGCTATATATATATATATATATATATATATATTATACAGTAAGTCGGATTAGCCAAAAGCAAACTACACACAGAGCATATTATCTAATTAAGCAAAAAATTATGTTAACTACGGCATGGAAATTAAATTTAAGATACACTAAATACAGAACTTGATTGTATCAATTTAAATAAGGTATTGTACCATAGCTTTACAATTGTTATGAACAACTGGATATGCACATATTTAAAATCAACATATACCTACAATCCATACAAAATTAACTACTGAATTAGAATTATTATGTTAACAAAATTTTCAAATTTTCAAATTTATCAATAATTTAACAAAATTTAATAAATTATTTTTAATTATTTTACATTTTAATTTTTAATTAAAAATATCAAATATATATTATTCAACTAAATATAACTTTTTATACGCGTAAGTCAAAAATTTTCAATAAACATATATATATATCACTCTTATAATTAATAATTGTGGGCATGCAATAATTACAATAGTTAAATATTATGAAAACTATTATTTTATAATATTTATTATTTTTTATTAAATTAATTTAAATTATTATTTTGAATTAAAAATAGCAATTACATCTTATCAAAATGAAGTATAATTTTTATACATAGTTCAGACCTTTTCATTAGAATATATATATATATATATATATCATTTTTTAAAGGAAGACTTAATTAATAATGTAAGTATACAATAATTACAATTCTAAAATACTATGAAATTACAATTTTAAATTTTTTAATTTTTACATAATATTTATTTTTATGGAAAAATAATTTAACATTTTAATTTTTCCTTCCAATTGTGAACAAGATCACAATGAAATTCAACATCCTAAAATTCTAAGGAAAATTTCGTTAGGATCTTATCCGTAAAAAAAATTTAATTCGAAATACAATTTTCACCTAATTTATATATTTTGAATTTGAAAAAATTTTATCCATTCTTACGGATTATTCTGCAAGAAAATTGTAATTTTTTTTTTAATTCTTATGAAAATTTAGAAAGAATTAGCTAACACATATTCTTTTGGTTATTTTCTCAAGAATTTTCTTTAAATATTATCTATTATTGTTTAAAAAAATTAATATTTCATATACATAATTTCTCACGAATTATACTGTAAGAATTTTATAATTCATATTCTAAAAGAATTTTGGTCAGTTATAATTTCTTTTTAAAAAATTATCATAAATCTATTTTGAAAAATTGATTCTTATGGAAACTTTCGGTTGGGAATATACAATCAAGATCCTCATGGTATTTGAAAACTTTTCAAAATTTCAAAATTTTATAAAAATAAAAAATTTAAAATTTTATTATTCTTTATTTTTAATAAAAGTAAATCACAAACAATTTTTTTTCAATTTTCTCATGATATTTACAATGAAATATTCCTAATTAGACCTTTTTTCAAATGTCATATTTCGTTAGAATCTTTCTTGAAATTTAAAATTCTCATTAATTATTATTTCTGTTGCAATTCCGAGAGAAAATACTAATTTTTTCACAGATATTATTTCCATTGAAATTTTCCCTAAAAATTCTTTTGTTTTCGTGTAGTGCCCTATTTAAGTAATATAATAAATGGGATAAAAGTAACACAATTAAGCAACAAAACAATAATAAGTTCATGTACTTATGTTATTGTTATTATTATCCTGCTTGGACTCATTGCATTTAATGTGCTAATGAAATCAAAGTTTATTGATTACCAATTTATTCATGTAATATGAGTAAGAAGTACATATATATATATATATGTATATAATGAATTAATACATGTTTCAATAAAGTGGAAGTTCCAATATATTTACTGCACCAATCTTACAGATCTGTAAAAGATTCTGCTCCCATTGCAAGAGCCAGTCTCTTTTAATTTAGCCAACCATGCTTTACTTAGTGTCTTACTTACCTAATTGAATTTAGGTTTTAAAAAAAAGAAAGTGAGCAAGAGAAGAAAAGGAAAGGAAAGGAAAGGCATGCATAGTTTTAAGATTTAGAATTCATATAAGATTCAGTCCCCTTTGAGGCAGAAACAAAGAAGACATTAAGAGTATTTGATCTCAAAAAATAGACATGAAAGACAATGTAATGCATGTGTTTAGCCTGGACTGCAACCCCCAAGCTCCCAATTCATCATGATCAACCAGCGAAACTAAAGTAGTAGACCTAAGTTACTGTTGAAAACAATAGAAGTGATCACATGCTTGAACCAATGCCTTGTTAATAACAAACACAAATAACCTGTTTTTACTAAAATCAAAATAATGTCCTTGCTCTATACCTAGTCATGCACCAAATAAAACAACTGCAATAAATTCAGAAAATTCTGACGGAAAGAGAATGTTGGAAATTTTCTATAATTTTTGTTGGAATGTAAAATTCCAAGGAAAATTTTTTCGAGCATAAAGTCTGTTAAAACAATTGGCATAAGAAAGGCAAAATTTCAACGGAATTCAAACGGTAATTCTGTTAGAAATTAATATATATTATATTAAAATTTTAATTTTAAAAAAATTTAACGATTGTCAAGACCATTAGAAAATTCATGAAAATAAATTTTTTAATGATTAATGTAAAATGGATTATTCAACCAAAATAGCTACGAAAAGTTGTACCATTAGAATTCATGTGATAATTCTTATGATATATATTTTGCCAGAATTTCGAATAATTGCTTTGAAAAACTTGTTTTTGAAATTTCATTGAAATGAAAATTCTTAAGAAAACTTTTTGTAAGAGAATTCTTATGGTATTATTTTTGTGAGAATTTTGAAATATTCTTTCGAAAAAAGTTTCCTTAGAATTTTATTGAAATAAAAATTCTTACAGAAGTGAAATATTCTTACAATAGTACTTTTGCAAAAATTCTAAATTACTTTCGAAAAAAATTTTGTTAGAATTTTATTAAAATGAAAATTTTTACAATTTATTTTTCTTAAGAAAGTTTAGTAAGAATTTGTATATAAAAAATAATTAACATATAGCAAAAGCATTTGTCAATATAAATTTTTGTCCACATTATAGATCAGAATAAACTATATTAATGATTTTTAATCTTTTCGTAACGATTTTTGTTTCGTTAGTAAATGACAATTTTTTTGTAATGAAATGACTAATAGTTGTTAAATTTTTAGCTTACAAGACAAAACCAAATTTGATTTGTGCAATTTAATAGCCATGAATTGTGCTTGCACATTCTCCTTTTATGCATCTCTTTTGGCATTAACAAAAGTGTACAGAAAATTTTTTTGTTTTTTTAAAAGGAAAACCTAATTGGCCTTGCTGATGGGTAAGAAAGCTCTCCTCTATGTCTATATAAAGGCCAAAGTAATGAGAGACAAAGTTCTGAAGAACCCCCCCTTGCATATTTATTTTTATCTTATCCTTTTAAATTGTGCAAAAAGCATATAAACAATTGATGTAAATATTTGTAGTCAATTGGAACCACAACAACAGCTAGAGGTCTTGAAAATTCATTTAAATAACCATTACATAACTTCATAATGATCTGAGAATTCTTTTATATGATGCACGTTATACTCTAAGTAGAAACAAGTATAGCTAGCTTCTATAAAGAATAGTCACTTGAATTTATCTTCGATATGTCCATCTTGATCTTTCTACTTTGATTTTGTGGTTTACAAGAATAAATCATTGCTTTTAAGGTTAAATTTAGACTTGGGAGGTGTGATTTCACATAATAAAAGAAATTTCAAAATAATGACAAAATATAGTGACAGACATAATAAATTGCTAAATAATAAAAAGTTGGTGGTAGAATTGTTACAAAATAAAAATTTTAACATAACGACAGACTAATGACAGATTGACAATATACAATAATGATGGACTATTACTATAATTATTTTTAATTAATTTATATTACTTTTTAATCAATTTAAAGATAAATTAATGACTGAATTTGTATTGATCACTAATCAAAGTACTAGCGACCACCTCACGGGTAGTCGTGAATGCTGCAAGCTTGTTGCCTTTGAAGGTAGCCATGGCCGCCAGCTTAATTATTACCTTCAAAGGTAGTAATGGCTGATAACTTGCTACCTTTAAATGCAGCCATTCGTGGCCGCCAGGTAGCAAAGTAAAGCCCTTTGAAGGCAGCGATGCATGGCCACTAAGGCAGCAAGCTAAAGGCCTTCAAAGGTGGTCATGCATGATCTCCAGCTTGTTGCCTTCAAAGGGAGCCATTGTGATTGCCATGGGTAGTCGCCAAGGCAGCTATGCATGGCCACCAAGGCAGCAAGTTGGTGGCCTTTGAAAATGGCCATACATCGCCACCAGTTTGCTGCACTTGCAGGCAGTCATGCATGGCCATCAAGGTAGTAAGCTGGCAGCCTTTGAAGGTAGCCATGCATGGCAAGGCAGCAAGCAGATGGCCTTCGAAGGCAGCCATTCATGGCCTAGGGGGCCAGCTTGCTTCCTTTGAAAGTAGCCATGCATGGCCTTCAAGGCAGCAAACTGGTAGCCTTCAAAAGCAGCCATACATGGCCACCAAACTGCCTTCAAAGGTAGCCATGGTAATGGCCATGGGCGAGCTAAGGTAACCAGCTTACTGCCTTCAAAGGTAGCCATGCATGGCCATCAAGGTAACAAACTGGTCACCTTAGAAGGCAACCATACATGGCCATTAAGGTAGTAAGCTAATGGCCTTCGAAGGTGGCTATGCATGGCCGCCAGCCTGCTGCCTTCGAAGGAAGGCATGGCAAGGCCTATGGCAGTCGCTAAGGTGGCCATGCATGGAAATAGAAAATCCTACATTTCATCACTGGATTTTGTAAGATGTTATTGGCAATAATGTCTATCATTTTTCTAAACATACTCAGTCAAATTAAAACAGACACTACTATATATGGAATATGGTTAAATGTTAAAAAATTATTTAAAACCCAAGTGAGATCCAAATACATACAGTTAAAGTCCATACTTTACTTTATAAAGAAAGGATCAGCATCAGTTACTGCAAATTACAACCAGCTCAAAGGCATAACTGAAAGCTTAGCCTTGACAGGTAACCCAATTTCTAACTTAGAATTTTTCACTATATTGCTCATTGAAATAAGTAAAGACTATGATGCAGTGTCTATCAATGTTCAATTTAGGTCTGATGAGTTAACCTTACAAGAAATCTTAGCCTTATTACTAAGCCATGAACAAGGAATTGAACAATACAATCATGAGTCATTCAGCAATATACACCTCGTGGTCAATATAGCGATGAACAAGAACCAAAACAATATTACCTCATGGAGGAATAGTAATAATAACTTCAATCATGGCTAAACTAGAAAGAGAGAAAATGGTCGAGGAAGACGAAGAACCACAACCAGACCAACATACCAAATCTGCACTGAACTAGGTCTTACAACATATAACTGTTACTATAGGTGTGAAGAATCTTGTCAACCCTTAACCATAGCGACAACTATGAAATCCAGAATGCCTACCTAGCCTCTACTCAATCCATAGCTGACCCTAGTTAGTATGCCCATAGCGGAGCTTTAAGTCATGTCACTACAAAGCTGGACAATCATCTCTAAGGTCTGACTACACTGGTAAACAAAAATTGGTCATTGGTAATGGTTAATCCTTCAATATTTCTTACATAGTTCATACTTCTATACCAATTTGCTTACCTAATGTCAATTTGTATCTCAAAAATGTTTTGAGAGTACCTGCAAATTCTAAGAATCTTATCAGCATTTCTCAACTCATATCTAATAATAAACTATTTATGATTTTTGATGACTCTCATTACTTTGTGAAGGAGCAAGTAACCAAGAAAACGTTGCTGAAAGGTCAAGCTATGGATGACCTCTACCTCTTGCTTCCACCAACTGTCACTACCAGTCACCTTTCCAAAAATAGACCAAACAGCAATAAAGTAGTTCAATGTCCTGTCAATTCTAGGTTACGTCGAGGTAGTCCACCTCATCTTTGTTTTTCAAATTCTATGTCAGTTAATGCAGACCTATGGCATAGGTGTCTTGGTCACCCATTTGACATAGTTTTTTAAATCTCTAAAAAAATCTTGTATTATTTTTTCTATAGTTAATACAAGTTCATCTTTCTGTTCAGTATGTGCAATTGGCAAGAGCCATAGACTACCATTTTATCTTTCATAAACTAAACTAGTGCACCATTAAAATTAATTCACATGGATCTTTGGGGTCCAGTTCATGTCCCTTTTAGAGAACGCTTCAAATACTATATCCATTTCATATATGAATTTTCTGGGTATATATGGATTTACCATCTCCACGACAAAACACAAGCACTACCCACCTTTATACACTTTATGAAACAAATTGAAAATATTATAAATAATAAGATCCAAACACTTCAAAGTGATTAGGGGCTGAGGGGAGCGTATAGATCATTCTTACCTTTTTTTTTCATTAAGAAGGCATAGTATTTCGGCATCCGTGTTCACACACATCAACAAAATGGAAAGCTGAGAGGAAACATAGACACATCACTGAGTTAGATTTCACTTTCCTTAGTCAAGCTTCACTAATTTTAAAGTTTTGGTGGGGATCATTTCATACAACAGTATATCACATTAATAGGCTGCTCACTCCTATCTTGTCTAACAAATCCCCACTAGAGTCACTTTTCAATCAAAAACCTGACTATACATTCTTAAGGACCTTTGCCTGCTCATGTTATCCATATTTTTGACCTTATAACAAGCACAAGATGGAATACAGATCCACCAAATATTTGTTTCTAGGATATAGTCCCAGTCACAAAAGATATTATTGTCTACATCTTTCTAGATACTGTTATATCACTAGGAATGTTACGTTTGATGAATCTAAATTCCCTTTTTATACTCTTTTTCCTAACTTTGTTTCTTTTTCCTTAGCTTATCCACCTTCTTCTCCTACATTTATCTCTATTCACACCTACCTCAATCCTACCCTTAGTAGGAACAAAACAACATTGACTTTCAATAATGCATTTCTTGTTCTTTTCCTCTCACACATTCACCTCACACCCATCCTTCAACACCTTTCTCCATCTCTCCTCTTCTCTATCTCACATCCTTTCCACTTCCTTTCTCCATTCACCTAGTCTTACTGCCCTACCCACCAGAATCCCTCATATAGGTGGGGATTTTTAAGCCCAATTTTTTTCTTACCTCTGTCACATGTCCACAGCCTCTGCCTACTTCCATCATTAATGCTCTTGCTAATCCAGTTTGGAAATCAGCCATGCACAATGAGTTTCAATCACTTCTACATAAGAAAACATGGAAATTAGTGCTTTCTTTACCAAAGAAAAAACTAATTGACAACAAGTGGATCTTCAAAGTCAAATACAATTTGGATGGTAGCCTAGAGAGACACAAAGCCAGATTAGTTAACAAGGATTTTCAACAATTACCTGGCATTAACTTTGCACAAACTTATAGCTCTGTCATCAAGCCTTCCATTATCAGAATATTACTCTCTGCAGTTATTTCCAAAGGCTGGGATGTCCAGCAATTAGATGTCTACAATGCCTTCTTTAACAGTCACATTTAAAAGATAGTTTACATGACTCAACCACCTAGGTTCACTAATCTTATTTATCCACATTATGTCTATAAACTTCGTAAAGCTCTCTATGAAGTCAAATAAGTACCTAGGGCCTAGTTTCACAGCATTAAAAGTCATCTCCTTAATTAAGGATTCCTTAATTCTCAAGCAGACAATTCACTCTTCTTTTTCCTCTCAGGAAAATCTTGTATTTATGTTTTATTATATATGAATGATAATTTGGTCATTGGAAACAATCCTATTCTCATTCAGAAATTCACCTCAGAGCTCAATCACATGTATGCTCTCAAAAATCTTGGATCTTTACATTATTTTCTATGCATCCAAGCCTCTCGTTCTTCTCAAGGCCTCTTTCTCACCAAATCCAAATACATTCTAAAGCTTCTCAAGTCCCATAATCTTCACCTTTCAAAACCTTCTCCTACTCTTATCTCCATTGGCCCTCTTCTCTCTATACTCTCTGATTCTCTTCTGCCTAATCCCACTCAATACCATCAATTACATGGTTCTTTTTAGTATTTCACCCTCACACGTCTTGACATTTCCTTCACTGTGAACAAATAAAGCCAATTTCTTCACTCCTCCACTACTATTCACTAGCAAGCATGCAAACACTTGCTTAGATACCTTCGAGGAACCATTAATTTTAGTCTCCTCTTTCAACCCACCTCTACTTTTCAACTAATTGCATTCTTGATACCGACTAGGCTTGTTGCCTTGACGATTGTTGATCAATCAGTGGCCACTGTATCTATCTAGGGAATAATCTAATTTCTTAGAGTTCTAAGAAACAATTGGTGGTGGCCTGATCTAGCATAAAATCTAAATATCGAGCCTTAGCTTATGCTACTATTGAAGTAGCTTACATCAAATCCTTAATTCGTGAAATAAAGCTCTTATTTAATCATCGAACGATGCTTTGGTGTGACAATCAAGGGGCTATCACTCTCGCAGTCAACATCATGTACCTTGCCCAAACCAAGCACATCGAGGTTAATATTCACTTTTTTAGAGACCATATAACATGTGGAGAACTCAAGGTTAACTACATCCCGTCGTCAGAGCAGATCGTCAATGCCCTCACCAAGCCTTTGTCGCAACTATCCTTCTATCAGTTTCGACATAAACTTCAAGTCAAAGACTCTTCCTTTAGTTTAACGGAGGATGTTAAGACCCTGAACTTACACTCCTCATGTGGATTAGATTTTTGATAATCAAGTGAACCTAACCTAACTGCCAAGATAATGGGCTCAAGTTCTGCCACATCAAAACATCCCAATGCAACAAGTCTAAGCCCAACAAAAAGAGACCTTACTTAGTTATGTTGAACACTGTAAATACAGAGTTAAAAATTTTATATATAGTTGATCAGTTTGATTAAGAAATTTGTAAAGTTTGCCTTACTTGTAAATACATAGTATATAGCCTCAAAAGAAAGTGAGCAGCCACCATCTTCAAAAAAGAAACCTAGCAGCTTTTACACTTTAATAATTTATCTGAAGGCACCCATGGCCTCTTACATGTAAAAGCATGCAAAAGTAGTGATGGGCCTGGCTTGGCTACCTGTGAATTATTCTTGGCGACTACCATCATTTGTCGCTTATTCCTTGCCTTGCACATGTGAAAGCACTCACAACCTAGCGACTGACTATAGGTCGATCGGTAGAGTTTTTGCTACCTAGTTAATGACCAACTCGACCTCGATCAATGGATTTTACTTCTATTGATGGCCACTTACTGCCATCATTAGGGCCTCATAAATAGAAGAACTAATTTTTTTCCTTTTGGGCGAGCGCTGTTACATTTCCCCCCATTTTTCTTGTTGTCTCTGCATATCTATCTATATAGCTCTTTCTTCATCAAGCTTCTCTGTCTTTGTTGTTTTCTTTTCTATGTTCTCCATTGTGCATGGCCATCTTCTCATTCCCTGCGTGAGATTATCCTCTTTGCTTGATAATTTGTATAAGTAATTGTAAAAATTTTTATTGATGTTATTAATGGTTAGAAAATCTTTTATACGAATATTATGATTAGATTTTGTGATAATATAAATTATTTAGATGTTAAATAAAATTTGTAGTTATTTTTTAATAATTTAATTTATGTTATGTTAGTTAGGTAATAGTTTAATTTGGCTGTAATTTGAGATAAATATTTTAATTAGAATTTTTTAAAATTTAAATTAGTTAGATGTTAATTAAATTTCATAGTTTTTAACTTAATTTGTTAATAAATTTATTTTATGTAAATTAGCTAGAAAATAATTTAATTAGTTTGTATATGATAAATAATTTAATTAGATTATCATGAAATTTAAATTAGTTAGGTATTAATTAAATTTTGTAATTGTTAATTTTGTAGGTTAATTAAATTCAATTTATATTAGATTAGATAAAAAAATAGTTTAATTAGATTGTGATTTGAGAGAAATAATTCAATTAGATTTTTTTAAATTTAAATTAGGTAGATGTTAATTAAATTTTGTAGTTGTTAATTTTATTTGTTAATAAAATTAGTCTGTGTTAGATTAGATAGATGATAGTTTAATTACATTTTAATTTCATGAGATAAGTAATTTAATTAGATTTTTTATAAAAATTAAGTTATTTAAATGTTGATTAAATTTTATTGTTAATTTTATTTTTAAATAAATTTAGTTTATATTAAATTTAGACAATAATTTAATTAGATATTATAATTTACAATAAATAATTTAGTTAGATTTTTATGAAATTTATATTAGTTAGATGTTTAAATTTTGGAGTTGTTAATTTTATTTATCACTAAATTTAGTTTATGTTAAATTAGTTAGATAATAGTTTAATTAGCTTGTAATTTGCTATAAATAATTTAATTAGATTTTTATAAGATAAGGTATCCATATGATCGTAGAAAGTGTCAAAATTATCATTATGAAACTGTTGATGGGTTAGATATCATTTGATTAAATATGGTTTTGCATTAGAATATTATGTTTGGAATTATCATGGAAAAAACAATGAGAATTGTAATTATGAGGCAACTATATGTTATGCTAGGGAAAGATCTATCACTGTGCATAAATATACCAATACACACCGAACAATGGTAATGGATACGATTAGTTTAGCATTTAATCCCGAATACATGAAAGGATCTCTTAATGTAGATGCCCAACGTTTTTATGATATATTGAATGTTACTAATCAACAATTATGAAATGGATGTCAAAATCATTTATAATTATTTACTGTTTGTGGAATGGGAATAGTGACAGATTGAATGGAGCCGGTTAGAGTACAAACAGAAGCACGAGACCATGTCTCATAATCGATAGAGAGAAACAGGTAGACCCGGCTCAAGTTCCTCTCAGTATATTACCAAATCATGTTTGCTATAGAACCATTATCGATGCTTAGTATGTATGATACTTAAATTGCTTATACAAATAAAAATAAAAATGCTATGATTATTTATTATGTTTTTTTCAGGCACATGCAAGAGTGGGTTCGTGAGCCTACTACAAGAAAGCTTTTTAAATGGACTCACACTAAAAAGTCTAATCCTGATGAGTTCATAGATGAGTATTCCAAGAAAGTAAATGTGAATTTGTTACTTTTAACATTTAATAAATAACTCTAATTATATCTTTTTTTACTTTACTATTCAGTTTAGCTAATGAGTAAATGAATAAAATGCTTTATTTATTTTAGGAACCGCTCTAAGGAGTAAGTTGTCTCGATTTTGAAGCCACAAGAGGGATCTTCCGATAGACCTGAGGTAAACCGTGGTAAGCTTTACTATGAGGCAATAGGTGGAGAGAAGAAGTGTCGAGTACACGGGCTTATGAGCAAACTATCATGCTATTCAGTGGACAGCTCTAGCAGTAGACACTCTGTTGATAATGTAGCCATGCATGATATATGCTCTCAAATGAAGGCTAAAGAAGAGTGCATAGAGCTGAAGCATAAGTCCATGGATAAATGTATAAGGGATGAGTGTATGGGAGAGGAGTGCGAGACTCTAGAGAAAAGATTGGATGAGGAGCATAAAGTGAGGAAGCATGATTGGTTACACTTCGAGATCTGGTTATAAGAACGCTTATAGAGAAAGGTTGATAAGAATGAGAGCATCTATAGGATCGAGGCTAGCTTTTTAGGAAGCGCACCCCTAGCACCGCCTAATAGTTAGATATAATTTCTTTTACAAAATTGTTTTTGATGAGAATAGAATATAATCTTGTATTCATTATTTTTTTATGAATTTTATCTAATTTATATTTCTCATTTAATTATAATTTAAATTTATTTTTTTCAAAAATTTTATTATATTAGTGACTAATTGAGATCTGTCATTAATTAGTTATTAGTTTAGCGATCGATCATAATCGGTCGTTAAGAAATAATTTTATTTTTTAAAAAAATTTATTATGTTAAGATAGATTATGTTTGTCGCTAAAAATTAATTTTATTTTAAAAAATATTATTATATTAATGATATATTATGTTTGTCGCTAAAAAAAGCGACAGACATATATCTGTCGTTAGATTAGTGACAAATAGCAATCGGTCGTTATTTTAATGATTAAGAGATATTAGTCGTTACTTTAGCGACAAATTTTCGTCTATTGCTAACCAGTCACTAAATAGCGACAGATACAAAATTCAGTCATTAGATTTTTCGGTGATAATAATTTTAATTAAAAATTTATATATTATTAATTTATCGCTAAAAATTTAAGTTTTTTAATTTAACTACATATTATTTCGTCATTAAAATTAAAATTTTTTGTGGTGTCACGAGTAAGTTGTATTTTATCTTACATTTAGCAAGAAACCCATTTTTGAGCTCTTTCTTTATCCTTATTCAATTGTTCTCTAATTCTTGCCAAAATCTTCAAGGAATCTCAAAAGAACAATAAGGTAACTATTTCAAATATATTTTCAAAAAAACATAATTTAATTAATTTTGAGAAACACAAATAATAAGTGAAAAATCCATGAGAAAGATCTTTAATTTCTATGCTTCTAGGTTTGTGAGTTCATAATATTAGAATATGATGCAAATTTGTCTCATTTTAAGTGATATACATGTATTATATGTCAGATCTTAGAGGTAAAGTTGTTGTTTACGAGTAAGGTTGTTATTTACAGATATTTGTATCAAAATCTCTAATGAACATTACAATGAGTTTTTTTTTTTTTTTTTGGTGAATCTTCAATATTTTGGCTACGTTTACTAGTTAAGACTGTTAGATTTGTGGGTTTGATATCATTTAATAACATCATGCATTTTTTATTTTAAGCATTATATGTTATTTTAAACAACACGTACTATTTGAGGTTTTCATGTATTATTTTAAATATCATATAATATTTGAAGTTTTCACACATTATTTGAAGCATTATATATTATTAAAAATATAATATATCATTTTAAATATTACATAATATTTACAATTTTTATGTATTATTTTGTTACGATTTCATGTACCATTTGCTTACTCAAATCAATATTATGATTATTGTATCATTTATTTACTAAATGCAAATGGTGAAAACAATTTCTTACAAATTGAAAATGCATGAATTAATTGCACCATTAATGGAGTACATCTGGCATCTTTGAAAACAATAAGATATGATTTTAATTGATCAAATGTATTGTGATAAATAAAGCTTTTGTATTATATTTAATTGTGTTAAATTCCTAGAGTACTTATAAATTTCATATAATATCATATAAGTTCTGTATAATATTTTACATGATAGTGATATATCTTATGTAATGTTATAGATTTAATATATTTTATTATGCTAAACTATTGATTTTATTACTTAACTATAAAATCTAAAAAAAGTAAAATGTTATTAAATTTTCATCTTTTAATTTTTCACTTTAGTTATCTTATAGAAAAATTCAAGACAAGCATTCAAATGATAAGTTACTTATGTATATAACAATAATTTAATATATGTGTTAGTTTCATGCTATGAAATTTTCATCTTTTAATTTTTCATTTTAGTTCTCTTCAGAATTCCATATTAGAAGTTTTCAAATTTCAAAATTTATGGAGGGAAAGCTCATGTAATGTTGAAATTTGCCAAACTAGTTATTATCAGAAGCACTAAGTTTCCCCATATACAGAGACATGGAAAAATGCAAACTCAAAGAGTGATGCATCAAAGAGTCTTTTGATGAAGAAATTCAGTATGACATCAGGATGACATTTAATATGAACAAATACATGTTTATTATTAGACTTTATTCTGAGGACCAGGTACATTTTATAGAAAAGATGAAATTGTAAGACAGTATACATCTAGCTAGTTGCCCCAGTGCTCAACTTTCTGGGGTGAATCAGCATGTGAAAATGAATAAATTTATCAAACATACTCACACCCAGTACATTCAGTTGTCAAGCTTCTTCTGTTTTCTGTTGATACAAGGCAACGGGTTTCTTTACATTTCAGCCATTTCAACCCCTTCTCTTCATTCTTCATCAGCTTTGCAGCCACCAATTTGAAACCACTTCTCATGTATTGCACAACAATAGCTAGAAGCTCCCTGCATCACAAAACAATAATACAGAACAGCCACTGATAAAACACCATCACAGCTGTAAAGACACTTCTCAAAGCAGTAAACACAATATATGCATGGCTATAATTGAAAATATAAGAGAGAAGAAAAGCAAAAGAAACTGTATTATAAAGTATCCACCCTGATTCTAGGCCTGTGTAAGTTTGATTGATCTTTTTCCAGATGAAACAAAAAGGTTGGCTCTCTTGCTGTTGCACAGTTGCGTTCCTAGCTTTGTTCAAAACTTTTAACAAAATACCCTTCTATAATATATAAATAACAAACAAATGATGCAACGTACTTATAGACACAATTCATGTTCGAGAAATTGATATCTAATTTCTAATTTAATAACATTTTGATATACATTTTTCCAGCCCAGATTATGTCAACCAAATTTATGCCATCGTGAACACAGTACATCAAAAAAAGAAAAAAAAAAAAAAACTTGATCCTGTATAGAATTGCATCCAACAGTGATGTATTACATATCGAAGGCTGTAGCTACAGATTTGACTTCTGCAATTTCTAGCAACAAAGGCTTCCATTCTATGAGATTTAAGGTCTGAAACTCAATTCCTAACAAGAAGAAAGAGAACAAAAGCTGTGGCCAACCGAATTTTCTCATGGACTTATATCTGCCATTAAACCTCTGTTACATGCATTTGCACGTCAACTACTACCAACCCTAACTCGCATAGACAATAAGTTTCTGCAAATCCCTAAATTAAAAGGACCTATTTTTGACATATGAACCTAAACTCACCTTAATCTCAGACTAGTCCGATCAAGTACATGAATCCTTTCTCTATTCTATCCTCCCTGGGGATAAAGTTTTGGTATTTACTTTATTATCATGTCTTCTATCACCATGCAACCCAAAATCATCTCAAATCAAGTCTTTACAGTTTTTTCCATCTTTTATTACAAAGAAATTTACTCTTCCACATCAACACATCCATAAGTATGACCCACTCATGACTAAAATGTTGGTTGCATACACTAGGTGGGCAGTCAAGAACCTGGGGAACTAAGAATAAAGACCCAATGATATATGATCTCAGTTTAGGTCAACTCTCCATAATCAATGATCATAACTAAAGTTTTCTCAACATAATATGTGCTAACATATTTACAGATACCAATGTCAATCATAAAAGGGAAACTAATATAAGATAAGTCTCAACAACATAATTTCCTATTTTAAACTTGTGCCAAAAATAAGTTAAAAAGAGGCCTAAGCTTTGTCATTTCATTATCCTCATCCCAAATAAAAACAAATGAAAAAGGAAGGAAAAAAAATCCACTTGAATCGCAAAAAGATCCTCTACAAGTAGCCACAAAATCCTGAAGGAACATGCAACTCAACTTAACAAGCCATTCACAATTACCAGGACAAGAATCAATAAACTCAACATCTAGTACATCTTCAATCTCCTCCGGTTGATTTGATAAAGTTAAGTCTTCCATAACTAGCCCCGTTGAGAAACATTTGACAGAAAGGAGGCTGAAAAAGGCTCAATAACGTGACCAATCCTTCATGGACAACAGGATTGATACACTTATGATTAAGCAAATCCAGTAAATACACTTGGAGTCCTAGTTTTCAATGGTGGAGAATAGCCAACCGCTTGAGATTGTTAATCCATAACAGAATGCCCAAAGTGATGTCCAAACTGAATGCAAACTATGACAAAGGACATTGAATTCCTTAGCGCTGGAATGCACACGAGCAGAAAATTGATAATCCACATTGCTCAGAGCAATTTTTTGTCTAATCTTATCAAATGACACATTTTGTGCAAAGGATTTGACAGAATCAGAAACGCAGACATCAGGGAGAAAGGAAATCATGATGGAGAACAAAAGAACAAACAAAGAAATTGAAGAATTGTATCCTTATAGGAAATTACAAGGATAACTATACAATTTTTTTTATTATTGTTTTTTTTTTTTTTTTTGTAGTATTAAGGAGATTCAAGTAATTTAGGTTATAATAGGATTTTAGAATTTAAGATTTACAGTTAGGCAGAATTAGGACATTGAATTTGTTTTTTATTAAGACTTTAATTTTCAGTTTTCCATTAAGACTTTAGTGTCCTATTTATACTAAGTGCTTACAAATATTTAGGTAACCATTTAAGAGAGGCTTTTTATGACACTATTTTGAGGCCTTCGGTCTGTTCTTTCTTGTTCTTCGTTCTTCCAAGAATCTCTAGTTCTTCCAGATCTTAATTTCTTCATACTTTCCCAGCTATCCTACATCATGAGATCAATGGGTGTACATGGAGAATAAACATGAACAATTCGAAAACCTAAGCAATTGAATATTAATCTTCCTTCAAAATAAATATGAGAAGCGGATCAAGCCAGAAATGGGCATCTGACATGTCAAAAAGGTTAAAAAAGCTTCGGTTAAAATGGAGAGAACAGCTTAATCCTACATGCATCAACTTGGGTAGACGCTTAAGATCGGATTGAGAACAGCTCACTACTATCTATTCAGCTGAGCTTGGCATTTTAGCTTGTGCTAGACTCATTCTCCGCTTGGTTTTATTGCTCTATCTCTAATCAACTCAAAAAACGTCACATACAGATTCAGCATACAGGACAGATTTTGTAGGCCTATGATATAAGGCAGAGAGCTATTACTAGTGGGCAGATCAGTCTGGTCAAACAGCTAAATAAGGACAATTCTCTCTATCCTAGCTTCACAGGAGACGCTACTCAGAATAAACCCTGCGAACACTGAGAGTTTTCAATGCAATACGATTACAGGTAAAAGCTTAATTCAACTAAAAATAATAATAGAAAATGTACTTGATCCCTCTGCCAACACCACCCGTTCCCTCCCCCCCCCCCCCCCCCCTTGTTCCTTTTTCCCAGCACCAAAGCCCCAAAAAGAAAATTGAGAGAGAGAGAGAGAGAGAGAGAGAGAGAATGGGGAAGGAATAGTCGGGTTGCTCCTATCAATTATCTCGAGATGTTATTTTCCTTTTATCTGCAGACAAAAGTCAAAGGAACCATTCCAAAATTTGCAGAAGTCATGCAAAGAAAAGAATTATGGAATTTATTCTCTTCCAATGGGGACTTTATAATACAAAAGTTTTCCAACATTTTTCCAGCCAAGTAACCTGCACAATACCATAGCACATATTCAAAAAAATTTGCCTCTCATACTCTTGGCAAGGACCATGGAGCATTACCAAGCAGTAAAAAGTTCTAATAACCATTACACTCCTACGAAGTACCACAAAGAATCAATAAAGGTATTAGAAAGTTCAATGATAGCAACTGAAATCAGGGAAAGTACCACTGGAAGGTCCCTTTGTGGCATCCTTGATAACAGAAAATTGAGAAGATTAAAAAAGAAGTTAGAAAGTGATGTCAGATGACAGTTTTTCCTAGCACAGCAGGAGAGAAGGAAATAATAGAAACTGAGGACTTTCTTTTCTGCTTCTGATCCACAGAGTTTATTGCTTCCAGAGTGGGGAGAAAATTGGAAACCCAGTGAAAAAGAGTAAGATGTAACTTCTTTGTCTTTTTCTTTATTTCCCCCTCACTGTTGTGTCTTTACCATTTACTTTTTGTATCACTTTTCTTTCTAAAGTTTCTATTCCTTATTCCTCCCAAGAAAAGCCAACTGTAAATTCAGTATGCTATAACTCTTGCTTTGATTAAGTGCTCCAAAAGTTAAGCAACAGAGAGGGATGGTTATGGTTAACAAAGTAGCTATATCTCAATATGAGGGATGACATAATAGGTTAGAATCCTAGATTCTCTAAAAGCAAAGCTCAGTCAAAGAATCAAATAGCCCATCTGCAGGGAAGCCCATTCAAGACTAACGCGAGCGAAAACCGTGAATTTGAGATAGAATTGGATCACTCACACTGAAACATGAATCGCTTAGAGCCCCGGCCCTTTAAACTAAAAAGAAGTACAAGTGGGACGGAGTAGCTAATAGTCCAATGAGTGAACCTCTTTGCCACTAAACGAGCACCGGACCCCTCCTGTCAACTCCTTCAGAAAAGAGGCCCGTGTAAAAGCACAGAAAGGGAAGCAACTTGTCCACAAGCTTGATGTTCAAATAGTGGTCTTTTTTCCTAGTAGCTAGATCAAGTCAGTTGTGTCTAGAAGAACCCATAAAAGAGGTAGTCATTTTCCTATGGTCCATTCTTTTGAGAATTTTCTCTCATCAGTACGTATCGTGAAGAATAAGAAAAAAGAAATTAAAAAAAAAAAAAAGCAGCTACAACTCATCTAGAACATGCTATTTACTGTCATCAGCCAAGCAGCTTGGGTAAAATAATGCTAAAAGTACGACAATTAATTGATCCTTTTGTGAGGCAAATATATAACAGACCATTTAAAGGAAAAAAGGGGTTTTCTACTTACAATGGTGAGCAAGGAGAACGACCACCATTTACGTAGTAAACAAATAAGTACGAATCATAATGCTGGCCGTTGATTAGATAAAAACCATGCAACCTCCGTACGCACTTGAAGGACATTTTCTTGTATAAATGGATGGCAGCATTGTTGTAAGAAATCACATGCAAGTATACTCCACGACATGTTGAAATGCTAGAAGCATATTTGATGACCTCGTGAATGAGTGAAGTAGCTGGAAGATGCCAACCAAACCTGTGGTCATCAAGCAACAACAGTTTCAAAAGCATATATCAAAAAAGGTCTTACCTATGCCAAGATTTCTATAAGCTTCAACAACTCCAAGCGTCAGAATGTAGACTAGTGTTAGCTCTGATTTCGATGAGTCATATCGAATCAAATCCGATATCTGCAAGGAAGATGTTGGTCAGATATAATCCTAGTAACTCAGATGTGTACCAAAAGCAGAAAACACTAATCCGGCATTGATTAATAAGAAATTATAATAAACAAAATCTCTTAAGCCAGTGTAGTACAAGAAGAAAAAGCTCTTCCCCTCCCCCCCCCCCCCCCCCCCCCCCCCCCCTTTTTAACATGACACTTTAGGCAGTGAAGAGACTCTTCAGGAAGCGCAACCAAAGATGCCACAATCAGACACACAAGAGCATCCAACAACGTCACTGAAACCCATGACAGACAGGAAATCCAGATGCAAGAATGCCCTCACAGGCACAGTGGACCCACCTCACTTTCTTTTGCCAGTACAATTCGAGCAGTAACGAATCCAACAAGTTCATCACTGTGACCATTGGGTCGACTTCGGTCAACAGCAGCCCAGGATACAATATCGAGTCCATTTACAACATTATGGAAAAACTCAGACTCATACCTGAAGAGATCAATGCTTAATCTTGAATAAGCAACTGGTAGAAGTAAAAAACAGATGGTAGAAGTAAAAAACAGAAGAAGACATTATGTTAAGAGTACCTACCTGATAGGAAATACGTCACGATGGATTTGCTCTAAAATGTCTAAATCAGAGGGTAGTATAGGCCTGTAACAGATGGTTGGATGATGGGAGTTTTTTGGAGTTACCATTGAGGATATCTCTGTTAATCCCCGGCAAAGATATGATGTATTTGAAAAAACTGCACATGAAATTTACAATCCATTTATGCACCATCAGCCACAACAGCCATGCAGTACTTGCTGGATACTGTCAAACAAATTTCTCTCTGTATTAGCTTCATATAGTTACAAATCAAATGCTTTCCCTCCCTCGACCAGGGGGGGGAACAATCATATAAAACTACTAACATGGTTGAAGTGAAACTTGACAAAACAGCAAAAAATCTTAACAACTATGTGACACAAAGTGAAACACAGTTGACAAACATAATACCTACACAAAGGTGGGCATTGACTACATTTGTAAGAAGAGAGAAAAAGCACTAATTAATGATAATTTGAGAAACTATCATGTTAGACAATTAGAAAAATCCAAGTCAAGCAGAAAAATGACCAGGTAGAACATGGATTTAAAAATCCTATGAGAAAGCAAGCATAAGTTTTCTACAACTCTTTTGCTATAAGTGTTGTAGCTCGGTATAAAGGTAGCATGGACCAATAGGAACTTGCAGTAATTAGAGATGAAAAATCTGGGAGTGACGGGATGCTTTGTCATAAGGGTTCTAACCCCCAGAATGGTTAACTGGACATCAAATGCACAACGAAGGATATAAGACAGGTTTCACCTCAATGGAGCAGTTCATTTATGACAAATCACCATTTTTTCTTTTTTAGCAGAAGCAAAAGTATAGGCATTATTTACTGGCACCAAGGGGGTGCAACCCTTTTACAGATGCTCTAATCCTACATCATTAGTAGTTCTATAAAGTCAATTGCATCTTCCTCATTTACAAAAAAACTCCCCGAGTCTCAGAACTTCAAGACTCTAACCCACACCTCTCTTAGCACAACTATTGGTGTTTCAACATTATCAAAAGCCCTCCTGCCTCTTTCACACCACATGCTCCAAAATATTAGGCACAGCAACATCTTCACTATGACAAATCACCATGATATGCTGCACCTCTCAATCTTACTCTTCATCCTCTCTTCTCTTAGTTCCTTGTCTCTTCCTTCATCTCACTTCCATCACACCCCCATCCTCTATTGATTTAGGTTATGATTTGGGTGTAATATGGTTTTGATTATGTTGGTGATTGCATTGAAAATTTTGGAAAAGGCAACTATGGTGAATTTGGCGGCTGTCATTAGGTTAGGATTTCTTTTGGAGAAGATGAAGACTAAGGGAAAATTTCGGTAGTTATATTTTTTCATGGCCAATTCTTTTATTTAAAATAAATTAAAGAAAGCGAAAAAGAATGATGGGTCCTTTTTTTCTTAGAAATAGAATAATATATCTGTAAACTCTACATAGTTCTCATTCACAAAAAATAATCCCCTGTTACCTATAATTTTAAAATGTTAGTCCACCTATCTCTAACTACAGTAAAAGGTGTTCCCACCTCTTCAAAAGCCCTCCTATTTGTCTTGCCTCACACCATCTCAAATATAAGTAGAGTGACAAATGTTGTTATCTTCCTCTTATGTTTATGACCATAAAGACCAGCCAGAGCTTTTATCTCAGCAGCTGCTAAATTGCAGATTACCCAATTATGGCCCATTAAAACTAGAAGACTATCCCAAATATGATGCATCCCTTTGCACCAAATCAAGATGCGGTTGACCGTCTCCTCTTGTTCTTTACACATAAAACACCAATAAACCAAAACTTTTCCCTTTTTTGTATGGTATCAAGGGTCAAAGGCTTGCCTCAAGCCACTAACCATGCAAAAAGGTCACCTTTGGAGGGGCTTCCACATTCCACATCAACACTAATGACAACCACTCCACTCCCTTGCTCTGCTGAGTATAACTGTAAACTTCCCTCCCTGCCCTCCCTCCAAAAAAACATATCCTCCCTACCTATATCAGGTTTAGAGAAACAAATACCCTCATTATCTTGAGCATCCCTCCTAAACCCAGCTGCCTAAGAATATGAGCACTCAATCATTACAAGCTAGTAGGTACAAAGCCAAAAAAGCTTCCTCGAGAGGCTCATCTCCAGACTGGCTATCATGCCAAATCTAATAGTCAACCTGCCAATCCATAGAGTAAACTCCTACCATCCTTTCCTTATTTCCAAACTCCAGAACTAGTTCACTCCCTAACACCATAACCACAACACCCTCCCTTACCCCAAATTTAGCCTCCACCACTCTCCTTCAAAGGCAATCTCTTCCAAAGCCACTTCCCCGAATGAGCCTTATTCAAAGAATTAAATTCCAAGGCCTCCTCTGGCAGTTGTTTAATGACATCCACCCCAACCACCCCCCACCCCCAACCCCCCGAAACATCTCATAAGATGTCATTTAAACTAATCACCAAGCTACCACACAACCAAAAATATGAATTATGGTTTAGCCCCCAAAAAAAGGAACAGTAACAATTTATTTTGAGATCCAATTTGAACTTTTGCTCAATTAATTTATCATAAGCTGGAGAAGAATAGAGCAATCAATTTATTATATACAAAATAATGTTAATTTGATTTTTTAACTCAATTTAAATTTATATTTCATAAATAATAAAATAATAATTTTTGTTTTCTAAAATGAAAAATAAATTTCATAATTGAATATTTTGAATGAATATTTTTTACCCAAATAAATTTATTTGATAATCAAAGCTGATTGATTGCTAATCAATCTATTTTTCACATGTATTAATCGTAAGTAAAGTTAGCAATGTAAAGGTACCCAAGTTTGTATATCATATGCCAACCATAGTGCAACTTCAACCTTGATAAGGAAAGCATCGGAATCAGATTAACTACCTATTGCAGATTATCAACCAAACTAAAAAACAGTATTACTAATAGATGACAACCATATCCGATTCTGACAGTATTTCCATTCTATTCCTACTCCTGTTCCTGCCAGCATCTAAACCAAACAGCTCCCAAAAGCAATACAGTTCAAGCTGATATACTCAAGTTCTATTATACATACAAAAAACTACATTATAATCAACAATCTGTTATAATTTTCTAAATAAAGTGCAGAAAGTGGCTCTAAGTTTAAAATTTTCTTCTGAACAAGGGGAAGCTGAAATCATAAATAGTTCTGTAACCAAACAAATGAAATTCATTCTTCATAGATCTTCCGAGAAAATTGTTCGTGCTTCGATAAAAAAGAAATAAAAACTAGAAGCAGATAGAAGGACACAGTTGAGATCTCAATTAAGAAATTGAATAAAACGCCTTACCTCATTCAATTCAGCGGCCAGAAGAAAACAAAATGCTTCAGTGAGAGACAGTTGGGCAACGATCAGACAATCGTTGGCTCTAATAGTCAGTGAATTTTGTAAAATCAAATTCCTTTCTTAGACGTATTAAGCTTTCTCTCAGCAGGAACAAAATTTTCCTTCTCTCTTTCCTGTTTCCTGAGTTGCTCCAATGGTAAGTTTGCTTCCCTCCGTCATTGAGGTACCAATTTTCCTCTTCGACGACTCTGGCCTACATGGATTCCAATTTTAGACAAAGCGAAATTACCCTGCTTACTCTACAGACAGCTTGTTCTGTAATGAAATATTGAAATAGGTAACATTTGTATCTTAATGTAACTTGATTTATTCATGCAATATAAATTAATTAATTTTTATTGATGATAAAATTAAAAAAATTATAAAAATTAAGAATATTTAAATTAACAATTCTATATAATAAATTTTAATTTAAAATTTTTAATGTTATAAAAAATTTCATAATTTTTTAAATAGTGAAATATATTTTTTTATATTTATAATACTAATTTTTTAAAATAACAAAATTACTCAAAAAATTATGAAACAATTTGTGTTGTTAGCTTAAATATATTTTTATAAAATTTTTTAAATCAAAATTTATTATATAAAATTTATAATGTAAATATTTTTTTAAAATTTTAAATAAAAAATTAATTTAAATTAATTAGAAGTACTTCTCGCAAACACAAAAAGTATTTGATTTATTTGACCAAAACCTTTTTAAAAGAAGAAATTACCATGCCTACTGAGGCAAGAATTTTATATAATTCCTTTAAATACAGTTTTTAAGATAATTTGAATAAATTATAAATTTTTTTTATCCCAACTAATTCCAAATTCATGGAGGATTTTGATAACTTTTTAATGCTAGGTGCCCACATCTAAGAATTGTAGACTTGCCACCCTTAGTTTTCTTCAAATTCTTTGAATTAAAGCAACAGTAAAGTGATTTCGATTATCCTTTAAATTTTTAGTATTTTTCTAGGTCACTCTTTAAATTTTTAGTATTTTTCCTTTAGGAGACCATTTCTATTTGCTTCAAACCTTCCTAAGACTGTCAAAAACTAAAAACTATTCTGAAATAAGATTTCTCCTAGGATTAATAGATGGTATCATTGCAATCAAGATTATGGCACTAAGATTAGCCTTTGTACAACTCTTGCTACTGCCAGGGAAACCTTGGCAAGTAACTAGAAGGCTCTGCTTATATCTTTATTTTTTACAGATTCCTACAAAGATAGAATCCATTTAAGCACCCTGGATAAGCAGCCCATAGTAGTTGTACCTCTCAAAGAGTTTTCCCTTCATGAAAGAACAGTTTTCCTTTAGAATTCAGACTCTCTCTTAGAGACTAACCCCAAAGTTTCTTCTTCCATTATCTCTAGTTTATCCTCTTCTAGAAGATAGCCTTACATTAGAGAAGCCTTACAACCTCTTCTTTTAAGTTTCTTTTTAACTCTTAAGAAGATTATCATTAACTCTTTCTTGTTTTTTCATTATAGATCAATATCTTATCATGCCTTGCAAAAGTAAGAGAAAGTTTGAAGAAGTAGTTAAGGTGGCTGAAAGAAAACCTCTCAGCTCTTTTAAAAAAGGTATAGTATCAGCATTGTTGCTACAGAAGGTAGATTCCCAATAAGGTACTCCCATTAGAATAGTGACTTTTGTTGACTCCTCCTCCCAACAAGAGTAAGCAATAATTATCATTCCTCCCAAAAGTCGACGAATCAGATATTTTGCACAAGATGTAGTGTTGCCAGCTTTTACCTTATCGGTTCTACCACATAAGAAGAAATGGAGTTTGGAGAAGATATCCTCTCTACTATCAAAGGCATATTCATTTATCTAATTATCTTCTTGCATCTCCTTTGTATTGGCTGACTTTAATGCCTTTCACAATATTGTTGATAGGTTATCTATGACTTTTCTCTAGTAGCAAAAAAAAAAAAACAAAATCCATAATCAAGCTAAAATAATCTTTCATGAGGCGAAGAAAGTTTTGAAAGGTGTCAAATTATCAATAAAGAATTCATGTTTGAGATAGTAGAAAGATCAAGCATATTAAGAGAACTCGATGTTAAAAGGCAAAAATGGAGAATGTGATACTAGACTTCCAACTTCAATAAGAGAAATTGAAGAAAGAACACTTGGAGTAAATAGTGGCTACTAAGAAAGATATTATAGTAACTTTTAAAGAAAGTGAGGAACTAAACAAAATGATTCTATAAAAGTGTACTGAGGTCTTCTAGAAGGTCAAGAAAGACACAAAGGCTAAGGTCCTAAAGGTGTATCTTGATCTAAATTTAAACTTCATCACTAGTGAATTGAAACCAGCTTTAGCTTCCCAAGCGACTCCAACAACTCATAAGCCTATAAAAAAGATCCTATGTTCATTTCCCCAGACTCAATGAATGTACTGGATAAAGAGTTTTTAGAGCCTAAAGAGAAATCTGCTTGAGTGTTCATTATATTTTCTTTCTTCTATTGAAATACTGTACTTTAACTACTTAAATATGAAAGAAAAGTTATTTTTCATTATTGTTGTGCATTTTTCATTCATACTGTAATTTCCTAATCTTAGATAAACTCTTCTTTATTTGGGAAAACTGTTACTTTAAAGACTCTTTCTTGATTCTTCTAAAAGAAACATTGGACTTTGCTTTATCAATCAAAATAAAATTGTAAGATGCCTTTTTTTGAAATAAGAAGATAATCCTTCTTGAAATAATCCATTACAGTTTTTAAGGCCCTTACCTCTTACTCTGTATTATTAAAGAAGACTATTTGTACTTGCCCTAAGGAGAGTGTACCGGACTCTTTCTTATTAGGGAAAAGTGTCATTTTAAAGCAGTGAATATAGAAAACTCTTTCATGAATAACCAAAATGAAATGTCTTTCATTCAAATTATTATATCATCTTAATATCCTCCTCAATACTTATAGAAAGACTTTCCCTTGGCTTATCTTAGGGAGATCGTAACAAATCCTTCCTAATTTTGAGAGTGTGTCATTTTGAATTGGATTAAGTGTAGAAAGATTTTCTAGGACCTTTATTAAGCCTGTTTCAAGCTCTTTCATCTTCTTATTTATCATTACTCTCTGACTCTAATCAGATTTAAAAATTTCAAGATTTTAAGGTTTGCCTTGGCCTATGGAAGACTGTATCAAAAGTCTAGAAAGATTATAAAATAAGAGTCGTTCAAGGTACATGGGAGTCTGCCATACTTCTCCAAGACGTCTTTTTATAGAGCTTTCTTTAAAAACACATTTTTCCATGGTCAGATTCCTTGAAGGTCTTTTTCTTTTTTCCTAGCTTGCCAGGAAGCGATGTTGCTGTTCTTTAGTGTATAAAGTGACAATGACAATCTTCTTAATCTTGTCATGTAGTGGGTCAAAATTGGATATTAACAATAGGAGTGAAAATCTTATTTCATAATAAAAAATTGTTGACTCCTTCCTTATATGGCACACAAAAAGTTTATACAAAATATAACTAATGAAAACAAAAAGATCACTAAAGGATCAGTAATAACCGGTGATGAAAGCAACATGTGAGACTTCAAAAGAAAAGGCGAAAGAGACAACAAGCTAAAAGAGGCTCCATTGGCTCAACAGAGGACTCGATCATGGAGGCTGTAAGTAGCTCAATTGTCACCAATCTCCACCATGAGCTTAGAATTAATAAAAATGAGGCCAATAAACGTAAGAACAAATTTGCCATATCTTCCTTTTCTCCCTTTTTAGTCGTCGTTCTATTGCTATCCATTTGATATGCTACTCTAAATGCTTCATCCATAATTTTTTTCTTGACTCGAGCGTACCAGTAGAAGTTTAGGGCATGAGTATTCTTTAGATTCTTGAACTTTTCTAAAGCCTTGAACCTATAATGTGAGCTTGCTAGAGCTTGGACTTGTGCTGGGCAACATTGAGATTACATTATAGCTTTAACTGCTTCACTTTGTTGTCTAAAGACTCGATCACCTTTTCTTTCACCCTTTTGATCTAAGGCATCCACTTTGACACCAAAATTAATTGAGCTAAGGCTTTATGGTCATCCTCTTACTTAAGGAATTAGGATAAGGAAATCCATTTTTCAGAAACTAATGTTTATCTTTTCAAAGCCAGTAAAATAGTAATTTGGAAGGATGAGCTCAAAAAGTCAATTCAAAAAAACTGAGTCAAAAATTAAATTAAGGATAGCTCAAAAAAACTCCACTCAAAGAATTGCATACCACTAGTGTTATACACATCGCGTCCAAATGAAGATGGTTGTTTTAGATCTCCATCAGTGTCACAAAGTAGAGATTCCTCCTACCCAAGTAACCCCAAATAGGTAACATTATTTGGAGCCTTTTAGGCCATGTGTAAGGCCTTCTTAAACATGCAAATATAGTTATCCCTATGGATCCATGGCCTGTCAAGATGAGGGCATAACTCTGAAGTGAAATAGAAATCTTATACCAATTCCAACTAGACCAATTATAAAGGTTCAAGCTAAAATATTGAAATAGAATATCAACGGGCTGATATAAAGCATTTAGGCTGAGGAGAATATTTGCAGGACTAAAGTAAATGTTTCATAAGGTTAGATTAGCATGATTCAAGCTTTGGAATAATCTGGAAGAGTTTTTAAAAGGGAAGAACTCTAGTTTATGTGAATCAAGCTTTATAGTATCTTGATATGGATTTCATCAATTCTTGGTGGAGTTCATATCGTGTTATTTGGTTAGGCTGCCTTTAGTTCTACATTATTAGAGACATCATACTCGTACCTAACCAACCTCTACTTTTCCTCTCCTATGAGAGACTAAGTGCTCTTATCAATGAACTCCTTTACCAATATCTCTTTGACTTTTTCTATATTCTCTTCCTCACCAATCATAAAACTAGATTGAGTTCTAAAACTATACTCGAATCTATCACCCATGGTCACCTAAAAATAGAGCAAAGATTAGCAATATAAGGACAAAAAAACTCACCCAAAAGAGAAAAGAAACTAAGAAATTAATCAAGGCAACTGCTAAAGCACCCAAAGAGCAAGGAAAATCTGCAACCACAGCTAGATAAAATGCTGGAATTAAGATGAATCAAAACATCAAGTAAAAAAGCAAATATGAGAAAACAAAAGAAAGATAAGAGGAGGAAATGAGTCACACATAAAGAATGACATTTAAATGATGAGTTCAACATTAAATACCACTCATACTTGACACCACTAATCATATAGTGAGACGTGGTAGCCCTAATGCAAAAAAGTGCAAAGGTACTAAGTCGAATCCAAAATGGTGGCATTTTGAGCCCCGCACCAAGAATTACCAAAAAGCAATAGTATTTTGAGAGTTAGAAGGCTCAACAATAAGTGGCCCAAAGACAAACGAAGGAGCTCAAGCAAAACCAGTTCAAAAACCTAGGCATCCCGTAGCTTAAGCCTATTTTCTACATTTTATGAAACACAAGTGTTGTACATGTATTTTGTATTCACTTATCTTGGGAAGCTATGTCACCCAAACAAGATCTAACGAACCTCTCCATGTTAACTAACTCATAGCTCAGCTCGAACTTAAACTTGTTAGTTTAACTTGGCCAAAGCACCATCTCCACTAAGGATTATCCCTAGCTCAATCAAAATAACAATTCAGCTCGGCAAATCGGCAATTGAAGCTTCCACCTTTAAACTTGCCACAAGTAGTGAAGCTCAGAAGTAATCAAAACAACCAACAATTAAGAAAATCAACTTGAATTTCTCAAAATATGTTACCATAACCAATGCATAAGATCTCTCAATATCTTTTTCATAATATTTACCCAAAATACCATATACAGTGCCTCTAAATTAGGAGTTTCTCCTTATTCAAAATCACAAATCTATAAAGACTATAATAAATGTAAGTATCTTTTCTTTTTCTTCTTGACATCTATTTAATTATTGGATGCTTACTTGATCATTAGAAGTATCCTCTTCCAAAGGATAATCAAGACCTCGACATTAATTCAGTTCAAGTGGAGTTGTTTTTGAATAATAATAATAATAATATATATATATATGAGATACTTTAAGGATTTAACTTAAATGAAAATATTTAATATTTTGAAATGTTATGTTTTAAAAGCATGTTGATTTGGAGACATTCGTAAGTTAAAGAAATGCTTGGTGCATACTATTTTAGTTTCAACATGATAATTAACAAATGTGTGACCTCATAAAAGAAATGGATATATCATGACGGACACGTCAAAATGGACGGTTTTAAAAAAGCTCTGTTTTTGCCACCGATCACAGGAAAACATAAATAAATAAAGAGCAGAGGAAGAGGAGAGCAAGAGAGAGAACGCCACAAGTAAAAAACAAAATTACAACGCAGTGAAACAACAAGCATTAAGGGACTGTTGGTGTTACATGGAATCAATTTTTAAATACAAGTTCTCTCTTATGAGGGATAAAGGGACAAATGGAGAAAATCCTCTTCCCGTATGAAGACATGTGGGTGAGAATGGCAGGCTTTAAGACAGAGAAATTGTCCAAGAGAGAGAAGAACGACAGAGATCTTACGCACTTAGGTTTGTAGAGGGAAGCTTTGGAGGCTTTTGGTAGTTACAGAATTGAAGCCTAAAAGAGAATTTTGGAGAGGAAAGCTTTAGAGGCAGGAAGCAGGAGGGATCTCTTTTAGTTCTGCGTGTGAGCTCAGTAGGGTGCTTAGTTACAGAGGAGCTTTTTGGTCCCTGATTGCGGTTTGCCATTGCTGTCTGACGAAATTTGGGTGAGAATGCGGGATTTATTGACTTATGATGATCAATTTCTCTATACACGTCTTGAATTTTAGCTTTGTTTGATAATAAGTTCTTTGTTGGTGATCTCTGGAAGCTTTTGATTGTATACTGCTTGATTTGTTGGTCCTGTAGCATTTTAGTCTTTTTCGACTCTCGATTTTGCTTGTTAGCCCCAGGTTAGAGTTTAGTTCAATATTGATTTGGATAACAGCTCAATTGAGTTCTCCCAAAAAAAAAAAAAAGAAATCTCATTTGTGTTTTAAGTTGCATGTTGACTGTAACTGCCTGGTCAAAGTAAATTGCAAGAAAAATTTACTCTTGGATTATGAAGAAAAACATTATGCAACCATTTGTTTACAAAGTGAAGCTCTTGTTCTAGAGGAGGGCATTATTATTAAAATAAAAGAAAAACATCAGTGCTTCAGCAGTTTCATACTTCATGAGGAATACAATTCTAGTTTTTTTTTTTCCCTTTAATAAGTTGAAAGTGCTTGAACATAACTTATTTAAAGCATTAATTGAAGATAGAAGGTTCCATGGGAATCCAAGGATCATAATCTTGAAATGATGTAAACCATGATTTATCTCAAAGGAAATGGCTTGTGAGTCTGGCTTCAAATGAGTCTGATTTTTCTTCTGGTAATCTCGCTAAAATTGCAACATTTGTGTATTCTGTATTAGAAAGTAGGAGACTTGGCAGAAATGTCCAGCACGCAATGCAATTGATAAAGTTGTGGGTTTGGGTAAACAAATTGTTGCTGATCAGAAAACATGACTAATGTGGAGCAAAAATAGGCTGAAATTTGTGATTTTTGTCTTAGATGCTGAATGTGCAACTTTGAACCCCTTGCCCTCCTGTTTTTCCCCTTTGGATTTTGCGGCCTTCTGTGCAGGGGAAAATGATCACATATTTCATTATATTTTAAAGATGTCAAGCCTTGAAGGCTGGTTTGTTGTCGTTTCTCACATATTAATTTTTGCATCATGCCTATCATTTTGGGAAAAAAATTTGACCCTTCTAATTTATTTGATTGCATCTCCTACTCTTTACACATGATAATGTGCATTATGAGTGTTTGTGTTCTATATCATAGCTCCCAGAGAGTACATTATTTTATATACATTAGTATTTAACAACCAGCAATGTGAACTAAAATGAATAGATGATCTTAACATATTCATCTTTAACAACAGCAATGTTAACTAAACATGGGTGATGTGCATAAGTAATTTTCTTATTGATCAACTGTAACAGTAAAACCTGTGAACATAGGCCAAATGGTATTTCCTCTGTTCTAACAAAGGGAAGACCTTATTTTAGTGACAACTGTGGGGATATTTCTGCATGGGGGCTTATTATTGAAAAGAAAAAAAAAAAGAGACAGAAAATGAAAATATCAGTGTTGATGATTCCAGGTAAAGGCTTACAGTTGAAGCAGTTTTAAATGTTCTTACTAGTAGTACTTTCGTTATTTGATGGTTGAGTTTCGATACTGTCAATGTACTTGACTTACAGTTTTTCTGCTGTTAACTAGTGTAATAGTTGCATTCTACCTTCAGGTTTCACTGCTTGGTTGAGGTCTGTATTAGTGGCACCTCTTGGTTTGTAGTTCTCTAAATAATATAACCTGCTGGCTGTTTTCTGTTTTCCCCTTCTCTGGTTGCATAGGGTCTTTGACGGCATATTGTTTTAAGTGGTGTTTAGAGATTACCTGAAGGAACTGAAATTGGAAATGCAAGGGGAGGATTTTGAATCACAAACCTTGGCTTGTTTGCATGGCAGTATGATGTGGCAGCTCCCCATACCAATTCATCAATATTTCAGATATTTACAAGGAAATTGGCATCTGTTGGCATATCTTCTCTTGGCTAGAAAAATTAATTTGAAAGATCTTGGAAAAGGTTTGCTAGAACAGGAGATAGCTACTTGCAATTTGGACTGTGCAAAACTAAATGAAAGAAAGGCTATTCTCATGGCAAGATCTGGCGACAATCATGATGGCCAAGCACCAGACGATGGTCTCCTACCAGGTCTACCTGATGACACAGCATTAGATATTTTAGCCTGGAGTTGCAGGTCAGATTACCCTACACTGGCATGTTTGAATAAAGAGTTTAAGTCATTGATTGACTGTGGATATTTATATAAACTGAGGCGGCGGCTTGGCATTGTGGAACACTGGGTTTATTTAGCTTGCATTTTAATGCCTTGGGAAGCTTTTGATCCTGTAAGGCAAAGATGGATGAGATTACCTAGAATGCCATGTGACGATTGTTTTACCTATGCAGACAAGGAGTCTCTGGCAGTAGGGACTGAGCTACTTGTGTTTGGTCGTGAGTTGTCGGGGTTTGCTATTTGGATGTATAGCTTGATTAGCCGTGATTGGTCGAGATGTCCTCTAATGAACATACCTCGTTGTCTTTTTGGTTCAAGCAGTCTTGGAGAAGTCGCCATCGTAGCTGGTGGAACTGACAGGTATGGGCATGTTCTGAAATCTGCAGAGCTTTATAACTCTGAGATTTGTGCTTGGCAAACATTGCCGGATATGAACTTGCCCCGTAAACTTTGTTCGGGCTTCTTTATGGATGGTAAGTTTTATGTCATTGGAGGCCTGTCAAGCCATACAGATTGTTTGACTTGCGGTGAAGAATATAACATTGAGACAGGGACGTGGAGGAGGATAGAAAACATGTACCCTGATTCCATTGTGGACCCACAATCTCCTCCTGCTATGCGCTCTCCTCCTTTAGTTGCTGTTGTAAATAATCAGCTCTATTCTGCTGATCAAGCAACAAATGAGGTCAAGAAGTATGATAAGACTCGTAACACATGGAATGTAGTGAAAAGGTTGCCAGTTAGGGCCGACTCTTCAAACGGATGGGGGCTGGCATTTAAAGCATGCGGTAACAATTTGATGGTAATTGCAGGACATAGAGGATGTCAAGGTGAAGTTATTGTGCTGCACGCTTGGGATCCAGAGGAAGGGAACAGTGATGGATCAGAATGGAACGTACTTGCTGTTAGGGCACGAGCAGGTGCTTTTGTGTACAATTGTGCGGTAATGGGCTGTTAATGCTTCAGTCTGCCAATATCTTTGGTGCAAACCTTTGGCCTGAGAAGAAAAAGTGAATGCATAATTGATACTGAAGCCAATATCAATTTTTGTCTCCAGAACTTTAAGAATGTTGTATTGTCATTAGCTTTATGTTATGATTGCCTTGCATTACAGTTACAAAGTTATTGAATTTGCTACAGGTACTCATATTGTAATGTTATTCTCATTTCATGTGGCCTACCGCCTTTCTTCTATTAGAGTTCAGATACTTAGTTGTTTAAAGCTCATCATACTTTCAAATGAAATACGGTGAGAAGCTGAGGAAGAAAGATCAACTAGATCATTGTTTTATGAGATCAACTCATACTGCTTTATATCCATAGACAATCTGGAGTCATCGTTAAGCTTTGATGGCCTTTGGAAGATTTATGTTTGAGACAGAAAGCTAATCCTGACTATTCAGATCTAAGGGAATCAAAATTCGTCGGTTTTGCACACATTGTTCACTAATGTTGGAGTGGTGACTTGCATCACCTGTCAATTTAATGGAAAATGTTCTTGGTTGCAAGTTTTACAGATCTGTCGCTGTCTTCGACAGACTTAGGGAAGGGTTTCCTCACTAATTCAGAAATCCCAAACTCCACACTTTCTTGTGATTATGAAAAGTAAATTTATCATCAATTCAAAGGGAATATAAATTCAGAATACAGAAGGACAACCATTGAAAGTAAGCGGTAATGAGAGAACTTTCAGTGGCTTCAGTAAGAAAGCAAAAGAGGAACTGAAAGAGGCACAGATGATAAACACATCGTCTGCTCTCATGAAACCCATTAACAGACACCCCACAACCATCCTACTGCATTCAATCAAACCTTCATCAGCCATCAGAACCACGGTCCAATACTTTGTTACTATCAACATTAGCACCATCATAAAGAACAGGTTGATGAAGTAGCATTCAGTTATCTATACGCAATACTATTGATAAGTGGGAATTATGCACAAAAGATTACTCAAATCAAAACTTCATTGCGGTATGCTCAAACATGATCCTCAATGTGCAACCATGAAGTTATCCTTCGAGCAGTCTGTTAATACTTCCTGTGTTGATTGTTTAATAATTTCCTTTTCCTACACAACTGGAGAAATATATAACCTGCAAACAGTGGAATTTATTCATTCTGCTGGAGGAATATCAACAAACCGAGCACAAGTGATAACCAACAGCAACATCATGCAATCAGTGATCAGTCTATGACTTCCTTGACTTTGACTTTAACCACTGATCGACAGGTGAGATACTATCTCAGTAGATTAAGTATTACTTCATTCATGTGTTCTAAGTAATATTAAAGGAAATCTTCATCTGTGGAAGCATTCATTTTGATATCTAATGTAAATTATATCTAATGACTTGACTGTTTGTAGCACAACATGCCTAAAATAGCAAGAACAAACCACAAAAATTTGCCATATTTTGTCCCATGTCTCATGGAACCTCTGAAAGCAGCTACATGATATAAACTAATTCCACAAGTATGGTGAGTTTTATTCCTATATTGAATATCAACAATGGATTTGCTCACTAAAATGAAGAAAGAAGTAAAATATTAAGTAAATATACAGTATGCGACTAAAAAAGAATACTATGGGCCTTCAAACAAACATGAAGACTTATAAGAACACTTCTTCTTCCACATATAGGACACAATAAACAGCCTCCAGTGATAAGCACTCTTGTCAATGATGAGACTCTCATGGAGCCAGGAAAAGACAATCAGGTCAGTACACTGTCTGGTGCAGTCAAGGCATTTCTCAACCCGAAACAATCAGCTTCTTTTAGAGGTGAAGTGCAAGCACGGTCTAAGCGATTACTGTTGTCATCTTTCCTAAAGATATGGTTAGCATGGATTTATCAAGCATAGGTAACAGTGAATTTTCCCTTTTCCGCATCAGAAAATAAGAAGTCTCCTATTGGTCAACAACATCAACCACCAGCTAGTAATTGACATTGAAGAAACTAGAAAAGATCTACTTACGTATGAATACATCAGTCAATTGGATGTTTATCAGCTTGACGAGATGTATAATGCGCAGAAAGCAAAAGCAGAGAAAGGAAAGCACTGGCCACAAAAATTGCATCAAACCATCGGTGATAGAAGTCAAACTGAATATCTCCACCCAGTACGTCCGTTATGATTATCCTGCCAAATTATACCAGCTTAGATAGCAGCTAAAAAGCTACTGATGTTGAAGTAATTTTTTTTATTTAAAGAAAAAACAAAAAGATCTCTATGGTAATAGCTAACACTTACCGCTTTTCTTAAGAAAAAAAAATCACAATGGTAACAGCTAAAACAGGAAAATTGAATGAGTAACCAGACTCTAAAACATATACATAGGAATCCACACAAGACGTCAAGCCATATTTCTTGCGTTTCAGTAGGTCACTGTGTCATAATTGTCCAATAAAAATTCTACAATGGTTGTTCCTGATTTTTCCTGCCATTCTGGTTTTAATTAAGTTTATTATATCTCATTCAAAAAATAAGGGGAGGGGAACACAATATTATGTTGACCATGTGATTATTTCACATGAAATATGTTTACTATGTACATAAAATACCAACATACCATTTGAAAAATCCACTAAAAATGATATAATTTTGCTTTAAGAAAACAGCATACCTGTATTCGTTTGCTAAACTTTTTCTTATCAGAAGAATAGAAGACAGAAAGTACATTCCCATAATTTCAGACAAGAAAAGTACAACATTGCTTGAAGATCCACTTCCTACTCGAGAGACTGCAAAGAAGAACTGCATCCAACCAGAAACCTCAAGTTAATTAGTAGGGACTACCAAGAAATTACCTTTTTTATTATTAATTTCATAAGAACACAAACAAAACTACTTTGATTATCCTAGTTCACTTCTTTTACCAATGGACACAGGTTTTCGCATGAATAAAAGAATGCTAATGCCCTGGAATTTATCAGAAACAGTGATCTCATAACAGTTTGCTACTTTAGTATCTTAATAGAATGAGATGCAAAGCAACTAGTGCATAAATAAAGCTTTAAGCCTCAAGAACATCTGCTATAAAGTCATTTCCAAGTCATACAAACAGAAATCATCCTTTACTTTAAAATATCTTAGGATCTAGTGGAAGTTTCTTTCAATCTGGCTGCAGCATTGGTACCGACTATTGCATCACCCTGTGTACTTGTTCATAAGCCCATCATCCTAGAAGACAGGAAATATTTATGAACTTCTATAACGAGGTTGCATGTGCTCCTAAACTTAATTAAAAAGGTCAATGATGGGTATCCTTTATCTCACTTACACAAGACAACAAAGAATAAATACATACACACATGCACAAACCAAAAGAGTTTTCAGAAGCAGGTAAGTCAGAGTACCTTCATAAGATTTGATAAGAATCCCCGCACTGATATAACAATCAACATTCCAATAAATAATAGGGAGATATACTGCACATAAAAAAATAAATAAAGAAAACAAAAGATAAGACAAAAGCAGTCAGCCCATGTACCCCTGAAATGATAATAGAGTTAAAAGTTAATAGCTGATGATTGCGTTTGATGTGCTTGCTATGGCTTTGACTCAATGGTTTGCGAAAACTATGTAACAGTCCAAACATAGAACACCTTATAATCAACCCAAAAAAAAAAAAAAAAGAAGAAGTTTATACTTTTCAAAAGGCAGGCTGTCATCAGAAAAATCTTTTATAGTACCAAATGATGCGGTCCGTGAACAGCTACAAGCCAGTGTAGTCAGATTTAGATTTATACTGTCAACAAATTCAGCCACCACATGGTAAACAGCAGCACAAACTAACCTGAGATAGTAATGTAGCATCAATTCCTATATCAAAGAACTGTAAGAATATGCTAATTGTCCTTGTCACAGGATCAACTGACCCAGCCTGTCAAAGAAAAAGACTGTTATGCAGAAAATTTAGAAGATGGGGTCAAATGGTTTGAAGATGTTGGTCATATGGAAATACAAATTTAGCATACAAACAGCAGAGAGAATTAAGAGATGAAAAGATACCTCCTTGAAAACAACACTTTGTAAAGACTGCACAAAACAAAAGATTAAGTTAAAGCAACCTGCTTCCACACATTAAAATGAGACTAAAAGAAAAAAATTGTTTAATAAGCACCGACATCAAAAAGATAGGTCTGCAATTAATAAGTTTATAATAAGATTGTTATGAGCAACATAAGAAAATAAGTATGGCAAGCAAGCCAACAACAAGCAAAAAAGTGAGCAACTTATAAGTCAGATCTGAATCTATAGAATAAACCCAAAAAAAAAAAAAAAAATTCCCCCTACAATCACACTCCCCAATTAAACTTTCATCAAGTTGTTTTGGGCCATGACAAAGTTCTTGCAAAAGTAATCCCAAAATGAAAATTTCAATGAGAATTCAAACAAACAAGGTGTCAAAGTGCAAGCAGCAATTTAAAGAATACATAAGAACCAAAAGCCCACGAAAATTACCTCCCTTGAACATGATCAATTCACAAAGGGTTTGCTTTTCTTTTCTTTTTCTGTTCTTTTCAACTAAACTTTAGTGCATAAGTTATTGGCTTCAACATTCCAGATAGTTTACAATATGCCCACTCACAAATAGTCATTTCAATAAAGATTGAGGTCAACTGTGGCCCAAGAAAATGTCTATGATGTCAGAGACTCAGCTGAAAGGACTTATTCATCAAACAAATAAAACTTTCAATGCATAATTCAGGAAAGTAGGTGAAATTAGTTAACGAAAAGCCAACTGGATATCTAATTAGAGCAATTGGCTAAAGTTGTCCACAGAAATACCAAGTACAAGATCATCTCCCAGCAACTTGGATCTAAGTAACTGCTTGCAATTGACTTAGATAAACCTCAGATGAATCCAAATAATCATTTATAATGGACTTGGAGAAGATTCAGGTGGAAAGATTGGCTGCTTATTCAGATTTCAGCTAGTGATATAAATTTGGTGGAAGAAGAGAACTCTGGTTCTGACACTCAGATATAGTTTACTAATCAATCTGGAAAGAGAAACCAAAGATAGAGTAGAAATAAATGTGAAGTTAATAAAGTAACATAAGCCTTCTTGCTTGTCCAATGAGATATGGGCAATTTAAAGATGTTCAATTGTTAGTATTCTAGAAATTATATGTAAATTGCTCCAAAATTCAAGTATTTTCTAGTATTTTATCCATTCTGAAAAATGAACCAACATCAGATGATAATATGTTTGGAGGCCTGATATCCAGAGCCTATATCTTCGAGTCTATTTATAAACACCGTAAAAATTCTCTGAAATTCAGTCCAATTTTTCGCTAAATTAAAAGTAGGTTTTAACCATCCCCCGCAAGGTATTATGGAACAAAGCAAAACTGAAAATTCCTGAACCATGACAGAATCTTCAGACATACAAATTAACCATACCTTAATCATTTTATACACACAATAGACTGAACATGCATAACCAAGAAAATTCTGCATGTGACCCCTCCAAGTTCGAGAAAAAGCAGCAGCCTCCTGCACGCAACACATAAGAACAACTCTGAGAACTGCTTTTCAAAAATAATATTATTAAAAAGGAAAACAAAAACATAGAGATCAACACAAAAAATATATAACAGAGCATTCAACTATGAGTCCTTAGTACACCAGTGAACAAAAAGATACCATCTTTTGAAAAACAACATACTATATCATATGCCCATGATAAAAAGAAAGTAGTTCTCCCTACATGGCAGTTAGTAACTAAACTTTACAAGAAAATCAATTTAGTGGGCAGATGACGTGTCAATTTGTACTTGCAAGATTTCAATTGTGAATAAACTATATACCCCAAAAAAAGTTTGTTTTACGAATTGTGCTCTATCCTAGTAGCCAAACCTAGATTATAAAATTTTCATGATACCTCAAGCACCATCTTTTACCTGTTTAGCCTCAGATACTATTTTAACAGTAGTCTAACCATATTGTATAGCCTTTCAAGAACAACCAGCCCATATGAGTTTTAGGAGGAGTAAAAAGGAAAAATGAACACCTTAGCAAATATAAAAGAAGCATGTAACAGAAGAAATGCAGATGGACAGTGTCTTCAGAACCATGAAACAGTTCTAGAAGGAGCCACTCGAAATAAAAGTACAAGTGAAAGTAAGTCATGATAGCAAACTTTAGCCTGGCGAAGCTCATAGATTTCCAAGAATAGCTGCTTGGAGAGTTCTTCCAAAGCTCCCACCTCTGCTTCCATTATTTTGATATCTTCATATGAAAGAAGGAAAAATGATGACATATCAATTTGAGGAAGGAAATAATAAAATATAATAATGTCATCAAGCATTTAACACCCAATGCAAATACTATGAAGAGTAAAAGTACAGCAACTAACACCGCTTTCCAGTCAATCTATAAAGACAATAAAATCCTAATAGAAGAGGGGTGCAGGATCGGAAGATGAGTATTGTGGGTCGTTTCTTTGAAAAAAATCTAAACCTTCAGACTGAATGGGATGGACATGCACAGTGTATATTGGAGAGGAAACAGTACAAGCAGTTCAAAGTAAAAGATTATTTCACAATCATTCAGAATAACCAAGTACAAAGAGAAACAAGTCCGCTGCCATGGATGGTAATATGGAAGCCCAAAGTGCCTCTAAAGATGGCATTCTACACTTGTGAAGCAGCTTAGGGAAAACCTTTAACTATCGACAATTTGCCGAAATGATGAAAGATACTAGTTAATAGGTGTTTTCTGTGTAAAGAGAAGGCCGAATCTCCCAATCACATTCTGTTATGGTGTAAATGTACAAGGCGGGTACGGGAAAGTGCTATAGCATTGTTGGGTTATAGTTGGATAGCAGCTGGTTGAGCTGTAGCTGAGTTATGTGCATGGGAAGGCCTGCAGCTGACAAAAAACAAGAGGAAACTGCCTGCAAGGATCCCATTGATGGTATTTTGATTGGCACGGAATTTGAGGAATAAGAAAGCTTTTAAGGGGAGGCAAACTCCTCTTTTGTGATTGGAGATGGATGGGTTAGAATATTGTAAGTATGGGCAACAGGGTGGATTTTGTAAACAAGGAGGAATTTGTGGAATTCATTGAACTCCTTATCTCTAGATAGGTTCTTATATTTGTAAATGAGAGGCACGACCTTGGTGCCATTTATAGTTATACATATAAATTATACGTGTTTCTGTCAAAAAAAAAAAAGTTTAAAGAAATTTATTATGATATTATCTTGAGAATTCAGTATATTTGAGATTTAAGATCACTGTTATTTAGGACAAAGTTAAGTGGAAATTCCCGTACATTCCTAAAACAAGCAGCTAGAGGAATCATTCTATATTTCAAAATAAACATTAATTCTCAACCTCAGAAAGAGATATCCAACTTCACTAAATGACAATATTATGACTGAAGGAAGTTATCTGAACCCATACCAAGAAACACTTTAAATCCATAGTTGAAGGTAGAAAAGGAATTCCGTAAATTTTTAATTAAGTTAGACCGAAGTGCAAGCATTGTTAAACAGAAGGCACAAGTGAAAATCTTATTTAAAACTAGGTGAGCAGGTACTTTGATTGCAATTAACCGAAAAAAAAAAAGATAAAACAAAGAGAAAAGGAAAAAGGATTGGATTAAAGTCAAGCAAATAGGATTTTGTATATATCATATTGTCTTTCAACAAGCTACTAGAACAAAGCTCATATGAAGTATTTCCATCGAGTTACCCCTAGCTATCAGGCATCTAATAACTTGCAAAAATTTCCCAAGATAATAGATGTACGGTGGAATAAAAAGTATATTAAATATAAACCCCCAAGCTAATTCAGAAAACATTGCCACAGGACTCCCTTATAGGTTATTAATTGATAATATTGTTAAAAATGAAAAGGCTATCCTCTAATAGTTCATGTTATCCAGCATGGTCATCCAATGAGCAAAGGCCGGAAAGAAGACATAGACTAAGATTTTAGAGGGAGGAATTCTTTGTTATAGGCCTCTCAATATTTTACATCCCATAGAGTTAATGAACTCACTTTGCAACTTCTCAAGAGGCTAGGTCAGCTAATTGTTCATAAATCTAGACACATGTTTGTGTCCGTGCTTCACAGAAGACTTAGATGAAGGACACTCAGCTTCAGCCATCCAGCTTTTTTTCTTTTTTTTTTTTTCTTTTTCCTCTGTAACTTCCAATTGATACAGAGATATACAAAATAAATTCATTTGGGACAAATTCACTCTTAGTGATATTCATCAGTATGATTAATATCTTACATTCATATGTTGTGCATTCTTTATTATTGATTTTCTTTTTTTTCTTTTTCTGCTCTCACCCATAGATACATTTCTAATACCAATCAAATTGCGATTTCATATTTTTAAAACAAAAATTTGAGGCTGTGATAGTTGAACAGGTTCATAAATTTACAGACGCAACCAAGAAAAACAAGTTTTCAAAAGACTGCAAAAATAAAGTGAGGAACCTATTCAGCTGGTGATCTTCCAATAATAACAAATAAATTATTAACAGGAAACTGCACAGCATATAACAACAAATAGAGGGGGAAATAACATGAACCTTGCTCCTTTTGGTCGTCTTGCACAGACCGTACAACAGTGCCAACAATCCGTTTCAAGAAAGATCTAGCATTTAATTTCTGAAAAACACAAACTTAATCAGCTGCAAATAAACATGTGAACTTCTATATAGCTTTGAGTCACAAACACTTGCAACTTAGTAAAGACCTGTCTTCAGCTTCTATGCAGGATCATCTACAAATACGTAATAGGGAATATGTAGGTAAAACATTACGTTAAACCATTCCACCAAGTAAATAACATAGTGAACCAACATGCTAGCCACCCAAAAGCTACTACTAAATTTAAGAGTTTAGAGTGATAATTTATATATCAATTTAAGTGGGCCATTAGGCCACTAGACCACATATCATAAGTCTCTTTTTTCTTCTGCTAACACATCAGAATGTATACAATATACTATTAAACATTAAAGACCAAGAAGTACCAGATTATGCAAGTTGCTAGTGCAGCAAATTTAAAGAAAATGGTTAAGCCAGAAGGTTCCTTCTCTCAGTAGTAGTAAGTTGAACTATGGAATTCATACTTACTGCTGAAAGTAAAAGGTGAAATGTTTTAGAAACTAAACCTGTGAGCTGAATTGTTTAGGCTTTCAAGCATTTTACATAAGTCATCTCTTAGTTAAATGTGCATGAATCAACTTCCAGTTTACAGTGGCATATCAACATGCTGTTGGGCCCAATACCAAACTCGTGCTACTTCCCAATACCCCTGATCAACAGAAACCCAATTAAGTTCATGACTTGTTATATATATATATATATATATATACTAGCAGAAACAAAGGGGGAGTATTATTATATACAGTAGCACCAAGGGGGTGCAACCCATATAGAAAGGTTAATTTCCTAACATGTTAGAAGTTCTACAAAATCTACGAATTCTCTCTCATTTACAAAATCATTCCGAGTATCCCAACTTCAGAATATGAATCCATTGAGGACAAAAACTCCTCAATGGGTGTTCCTTTCCCTCAAAAACTCTTCTATTCCTTTCACTACAAATCAGCCACAAACCCAACAAGAATACTTTCCTAAGTAGTTGTTTCCTAGTTTTATCCCCGCAGATGCCATTCCATGCCAAGAGCTCCACCTCCACTATCCCCCTAGCCACCCAATCGACCACCAGCTTCTGTAGTACTGCCCCCCACATCTGTCTAGCCCATTCGAACTCCAGAAACAAGTGTTGGACTTTCTCTTTGCACAAGCACACCAGTTCACTAAGGTGATACCCCTTTTCTTCAAGTTATCAATAGTAAGCACCTTCCCATGTATTACCTCCCACAGAAAGAGGGATATCTTTGCTAGGACTCCCTCCTTCCACACTAAATTTCATGGATACAACTTCTCCCTCCCAAGTTGATCCAACAGCTTCTAGAAATATCTAACCTTGAAGTTCTCTGGCCTACTACCACCCATGCTCAGCATTACCTTATCTGGCTGGTCCAGATTCACTTTCACTTCCTGAATCTTGCCATAAAACTGCAGAAGACCTTGCATCTCCCAGTCCTGTGCGTTTCTCCTCATTACCACAGTCCATTCCACCCTAATCCCTTCTCCCTAGATGCAGTCACTAATCATGGCATCCTAATCATGTCTCCAAGTCTTGCGCTCAATGCTGATGGTGAAGGACGCCATCAGAATCGAGGGACACAACCTCTTCCTACGACAGCCAAGGGCTCTCCCTCTCTCACTCTAACTATTCTTTCACCTTTCCACATTTTTGCAACTCCTTCATTAAATATATTACTTGTCAAGGATAAGAAGATAGTTTATACAAATATCTTTTCCACTTCTTTTCCAGTTTTTTTTTTTTTTTCACGTTAAGTATAGAAAACTTCACCAGATAGAATATTGAAAAGTTTTCACAAGATGGAATATTGAAAAGTTTTCAGAAAGAACCTGATAAAAATATCACCCAAAATCACATATGAATGTTACCGAAATGAGAAACAAAGGCCTTAATGTAACAATATTTCATCAAATGGAAAGCATCAATGAATTGGCAAGATAAATAAACCTCTTCTGATCCTTGAACTCGTTCCACTTCCATTTGAGACAGAATAATCTTCTTTTTCTTTGCAATGCAAGTCTCAATTGATTGCATCAGTTGTCTCTCCAAGGCCTTAATCTCTGATTCCTCAATTTCTCTACCACAATTTAAGTACATGAAAGAGCACAAAATCAACATGGGGAAGAACTTAATATCATATTAAATATAGGTTGGTCATTCTGCAGTTTGTAGAATTACATGTATAGGCTTGCTTGGAAGTTCTTAATGTCATAATTAATAGATAAAGATGCCAATTGGAATAAGAATCCAATCAAGAGTGGGACAGTTATTCATGCAATCAGCTGTTAAGGCGATGACTACTAGTAGAAGATACAGACTATTGGTATATGGATTTTGACACGTCTGAGATATCGGCAGGTATAATATGTTGGATATTACAATCTTCTCTGGCAAAAAAAATTTATGTTGCATATGTCCAATCATGTTTGTATCATTGGAAAAGCCAAATAGCACACCTTATTACTACTGGCTTACCCTACATTCGTGGATGCCATCATTCCACAATTAATGTCATAAAATAAGAGACATTGCTGGAATGACATAGGCATCAAACACATTTGCAAGAGAAAATACAAAGTAGACATATGAGCAAGAAAATACTTTACAAGCAGTTAATAGAAGCGCAGGAAAGAACGTGTGAAAACTATAGTAAAAAGAAATTTAAATTTAAACTCATGTCCCCAAAAAGGTCATGAAGCAAACATTACTAAATTACCTGATAAAAAGTGATAGATAGCTGTATGGCAAATTCACAGCTCCAAAACCAGATAGGACAGCCATGACAGTAACACCAATCACTCCAATTCTGCTAACTAACTGTGGCATGGTAAAGAAACCTGAAAAGAAAAACAATGAGAAGCTGAACAGCCCAAAACAACATGGAAAATAATGGCAAAATTTCAGAGAGTGTAGATACAAAATAAGATACTCAAATTCAAAACTTACGGGAAAAATAAATAGAAAATAAAATGAAAAAAGAAAAAGAAGAAAAGGATAAATATGGTTTAGATATCATAGCCACAGAAAGACATCTTCATCTGTTAAATTACCTGTACAGTTCTAGACATGCGGAGATAAGGATCCTAAAATAACAATAAATCCAAACTACAGAGTTGTTCAAAATTTTGAACGTTCTATAGAATGGACTCATATAGTAACAAGCCACATAAGTTTAGATGTCAGCCTAAAGTGTAACATAAGGACTTCACTACAAAAATCCTGTTCTGCCTCCAAGTAAATTTTGGAGTTTTAGATAGATAATATTGGAAAATGCATATTAAAAAATGTCTTATGTATATCATACTTTAACGAAATTTGTGAATTGAAAAGTAGAAAAGCTTCATTGATATCCAAATGTGTCTGTTAGTCCAGATATTCTCTGATTTAGGTATTTGTTCAGACAGACATTACTTGGACATATAGTTGCTTCAGATTACAAAAAGCAACTCTTCCCCCAGTTTGCATGTTTGATGGCACGAGTCAATTGTCGATTGTCACGTCACTTTCAGTTTAAAGGGACTTGTAGAAGTTTGATTTTGAGATGTTAAAAGTATTGGTTTTCTGCCCACAAGTCATGCCAATACCCTTTCCCGACTTGATGCCAAAAGCCACAAGCCCTTCTTTTGCCTTTTATCTCATTTTTTGGGCTTACGAAGATACCTTTTCTGGAACCGAAAAGGTTAATAAGTCCAAAAACAAAAATTCTTAATTTCAGTTGCACAATTCTAACCACAGACAAAACTCAACTTCATAATCCTGAATCAACTTTACCAATTCGCTCCAATTAATTCTAAGTCCACTCCTCCAGGACTAGGTTTCAGATCATGCCGTAGAGATTCTCCAATAAACACTACGTTTGTCTGAGCGCATGAATGTATAGATCAACATCCTTTTCAGCTTCATCTTTTCCTTCAAGTCAAACACTCCAAATTACCTTTCATTCTTCACCAATTTGTTATTTGTCGTGACCGCAGCTACATTTTCAACCATGAAAGTTGGTGTGCTAAACCAATTCATTGCACTAATTTTCACTCCACTGTTTCCAGGATTAGACAGCTCTAATCAAGTCTATCAATTTTCTTCTACATATTGTGTGTGTGTGTGTGTGTGTGAAATTGACTATTCTTTTCAGCTTCATCTCAAAAATCCAAGAATCGTTATTCTTTACAAATGAGTAATTTATTATGACCAAAGTCACAGTGGCATTCATGAAAATTGCATATGCATGCATGAGCTTAAAAGAAAATGGGAAAGGCTAAGGAGAGTGATCAAGGCCATATGAAAACATGGTGAGATATAAGCAAAATAGGAGCAGATAAATTAGCAATAAGAAGAGGAACCCAGTAAGAAAACCCTGAATTTAAAAAGAATAGAAATACTGACAGAGAAGAAGGGTAAGAGGGAGAGAAAAAGATAAGAGAGAGAGAGAGAGAGGGAGAAAAGAAAGCAGCCATATAACAAAATGCAAATCAAAACCTCTGTCAGGAGAAGGCATAGGAAAGTGAATGCCCATGCGCCAAAAAGCATAAAGAAAGGCCAGCAAGAATAGGATGCCTCCAGTTGCAGCCCGTTCCTTTCTAACACCTGTGATGAAAATTCACATTGACAAGTGAACACTGGATAATGAAAGGTAATTCCCCTGATTAAAATCCCAAAATAACAACATTCCCTTTTTTTTTTTGGGGGGGGGGGGGGGGGGGGGGGGGGGAGCAGAAACAAAAAGTATAAGAAGAATAACAACATTCCTGTTGCATTTTAATTAATAAAATATGAGCAAATAAATGCAATAATTAGTACTCAATAGATGTCAGCAACATATTTCTTCATGTGTCCTCCCTCACTATCCTCGATCAGATTGAAGAACATTGTAAAATTATCAATATCTAGAAAACTGAACAGAATATAACCACAATAATCACAATATAAAAGTACTTGATGAGAAGAATATCATACCATTGAATAACAACATGTAAAATATAGTTCTAACAAAGTTAGATGAGGGAACAGGGCATGCCATCATGCTGTCGATATCATGAATACATATTCAACTATTTTCCACAAGTGTGGTTTAAATATCAACAGCTCATGAAAGTATTCAAAAGCCTAACCCTTATTCAAACTTTATGCTCACACTCATTCAATCATATAAAAATTCCCACCAAAGCATTTGCGCTCAGAGTAATAAATAAGATTAATTTGCTTATAATATCACCACCACAACAAAATGAAGTCTAATACTACCTTGTTTGACAAGACATCAAACAGTGATGAGCATTTAGCAGATGACATGCTCTGGATAACCGTAAGATAGATAAATTATAGAAATCCCTGGCAAGAACTCATATCAAAGTACAACCACATCTGATTAAAGATATGCAAGCAACATTCAGAAAAACATCAACCACAAATCCTTAATGTTGACTGTTTGGTAAATACTACAAAGACAGCAAATAACCCCAACAAAAAAGAATCAGCATGAAGAAACAAACTGTACCGTTGTTGCAAAGCATCAAATAGCAATGATAATAAGGCAACATGAAAACCAAGAGTATTATCAGACAAAACAGGTCGATCTTCCAGTTAACCATTCTTGCCCTGGATCCAAAGGAAAACAACTGCACATCAATACATCAGTCATAGAAGTTAAAATGTTGTAATAAGAATTGGTTTTTGGTTGAATTTTGACTAAATGCAAAGAAAAAAAAATACATAAAACGGAAAGAGAAAGAGCAGAAAAGGAAAAACTACTTAGCAGTGCCCTAGGATCAACTTGTGTCATGTCATTGTTATGCCAAAGCCAAGTCCATGTAATACAGCTCTAAATAGATAATGATGAGATACTAACCATAGATAGAACTTAATTTTACTTGTGAAAAGTTCAAAAAAGAATGTTAAAAAAAATCTCTATTAAGTCCCATGGTTAATCAGTTGTTTTAATGGCATTAGTCCTTTGAGAGAAGAAAGGCAACATTAATTAAGCAGCATGGTTAATCAGCTCCGAAGAAATTAAAGACGAAATATATATCCAAATATATATCAAAACTCAATTCCCTAATTTTCATCCTTTCTCATCAATAACAAATACAGCACATAATTTAACAATTAAAACTTACAAAATGGACAAGACAATCTCCATAAGCACACTAGTTGTATAAGCATTAATCAAGCAAAAATTCCATACATGTCAGTCCAAAATTTGGACAAAAAATGGTGTAGCCGCCAATTACTCATCAGATGGAAGAAGAATTAGCCACAAAAGTTCAAAAAAATTAAGTTCTGAAGTCTAATTTCCCAAGTTTTCATCCATTTCCCTGCATTGCATATAACTTTATGTGTGATAATAAAAGTGAAAAAGAGTAAAGGTCTGAGTAGCAACCAGCTTTTGGAGACAAAGATTGATAATCTTGACCAAGCATAATCCTTATTTTACCCCTAAACAATACCAAATCTAATAAATGAAACTTCACTTTCTTGCATTTTCATAACATTTTCTCTGAATGAGACAGGGAGCCTTGCAACCAGAATTTTACATAGTAACACCAAGGGTGTGTTTAGAGGCAATTACTCATTTAAAACACACAGAAAAATCTGAACTAAGTCTAAAAGTTATATTAGACCCAAAATCATCAACAGTCCTCTGTTCATGTGCTGTCCACTAAGCTCTTCAAGTAATCTTTTCAGACCACCATCTCAAAAATACTAAGTTACACTGTCCAAAGACATATATAACTTGTTTCCCGTATCCTCTTGATTTGGAATTTCATCCACAGTGACCATTAGTGATCACACACTGTTCTTCTATTGTCTCATATTTGTGCAGCAACCAAATTAAGCCTTCGTATAATGGAAAGGGAGAATTTGGATGATGTTATCCTGTTTTGAGATAATAATTTCAAATCAAAACAAGGAGTACAGACTAACTCTCTTTTATTTTCTAATATTTGCAGCAATTAAACACGCTTGAAAGAGAAAGGGAGAAATTGGATGTTTAATACTCTTTCACAAGACACTAAGAGAAATAGTTGTTTCAAATTAAAGCTCTCAAAACCAGCACTTCAAACTTCAAACTCAAGTTTCCTATGGCTTCCCTAAATTGCACAAAAACAAGCAAAATAGAACAAATATGCATACACACACAGAAACATGTGACAAATACAGTGGCAACCCCTCTTCTGAAAGAAATATGGTGATAGCAGTTTATAAAACCCATAAAGATTAAAGGTCAGTTTCTCTCATTTTCAGATGAACCAAACACTGACACATATTAAGTGTCATTAACCACAAAACCATCAAAAATCCTCCTTTGATTCTTGTTCCCTCACTCTCTAATTTTCCAGCAGCCACATGAGCTAAACAGTAATGCATGTCAAGTAAGATTAGTGTCCCAACAGAAGATTAAGTTTGATATTTGTATAGACCCCAAAATCGATAAAGACACTTAATGCAGTATAATCTCGTTTTCTTCCATTTCTCACATCTTATGAGCAACCAGACAAAGCAAATCAAAACAAACTCAAGACATTTGCATGGACTACACCCATAAAACGTGTAAATAAATGAAATATGAAAAGATATTAAGTATAGGAGTAGAATCAGGGTTACTCTCTGGAAAGAACAGGGATGATCTCAAAGAGAACGAGCTGGAGGAGATTGCAAGAGAAGGCAAAAACGACACTGAAAATGATCTGAACCAATACTCGCTTTTCTTCGTACTCTTTGTAGAGCCTTCGATTCAAGAACCAAAGCCCTGCCCATCCCAACAAGCACAGTGATCCCATCACCACCACTCCCTCGTAGATCGCCCATGCCCACCCCATCCCACGTCTCTCTCTCTCTCTCTCTCTCTCTCTCTCTCTCTCTCTCTGCGTAGACAATCTTCCTCTCCAATCCGCTCTCTTGTGCGGTCCAATAAGATTCTCTTTCTACGATTCAAACAATACCTCTCTCTCCCTCTCTGATGCCAGTCGATTCTTCCCTCTTTCACGCACAGAAACTAATGTGTAAAATTTGTAATAATATATCTCACTTGATCAGTAAGTTCGTCAGAGATGAAAAAAGGACATGATTCTTTTGCTTGGCTTAGAATTGACGTGCTCGTGCGTGTTAAAGACCATTTACAAGGTAACTTCAAAACACTGAGTAGGTGTTGAAATGTTGTTTTTATTTTTAGTGAAATATCAAATTATAAGTTTTAAAAACTAATATAATAAATGAATATAGTATTATATCATTCATTACATTAATTTTTTTATTTTTTAAAAAAATTTATTTTTAATTAAATTTAATTCTTAATACGTAATTATATATATATATATGTATATAGTTACTCACTGCAGCGAAATAGGTAGCCCCATTTTAATGAGTTTGGGTAATGTGCCCTAGCTGCAGAGAGATGATGTCATAGAAAAGGTGCTTTCTTGCCTTAACCCTAAATTTCAAACATTCATCTCCTTCGTCTCTCCAAAGTGCAATCTAAGCCCTTATCCATTCATTAAACTTCTCCAAACTCCCAAATCACTATCACACATTAATATTCTTCACTCTTTTTCATTAATATTCTCACTCACTGTTTTCTTTCTCTTTTTAAGAAAGCACACACAAGGAACAAAGGGTAAATTTCTTAGACTCTCCTCATTTGAAAAGTCAAGTAAGTTGTTGAAATTTAAGACTATTTATAGTACTTAAGGAGTGAGTAAACTTTGTTTGAAAGTGAGGAGGATGTGGAAGAATTTTAGAAGTATGAATTTGAATTTGATTAATTTATCTTGTGCATGGTTGTATGGTGATTAGTTGCTTGTGCTCATTTTATATATCATTAGATAGTGTAGGTTGAGTAAAGAGTCACTTAAAAATATGTTTTTCAAAAGGAACTATAAAAAAGATAAAATTTCTACCTCTCAATTATTTAATGACATAACTAACTTTATGTCATATGAGTTAAGTATCAAGAGTAAGGCTTAAGAAAAGATTATTTAGGGATATGTCCCATCATTACCTTCATATTGCACATACCATTGAGACGTGGTTGATAGACTTTTTATGGGCAATCAATGTCTACCACCATGATTATGGTGAGAGAATTCTATGCTAACTTCAAGGAGACCATTAATTGAACAACCATGACAAGGGGTAAGCAAGTCAATTTTGATAGTAAAGTGATTAATGGGTTCTATAACTTAGTTATCTTTGACGTTGATAAGTTAAGTGTGCTATTTGATAAAGGTGCCTAGATGAGGTCATTAGGTCCATATGTGGCAAAAAAGCCTATTGGACTATCATTGGGGGAATAAGGACCTCCTTCCCAACCAGGGAGCTTAGAAATCATTTGAAATTGTAATATCACTTTATATGTTGTAAGTTGAGCCCTACAACCCATCTTACCGAGTGCTTAATGAAAAAGTTGTTATGCTCTATTGCATAGAGCATGGGTTATCTTTTGATGTATAGAGTTGGATCTCTATCACTATCTAGAACACTACAAAGAATATTGGAGTAAGACTTCATTTCCTCTTTCTTACCACTCAATTGATTATAATAGCAGCAGTTAGCACTTGACAATATAGAGCATACTTAGTAAGCCTAACTTAAAGGATGTTGACATGGGCGCTTCTGAGGCAATGCTTAGGTCGTCTACTCCTGTTGCACGACATTCTATTTTTAATATTTGCTTTATGATATATCAACAACAAGAGGATCCTCACTAGTATAGGACAGAGATCCATAAGATCAACAAGTTAATGTAGGCATTTATAAGGTATCAAGATGCTTACTTTAATAGTTTAGGACAGATGTTCACTCACAAAAGCATCCAATTCAGCCATGACATGATAGGCTTTCGACAGCTCTCCTCCATATCCTAACATATATAGGAAACCTTCCCATCCACCTCCATCTAATCATTAGTACCACTACCAACCTCATGATGAGGTGAGGCAATAACCCTCGCTCTAGGTATGTTTTCGCATTCCTATTATAATTTTCATTTTTCAAAAATTGGGGACAATGTATCATTTATGTTTAGGGGAAGGAAACATATTTTTTATGTTTCATGAAGTTTTATGTTCCTTATGACCATTTTTTATTTTAGATAAGTACTTAAAAAGTTTTATTGCTTTATGTATGTTTTTATTGCTTTTTATGTGTTAGTTATTGTCTAAGACTCATAAATCAAGTCATAGTCACTGCATCGGTTGCATTGAATACATGATGAATGAGATAAGAATGATAAAAACTAGTTAGTATAAGATGTAGTACACATTAACATAGTGTCCTATTCTGATTAATTTCCTATTTTGATTTTATATCTTAATCTCTTGTTTTTTTAGGTTTCTTATTTCTAATCTAAGTCAGTTTCATATTCTTTCAAATTGTTCATATAGTCTTTTGCATTATTTAAAGACTTATTGTCATAGATAAAGGCAATTCAATACAATTTATCAAATTTTTTTCTACAAGTTTAATCTTTGGGTTTGTTCTTTAATTTATTTTGTTTCTCTTTCGAAACAAACCTTCTGCTGCACCAAATTAGTATCAGATCAAGGATTTTTATCTTATTCTTATGGCTGACGACAGTTCTAGTGGGATAAAATCTATCAACAATAAATGAAGGTTAAACAAGATCGAGTAACAACTTAATGGAATCAAAGAAACCCTTCGCAAGCTCATGTAGATGATGATTGCAATGACTATGAAAAGAAGATATGATTCGATGGAGTAAAGACCAAATCAACATGACAACATAGAGAATGATGGCCAACAAGACCTAAGTCGTGTAGAATTTATTCCAAAGAATTCTAAGGTAGTAAATCATGTGCATTTGCAATCTAGACACCAACAACTTATTGACCTAGACTTAAAAGATCCACAACAGCTTATGATAGGCCACAGCGATCAATATCAATATTAAATTAGCTCAAAAATTGATAACGAAGCCCCAATTCAAGCAGAATCAATCATGAATCATGATTTTCATGAATATGTTCTATTATGAATTTATGAATGAAAAAATCGAGAAGCTCCCATATGGTAGTGTGATAGTGAATTCGAAGTTAGAGATTTCCTTCCACGAGGGGCAGTTATTACTTTTGATGTCTCAGGTAACTATTTTTTACCTTTTTGAGATGGTGATTTTTAATGTCAATGTTCGAAGAATTTTCAACAAATGCAGCCATAAAAATTGGATTATTCATTTGAAAAAGAAAATGATTTTTGTTTTAGTGATCAAAATCGAGACTCACACATTCAAGAATTTAAGATGAATATGGATTTACCAAATTTCGATGGTCGATTAAATAATGAAGATTTTTTCAATTAGGTAAGAATTGTTGAAAACTTTTTTTGATTATCTGAATATTTCAGTAGAAAATCAAATCAAGCTCAAGGCATATAATTTGAATGGCGGAGCCTCTGCTTAGCAGGAACAATTTCAATATAATCGTCAACGTCAAGAAAAGCAGCATGTTCATACTTGGTCCAAGATGAAGCAATTACTACAAAGGCAATTCCTCCCTCAAATAAGTTTTTTCAAAGTGAAAAGGATTGATATAGTACACATTAACATAATGTTTCATTTTGATTAATTTCCTATTTTGATTAGATATCTTTGTTCCTTATTCTTTTAAGTTTTCCATTTCTATTCTAAGTCAGTTTCCTATTCTTTAAAGTTTTTCATTTAGTCAGTTTTCAATTCTCTCAAATTCTTCATTTAGTTAATTTTTTATTCTTTTAAGTTTTTTTATTTCTAGTTTTTTTATTCTTTCTACATTTTTTATTTTTAGTTTTTTTTGTATTATTTAAAGACTTATTGTAATAATTATAGGTAATTCAATATAATTTATCAAATTTTTCTTTAAAAGTTTAACTTTTGGGTGTGTTCGTTAATTTTATTCTATTTCTCTTTCGAAACAAATCTTCCACTGCACCATATAAACTTTAGATCTTTCAAAATGATTCATGTTAGGAGGATCTATATTTTCTACTTTAAATGCTAGCATAGGTTTATTTTCAACTCTCGACATTATGAAGACTTGACAAATCACTATGCATTAAACTGACATGAGGCTTACAGTATCTTTATGTGATAAAATAGCTATATAAACTATAAAAAAAACTTCTAAAACTTGCTTTAGCACCACTTAAGAAAAAATCCTAATTGATGCCAACATCAAAAAGATGATTTAACTATCTTTTAACATCATGCCATTTTTGCATGATTTCACCATTAGTCCCATCCTTTGAGTCTTAAATAGTAGCCCTTTTTTTCAATGACCTACATCCATTATATCCCGTTTTTAGCTAGAAAATGAATTATTCTATCCTAAACAATTAAAGGAAAAAGGAAATGGAAAAAAACTTTATTTATAAAAAAAAAAAGTTAAACAAAAAATAAAAAATAGAAAAAAAAACAAAAAGCATTCAAAAGATTCCCATAGTATCATAAAAAATTCGTTAAAGAATGCACAAACATGAGCTTTTGTGCATAGAACCAAAAAAAATGAAAAACAAGAAAAAGAAAAGAAAGAAAAGAAAAAGGGAACTTGGGTGCAGCAGTTATTATTTAAGTATATCTATTAAACATGCATACTTTAGTTAGTATTTTTCTATTTTATCTTATTAACCTTTACCCAATTTCTAAACCATTACCCTTTAGCCATGTTACAAGCCTTATAAAGACTTATTGATTCTTGATGTTGGTTGTTAGCTATATTAGTAAACAGTGGGCCAAAGAGTGAACATATGAAACGCTCTCACACTTTCACTTGTGTATTAACATCACATTTTTGTTGATGGTGATAAGATAAGTGATGGTGATTTATGCGTGCACATACATTAGAGAGTCTCAAAAAAGCTAATGCTAGCTTAAGAGTTGAAATTTTAAATAATTTAATTGCATTCATTTCCTTTGAACTTTGAAAAGCTAATCATTTAGTTGAAAAATCTTGATGACCATATGAAAGATCGCCAAACGCATGCATGCTAGATTTTACTTTTTCTCAAGACTAGCAAAATACTAAGTTTGGCGATAGTTGATATTTCAAATATTTTGAGCTTATTCACTTGGTATTTTATTATGATTTTAGACTTCTTTGGTACTTTTATGTGTACTTTATATTAAGAGCTGTAGAAATAAGAATTAGAACACAAATGGAAGCAAAACTGGCTAAATAAGGAAAAATGAGAATTTAGGATCATTATGATGTTACTATAGTATTTTGAGTATAACTTCTTTGTTAGAGCTCGTAATGAGGTGATTCAAGAGGATTTAAAAAGTTACAAGGTAAGGCTACAACTTTCATGTTGGGACTTGTTAAAGATTTAAAACCAAGTAAAGGCTACTCATTACAACCATGTAATCTCTTGTTGCAACGAGAGAATGGAGGAATAAAATAGGGCAATGCCTACTTGCTGAAGTGTGAAAGAGTCTCACTACAACAAGACCAAATATATAGCGTTAGTCCAAGATTTCTTACTTATGAGATACAGAGTCTTAAAAGGTAGGAAAAAATTAATCAAGAATACTTAGGCTAACTCTTCTTAAGTATTAATACTTCTTACAAGGAGAGATTGCCACCAATGTTTCACTTTACATAAAGAGAATGGGAACAAAAGTATTCTAATATAGTCTTGATTTATCCTATTCATCTTTATAATGTCATAAATTTTTTAAGTATATGATAAAATTCTCATTAGAATCTTTTTATGATCTCCTCATACAAATCCTGCAGCACCATATTAATTAGCACTAACTTCAACTTAAAATTGTTCTCATTGACTATTTAACCTTTAGTACCAGAGTAGTTATCATTTATAACTGGTTTAAAATAGTTCTTAATGTCTTGGTTTGCTCATTGTTATTCTCCTCGGCCATAGCTTAATCAATTCCTACATTAAGCCTCTCTTAGTCTTCCTCTGAAAGTACGGTTAACTTCAGGATCTAACATTCTTTTTGCCTCCTACATGATTTTTGATGATAACATACCATTTAACCTATTATAGAATAGCTGAATTCGAAACCAATCTCGGCATAGGTGTTGTAGGCACTTCCTTGTCAAGTTCTTGAAACACTCTCAATCTTCATAAAAAGGCTCAAAATCCAGCTGTTTGAATTAAGAAATTTTACCTATGAGCTATGAAGTCTTGATAGGCAGCAAAAACTTGGCTAAGAACACTTGGGCTAACTTCTCCTAAGTATTAATACTTTCTACAATAAGAGATTACTATTAACCTCTTACTTTATTTCTCAAAGAGAATAAAAACACACATACTAACATAGTCTTTATTTACTGCATTCATCTTTATATTTTCATTAATTTTAAGTACACGGTTAAAAGGGACATCCCCTTATACTTATTTTATTGCACCATATCGAGTAGTACTAGGTTCAATTTAGAGTTGTTCACATTGATTGCTTGCCCTTTAATACTAGAGTAGTTGTCATTCATAACGTCTAAAAAAGTCTCTTGACATCTTGGCCTACTCATTATTATTTTCCTCGACCATAGCTTAATTTATACATTAACCTTTTCTTAGTCTTCCTCTATAAGTAAGGTTAACTTGAAGATCCAATATTCTTTGAACCTCATGTGCAGTTTTTGATGATAATGTACCACCAGTTACTGCATCAACAATTGTACTTGTTTGTCAATCAGCCTATTATAGAATAATTGAATTTGAAACCAGTCTTGGTACTTATCAACTCCTTGAAAGGCTCGTTGTTTCATATAAAAGCCTAAAATCTAGCCATCTAAATTGAGAAATTACGCCTATGAGCTGTGAAATCTTAGAAGGTTGGAAAGATTTAGTCAAGAGTACTTGGGCTAACCCTTCAACCTCTCGCTTTATTCCTCAAACAGAATGAGAATAAACATGATTCCAATGTAGTCTTGATTTTATCTCATTCATCTTTATAATGTCATAGATCTCTAATTACATGGTAAAAAACATATTCGAATCTTTCTATGAAATTTTACCATAAGGATTCTATTGCACCATATTGGTTAGTACTAGCTTTAACTCAATGTTGTTTGCATGGACTACTTTCCTTCTAACATTAAAGTAGTTGTCATTCACAATTAGTCTAAAATAGTCTTTTAATGTCCTAGCTTGCTCATTTTTTATTCTCCTCGACTATAGCTTGATTCTTACTTTTGCCTATCTTAGTCTTTCTCTGAAAGCTCAATCAACTTTAAGATCAAAAGGTTCCAAATTTTAGCTTTTTTGCACAAACTAATCCAACACAAAAAAAAAGAACTAAAACAAAAAAAAAAGTTTAAATTAAGACGAACATGTTTGCAATGGTATTAACTAAAATTTTTAACTAACCATCTTCGACAATAATGCCAAAAACTTGTTGTTATGAGTATTTTTTTTTTTTGTAAATTTAAATGCTTATAAATGTACGAATTGAAAGAAGTAATAAAGTGATCCCAAGATCAAAGTATTATCTTCTAGGATTGACGTGAAAAGAACTTAAGTATTACCATTATACTAACTTAATTATTTTTTTACGGCCAAAATCTTTCAATAATATAAAAATTAATTAATTTAATTAATATATTAAAAAAAACAAATAAAAAGAGAATGCAAGTATGATTTAATTAGAATAAAATACTTAGGGATATATTTGGCGGCGGATAGCTTTTTAGATTTCTTATAAGAATAATCTTCTTAGGTTTAAAAGTGAGAGTAAATCCTATTCAAAATCATGAAATTTAAGTGAAATTGTATTTCAAACTAAAAGCCAATATAATTAATCTCACATACAAGGGATTTGTGATATGAAATATTATCTTTTTCTTTAAAAAACAAAAATATATAAAAAAATTCTTGATAATTTACCTTTTTTACTATTAAATATTAATAGTCATCTTTACTACTTTATCGAAAAAATTATAAGGTATTATTCATCTTATCTATGTTAATTTAATTATCTTAATTATATTTTTATGTAATTAATTTTTTATTTATTTTTTATCTTATCATGGATAAGATCATGTGATGTACCACGCGATCACTTTATTCATAGTCTAATCAATTTATGTATTAAAAAAATATAATTTTGAACCTTCAACAACATTTTATCTAATAAATATTTGGATGAATTACAATTTAAAAGTTGGTTGTAGATAAATGAATATTATAAAATAAAAGTCATTTGAAATTTTAGGTTTTATTTTTTTCTATTTCAATAAACTTTGACTTTTATAAGAATTTTTGATTTAAAATTTTTCATAAATTTTAATTTATTGATTATTTATTAAAAATTTTTAAAAAATTAGAGATCTTTTATAACAATTTTTAACTTAAACTTTTTACAAATGTAAAGAAGTATTCAAGTTATTATCATCAAAAAATAATAATAATCAAACTTTTTTTAGTATTAAAAATTTTTTAAAAAGAATTTATATTATCAAGATTTTGAAAAAAAATCATAAAAATAACTTGTTAGATAAAACTTATTCAAATTTAAGTAATAAAATCAAAAGAGAATGTAAAATTTAGGCAATAATGTTAATTTTTATAATAATTTAAATTAATTTCTAATTTAAAATAATAAATTAAAATTTGTTTGGATACATTTTAAAAATAAAGATTTAATTAAGAAAAAATAATAATAACTTAGGGTTTAAATAACTTTTATTTAATATTATAATCAAATCAAAATTTTAAAATTATGTTAAAAACATTAAAATACATATATAATAATTCTAGTATAATACTAATTGAAATATAATAGCATTATATTCAAAATTAATCAAAGAAACTTTAAATTTGAAAATAGTCCAAATTTGACACTTGATGATTTGTCTCCCTTAAGAAATTAATTTTTTTAAGAAAAATAAAAATAATATAATATTTTTGATAATTTTTTAAATATATATATTTATCAATATATTAAAAAAAGGAGAGAAAAAGTTTTCACACCTTGTTTTTGTCCTCTTCTTCTTTGTCTCCCTCTTTTCTCCTCGGGTCAAATTCCAATTGTTAAATCTTAACCCTAAATAGAAAAAAAAATTAAATTTTAAATTTTTTAATTTAATAATTAAATTGTAAATTCTATAATTTGATTTTTAATATTAATGAATTTAGAAGTCTAAATTATTTTCATGAAGGCTATCAGAATGAACAAATATCTAATTTTAAAATTTGTAAATTAAATAATTAAAATACCTATTTATGTAATTTAAAATAAAAATAATTTAAGTATTGACTATTTGAAATTTTAAACAAAAGTTAGACAAAAATTGTTACTGAGTTTAATGACTCAAGAAAAATTAGAATATAAAAATAACTTCTTATTTTTAGTGTAAAACTAAATTTTTTTAAGTAAATAATATGTCTGAATTTAAATTTTAAAAATTACATTGATAAACATTATAACATCAATATTTATTAAAATTTTATAATTATAGTTATAATTTAAAATTAAAATTAAAGATACTTATGTTAGGACCATATATAAGTTCACATATGCTCTTTAAATTGGTTATTTAATATATTAGTTTATTAATCTAATTACATAATTATTAAAAATTTACAATAAATATAATATTATTAAATATTGTAAAAACTAGTTAGTTTACTTGTTTTTATATAAAAATTAAATAGTATAAAAATAATATTAGAAATAACAATAATAATTAAAAATTAAATAAATATCACTAAAAATTTTGAATTTTACTTGAATTTTAATTCAAACTTTGTTATTTCAATTTTTTCAGCAATACATCAACAATTTTAATTTTCTTTAATTTAAACATTCATTTAAATGGTTATGAAAAAACGATTATAACTTTTACTATAAAATACACTCTATTTTTTAAGTTCATCTTTTAAATTTAAACAAATTTTATTCAAAGTTGTTTTTTATAAATTTTTAATTTTTTATATTATAAAGCTAAAATTATATATTTAAATTTTTTTATTGAAATAACTTTATGATTTTTTTAAATTTATAAAAAAAATTAAAATTAAAATTTATTGTATAAAATTTTTAAGTTAAGTATTCTTGAATATAACTCTTTTGTCCAGGCTCGTAATGAGGTGATTCAAAAGGATTTGAAAAGCTAAGAGGTATTAAATTTTAATTTTTAAATACACAATTTAAAAAAATCATAAAATTAAAATTAAAATTTATGTAAAAAAATTACATTTTTATATTTTAAAAAATTAAATTAAATTATCAAACATATAATTAATAATATAAGTGAAATACTTAAAAAAAAAAAAAAAAGATCGATTGTCGGCCAGCGTGGACATAGACAGCCGTGCAAAGCGAGAACTGACATCAATCCTCGTGGTAGGGCCCTAGACAGCTTCGATTACAGTGCTATAGTCTGTCGCTTTTCTGCCTTGGGGCGAGAAGGCATCACGTGATCGAGCGTGCACCAACTTTTACCGTACACCGGCGTCATTGTGTGCGACTTGTCCACGTCACTCTTCCGCTCTCTTTCAAAGTTTCTCAAGAATTTCGTAAATGCCAAGCCTTGAAGCCATCGTGTCCGCTAGTTTGGTCCACTAGCACGTGCCACGAGTTTTGGTTGGCTACCTCACGTGGCATTCTCACGTCTAGTGAGCTGATATCTTTTCTTCTTCAACTGTCGGTCTCCTCATTTTCTAAATTGAATTTCACTTATACATAAATCAATCATTTCTTTTTATTTAAGGAGATTTTCTCACTTAATAATTTTATTTTTGATTAAAAATATTAATTTGATATAATTAAAATATTAATATTTATTAGATATTTTTTAATTTATCCAAATAATATTATAATTTTTGCATTTGAAATTTTTTAATGTGATTACTTGAAATTCTTATAATGTAAATGTCAAAGGCAGATGCCTATACAGTCATTATTGATGAAAGTAAATTACAAGAAAATCATCCAATGAAACTCAATTTTACATGTTGGTTGTTAATTTTTCTGTCTCAAATAAAAAAATAATTAATTATATCAATGAGATATAGATTTTATTTATCGCCTCAAATTGAGATTTATAAAAAAATTATATTTATTTAAAATTTATATTTTTATTTGATTCTTAATGTAACATTTCTATCTATAATTTTTGTTGAACATTAAAAATTTTGTGCATGCACTTAATGTGCATATAATTTTTACTTATGTAATTAATTTAATATTTTTTAAAAATATTATTAAATTAATTAATTAAATTTTAAATAAAATTTAATAAATTTTTTTAATATTTTAAAAAATAAAATAAAAAATATTTTATTTATTTAAATAATATTTTAAAAATTATTGTGGTAATCATATAAATAACACTCATATGTATATCTCGTATGTACGTAAAATTATTATTATTAATAAAAATTATAAACGAAACTCTCACATTGAAAATTTAATATAAATGTAAATTATATATATATTATAAATTTTGATTTAAAATAATAAATAAAATACATAATTTTTTTCATATAATTAAAAAAAAAAAAACCATCAATCCTATACATACAGTGCCACTCATTTGTTCTCAAGAAGTTTTGAGCTCATTTCTAATGCCATGCAGCGTCAGAATTCTTACTCAGGATGATTTATTGAAAGTTGCTTGAAGAACTTTTAAGAGATAAAAGGGAAAAAACTATACGTGAAATTTAGGGGAAAAAATTTACCGAAAAGTGGTAAAATGAGATAAAAGAAGGGATTTCTTTTTGTAAGTTTTGAGAATTGATAAATTTGCATTCACATAGATTTGTGTTTATGAAGATGATTTTGCCTGAAAACAACCAAGAAAACAAAAAGTTTTAACTTACAAATTTTGAGCCATTTTTACAAATAAACTTTATGTTGGAAGCAAAATCTCCTCTCCCGTTTTTGCTTAATGTTGCTCAGATTGATGTTCGCATTTGAATGAAAGTCAGGCATAAGCATGCACCAGATGTTGGTTCTACGCAGGCAAGTCATTCCACCTCCCAGAGACACCATGAAAGCCGTCCTGGCAATTGGTTGCGGGTCAGATGAGAGAGACCTCAATGTGTTAACAACAGCAAAGAACGACGTGAGCCCTCCCCTCCAGCTCCAGGGCCCGCCCTTCCTTTACAAATCTCAAGCTTGTCAACTTCCAAAACTCCATGCAGATCCTTATAGTCCTTCCAGACATCACCCACTTCACCACATCCCTAACTTTATTCAGCATTCAGCATTCATAGAATCAATCTCCGAATGCTGTTTTGTTCCTTCATTTACTGCAACACAACCGTTGTGGATTTCTCAACCATCAATCATTGTTTTCTCTTATTTCATACTTAAACTTCAAGTAACAAATCTAACACTACACAGACAGATGACAGCAGAAAAGAAAATTAAAAAAAAAAAAAAAGAAGCTCATAATGTAGATTTATGCAGTGCAAGCAAAACGATTCCTCAACCACAACTGAACCCAGAAACTTGTCTAGTCTTCTATGATACAGCTCTTAGACGTCCTTTAATGTTCTCCTCTCAATTATCTGCAACACAATTCCGTCAAGGATTCAGATCAAAATGGATATCTATGAGACACTTGAAATTATGTCGAAACTCACCATGTGGAGATTGAGAACTCGTGGCAGAGAAGTCAGATGACGCCATTGGAATGGATATCGAGAGCTGGGTTGTGGAGAATGAAGTCTGGTTGGATCTCTCATCTTCAAGACCAGACCAAGAATCCCTGGTTTTAGGCCACTCGTCAAAGAAAGGTCGAAGAGACTGACCTTCCTGTTTCACAGGCTCTCCTGACCCAAATTCAGTGTTGAAAAATGAATGCCGGGGATAATCATTCTGCAGAATAGAGGTGTCACTAGATTTTGCAGGTGGATATGAGGCAACTCTCGACTGCATCAGCTGCCATGTGTTACCCAGTGGTGACCCCATCTGGAGGCCCCTGTTGCTTCCCGAAGCTTCCGAGAAGAAACTATGCTCGCCAACCTCTGGTTTAAGTCCTTGAAGATACCTGCATGTTGCATTATTCAGACTAAACAACAATGAAACAATCAGTAAAAGAAATTATGTAATTCTAAAGGCTTAACCGTGAAATGACACAATCGTTTGGCCAGAAATTTCCCTTAATAAATCGTCTTATTTCTTCACTTCTGAAGATAATAATCACATTTTCTCATTAATTGATGCAACCTCATGATGTTACATGATATCATCTCCAACTTTGAAGCAACAACAATAAGATATCAAGATATGCACCCATAGATCCAACACAAAAGTAAACTTAATTCATAGCCTCTGAACCTTTCAAATACATGCCCGTATGCAGGCTTAACAACATAAAGACTCAATAATCTTTCGGTTTCTTCAAAAAGCATATAAAGGGCTGAGACAGTCTAGTATAAAAGCACTCAGCAGCTGCAGTTCAAAAGTTAAACAGAAAGAAAAGAAATAAGCAGATAGTAAGGGAAAAAAATTCTTAAAATTTCAGTCGACCAGCAAAATAGTTAAAACATCCTGAATTTCTTGGGAAACCCAGATGGCTCCAGTAGCTAAGAGTTGCAATGTAAAAGGCCTCCTGCTAAAGGTCCAACCCTAACCCCTTCTCTTCTATTTCACACTCTTCAATATGATAGCTTGAAAAATTATTTCCCCTAGGTCCAACTTGACCCAAAAAAGGAGAACAATTTCAAGTCAAGAAATGCGTTTTCTCAGTAAAAGTGAGGAAATCTTCCATCATACAGAATTATATTGATGTCTGAAGCGAAATGAAATCAAAGCATACAAGGTTTTTCCATCTACCAGCTAAAAGAAAGAACAGTGTGATGAGAAAAAGTAGAAACAGAAGGCTTGGACCAGTTAAAAGACAAGTGCATGTGCATAACAAACATGCATCACATGCCAACTACATAAAATAAGAAAACTTGTAAGTTTGCTCTTAAGGTTTGAAAGACATAAAAAAATGCATGCACTGCCTAAGAGACTATGCTTTGTGCAGCTATATGTAAGACCACATATTCAGAATGAACTTATCACCCAAGGTCGAATCCTTTCATTAAAAGGCTGCAGGGAATTGGCCCATTTAGCATAAGCTTTCCTGCAAATACTGTATGCCTACCCTTCTGATCTTTCCCTTTTGACAAGAATCCCAGAGGGTCAATAGAAGGCCTATAATTCAGAATGTTCGTCAGATTTCTGCAACAAATTTAACAGAAAAAACACAGAAGGGAAAAAAGAAAGAAAAAAAGTAAACCAAAACAAAACTGTTCAAGAGGGAAAGAACCAGTCTGCAAAGATAATGGATTCAGACAACTATCTCATGGACATTCGGGCCCAGAACCCTGAGCCTTGCAGACAACTAAAAAAGTTCATGCAACTTGTCTACTACCAGATGGCAGGAGGCTTCCATGTGATTCCTACCATACAATCTCCATTAATGGGCCCAAAAAAGGAAAAGAGGAAACATGAGAATAAGAGAATAAGCAATGGACTTAATGACTAGAGAATTTTAAAATTCATTTCTCAGAATGAAGTTAAAAACAGAGAGAAAAGTAAAAATGTAGTAATAGGTAAATATAATCATATGGGAAAAAAAAATGAAATACCAGCTTTTCTTGTCAAAATTAAAAGGACTCTGACCTCTGATTTATCATTGGTAGGCACCAACTTAAAAAGGAAGTGACATAAAACTTGCAACCTGTACAATATTCAGAAAGAAGCTGACGGTTCCATTTCTTCAGCAGTTTCCATGGAACTTTTGGGGAGAAAAACTTCAGCAAGCTAGCAGGCCTAACCAAATTTTCTCACCACAGAAAAATGAAGAGGGCTGTCCATTTTCCACCTAAAAGGATGCTTGAGGACAATCTCTACTGGTTGTCAAGACTCCAACATCTAAGCAAAATTCATGGAGAAAACAGAGAGTGGCACTCGATACCACAACATATGACAGTCAAGCATGAACACATTATGTTATGACACCAAGATTTCATGATCGCTTCTTGGAGACACGAGGGCCCAGAACCCTACGCCTAACAGAAATAAGAAAAGTTTCTGCCAGTATCCATTACCTAGATGGCCAGAAGCACATAATCTTACTCCTGCGGACAAGTTTTATTATAACATGGGCCCAAGAAACATTAGATCTTGCCAGAACATAACAGCCAAAACGAACCAGAAGTCTTGTACAGAAGCAAATGCTGAATACCTAGAAACAAAACTCCTTAAAAACATGTAGATAGCTTAAGAGAAAAGGTAAAACATCAAGATGTGTTTCATTATCATTGATATCGCACCTCAAAACATGTTTTATTGACCCTTTTCCTTTTAAAAATCAGTTAGTCTCCAAGATTAATAGTTTTAGCTTCATCCCTCATCTAGACAAGCACTGTGTAACAAATGAAACAGAAAATAATTGCAGGAATATGATACCTATAATCTTTGCTTGGAATTCCAAAGGGGATGGACTCCACATTATAAGGAGACTGGTTGTTTACAGAGCCAGAGCCTTGGGTATTGCCAAAGGCATGCAGTGGAAGGTTCTGGAAGGTGCCAGACCCACCACTACTTCCCGTGACAGTCAGTGATGACACAGTGGAAGATGACTGTGTCATTGTTTGTGATTCCACAGGCTTTCTTGAACGGTTGCGGCCACGGTGCATGTGGCGCTCACAGTACTTGGAGTCCGGGTATGCATCTTTGGAGCACCGCCATTTCTTGCCATCAGTCCTCCTACAACGTCCCGGCTCAGGATCCACCTTCTTCCCATAGAAGGAACAGTAACCCACTGCACATTCATGTTCAAGTCATGTCCAAGAAACAGCTGACAGTTCATTAACAATTGTACAACAAGCACATAAGATGTATAAAATCATGCTACAAGTTAAAGAATTACTTAATCAGCAACAGATCACAGGATAATAGATTAGAATTTCAACACTGCAACATCATGGCCAATGATATCAAAATATTACTGAATAAACTATGCCAAAAGCGATATCACACTTCATCATCAAGTGGTTAACAACATCACGTGGGTGTCTAAAGAAGCACTAAAGTAAAGGATTGGCATCAGCTGGAAATATCTTTTGATATAAATGACAACCAAACCAAAGAGGAATACTGACAAAGAGTCCTTGCCAAATATGCGTTTATAATACTTTCACATTGAAGATGAAAATCCTTGAGAAAATAATTGAATATAGAAAACTGTTTTACTATTTTGATCCACAAAAAACACCAAAGAGAAGTCTATCTTTTGCTCTTGAAACTAAATTTTATTGATTGAGTAAAGCATAAACCCAAGCAAAAGGGCATTCCCTCGGGGAAATTGGAAAAGAAAAAGGCCATGAAACCAAATCCCTACACTACTCCATCAATGAAAATAAAAGAAATTTATCAAACCAAACTGACAGTGAAATCCACTGAAAAAAGAACAATTATTTCCTGAACAATTGTTTGAGAATCTAAAGGAAAAAAAGGGAAGTTTCAGAAAAATGAAAAAAAGTAAAACGCTTCTCTATGCTTGTCAAGAAACTAAATACGAAAACCAGGGTTCTATTTTCCGAAGAAAAAAAAAAGGACATACTCAACAAGATTACTCAAATCAAAATCAAACACACCCAGAATAATAAAAGGCAAAAACATATCAATCAGACCAACAAATCTGAAGACAAGAAAAAGAAGCGATGGAGAAAGATTGCAAAGATTACATACACACACATATACATATATATATATATATAGAGAGAGAGAGAGAGAGAGGAGGAGTTCAACAAAGAGAGTTTAGAGGATGTTCTTACTAGTGGGGTGGTGAAAGAACCTGTGAGAAATGGACTCAAAGCTCTTCTGGATAGGGAGCACAAGATCAGGTGGCACAGGCAGACCTGCCATCATGTACTTAAAGATCAAGGCCTGGTGTTCCAGTTCTTGCCACTGAGACAGCGTAAATGGTGACCTCATTGACATCATCCCTGTCCCCATCCCTGTGACCCCCCCTGTCCCCCCACCACCACCACTCCCCACCCCACCCCCACCACCTCCACCACTATTCATCTCCACCTACCGCCGCCACCACCACCACCCCCACCCACAGTATTACGCTTGTTTGGGTCCTTCAACAATGGTCCTAGCTACCACTCACTGCTGCTAGTATCACACTCTTTTGCTCTAGACTCCTGACCCAGAAGCTGAAACATGGCTTTTGGAGACAAGGAAGAACATAGGACACAGATCAGCCCGTGTTTCAAACATATTTATTGTCCTAGTATATATGTGTATGTCACAGTCTCTGTGTGTGTCAAGAAAAGGGGGGCAGGGTCTGTGAGGAGGAATCCTGAAAGGCCAAGTTTGGTTTCATTTTATTGGGGAGGGTGTTTCTTTTTTCTGCTCCTTTTCACCCATTAATGACATCAAGTGGAGTTAATTTCTGGGTAATAAGCTCGTTAATACAAGAAATTTATTGCAAGTTAACAAAGCCTCTATTAGTAATAGAGTAATCAATCATATTGCTTGAAAGAGACAAGGTGGGTATAATGTCTGAGCTGGTGTTTACTTGGCTCTAAGGAAGACATGAGGTTCTCATTACATTGATGTCATAAATTATTAAAATTTATTTAAAAGATTTTTAAAAAATCAGTATAAAGCTCGAATCAACAAAAAAATTTAATAGCTGGAATTGAAACTGTATGTTTTGCTTTAACCAGCCAAATGTGGGCAAGTGTAAATTGGGTTTTTCATAATATTCAACTTTATGATATTTAATCTACAGAATGTAGTCTTTAATGTGTTTGGACCCACTGAGCTTTAAGTGGCTGGCAAGTTCCGAGCAAATAATTATCCTCCTTAGACTTATTATATAATTATAATTATAAAAGATAATATATTTTTTAAAATTATATAATAAATTTTAAAATATTAATAAATAAATTTTGAAGAAACTGAATTTTGAACACAAATCATATCAAAGTTTGGTGTTAATGGAATGATATGTTTGTCAATTCTTTTCTTTTTTTTTCATATTAATAAACAAAGTATTCATATATCGATTTCATTGAAAAAAAATTAGAGAGAAACCCCAAAATTATAAAGGTAATATGGAAACTAAATTTTAGATGATAAAAATTGAAGTAAAGATGTAATAAATTTTGAATTATATAAAATTTGGTAGAGGAAGCTATGAATAGAGAAAAGAATTTGATTTTAAAGAAATAAATCCATTAAAAAAGATTGCTTCTCCATAAAACCAAAGATCAAAGACTGCCCCTGTTAGAAAAATAAAATAACAAGCTTCAATCTTGATTAAAACAACATGTCTAATTAATTAATAGAGACAACAATGATTAATTTTGAATTTGACTTCAAAATCAGAAATCTAATATTTACAAAATGAAGGAAATGATTTTGAACAATATTAATTTAAAAAAAAAAATAGTTCTTTCTTTAGATCAATCTTTGATTCATGTGAGCCAAGTTCAAATTAAATAGATAGAAGGTTTAATTTGATTGAAATTAATCAATTAGGGTTGTTTAAAAATTTATGGTGCATTTGAAATGTACATATTTTGAGATTTTAAATATTTTTCTATAAAGACAATTTTCATAGAAATATCAAATTTAAATGGAAAAAATGACACCTTATTTGTATGTGTCTTTTCTTAGTCAATTATCAATCAGATTGAGTTAACTCAGAAATTCAACTATTCAATTTAAATTTGTTTTAAGCTGTAAAGGTAATTGCACATGAAATGAAAAAAAAAAAAAAATATATATATATATATATATATAATTGGTTTAATGCAATGCTCTTCTCAAGTTAAGCAAAAAAAAAAAAAAAATTTACAAAATCTATAGTTACTCTGTTTGAAGATGATTTACATTATTCAATGTTTAGCATATTTTTATAAATTATTATAATGCTTATCCAATGTATTTGTTTATGGATTAGTTCATGATAATTTATTTAAAATTTATCACTCTGAAAAAAAAAAAACCGTGAAACATAAAAATAACCCATCTCCAAAGTGAGAAATATTCATGCATGACATGAAATAAAAGGGCTCGTTACAATGTTTGTTCCATATATATTTTTTTAAAAAATAAATAAGTGGGTGAATAAATAAGTTTCCCATATTTAATGTGAAGGATAAAAGGTTGAATTAGCAAAAGGATATTTAAAATGATTGGGTTCCATAGTATACTAGAAAATATATGTAATGATTTGTCCCCTCACCCACCGGCCGTTACCTCTTCAGCTGACAGCAACAGGAGAGGATGGGCTGGATCGAAGCCGGGGCCCATTGAGGCCCAAAAGGTGGGAAGGCGACGGGCTGTGAGGCGGAAGGAAGTGACCGGGTTGGATGCCGGGATGCAGGTGACATTCAATTGGAGGCGTGTGGGGTCCATTAGCTTTTTCCTACTTTTGGGGCTTTCTGGCATCATTGCAAAGTGGGACGTATTGGGCTAAAGTCTCTCACCCATAATCTTCCCCCATGGAGATGGACCACACACCCCGACACCCCTCTCTTGATTTTCTCACCCAACAGATTAGCTTCTCCCAATTGCTTTTCCATTTTAATAAAAAAAAGAAAACTGTTCAAAATTTTGTTTCATTACTATGATTTGTAAGAAAAAATTAAAAAAAAAATAACTAATACTTCCAAATGAATCTATCTCCAGTGACCAGAGGATATTAAACCTGAGAGTCTTATGTATATATTTTCGAAAGAGAAGGGTAAGTGTATACATCCCCATCATCATTGTTGATGAAACTCTGTTATAGACACCATTTTTTCAGGAGAAAGTGACAGAAAATTTGAAGCTAAAAGTGTTGAAAAGTGCGAGGAAATTAGGGAAGCGAAGAGAAAATGAGGGAGGTGAATGGACCAACCCATTTGATGGTTAATTAAATAAAAAAGGAAAAAGCGAAAAAGAAATGTTTGTGTTGGAAGGGAACAAATGCGTTTGCATGAAAAGCATCAGCCAAGTGCCCATGAAATGGCCCATTATGCGCACTAGAGTGAGGCCATTCATTCATTAATTAACAGGAGAGAAGAAGAGCAGACAATGTTCATCATCTACACTTTTCAAGTGGGAAGAGCCGTGGGTCCCCATTCTCACATGTTTTTTTTTTTTTTGTATTATATATACACACCTACAGTGAAGAGAGTAGGAGAGCGGTAGAATGAATTGGGGGGGACCATTTCTCCTTTTTTTTTTTTTTTAAATTTCTTTATCATTTTACCCATTTTAGAATAAGATGTGTATTTTATCAACATTAAATAATAAATATTGGGTATTAAAAATTATAATCTATATATATAAGTAATAATCAACATAAGGTAGAGTTTTTTTCCCCCCTACTTGCTATGGCAGAGGTAATTGGCCAAACACAATGTGATAAATCATATTATTACAATGTGTTTTGTGTTAATTATAAGAGAATTACTTAATTAAGAAATATAATTATACTAACTTACTTCTTGTTTCAAGGAGGAAAATAGTGGATTATTTTTAAATAGTTTCTGGTACAAAATATCCACTTGAAAAAGAAGATAAGAAGGGTAAATTGAAAAGGAGGGAGTAAAAGGAGAAAAGAGTGGCAATAATAGGAGCATTGATTGTTTCAGAAGTTGGAAGACAGCCCAGCCATTGTGTTGTGTGGTGTTGTGTTGTGTGGTACACACAACCCAAATGGAAAGAAAGAAGAAAAGAAAGGACGGAAAAGGGGGTAATGACATTAAGTACATGTTTAGTCAAATCCAACTCTGACCCTTTTTCTGTTTCTCTCCAAACATTCATTCACAGCCAGAAAGCAAACCCAAGTTGAGTGAGAACCAAAGTAGACATATAGCTGGTCCTCACTTCCCATTCCCAATTCCCATTTGTCCGTACATACTACAAGAAAAAAAATAAATAAATAAATCGAATTCAATCATGTCTACCTACTTACAACATTTTAAAAGACAATTATAAATATTATTGAAGATCAATCCAGCAATGCCCTTTCTCAAAGCGACCATCATTCCACCTTTGCCATTCACATCATTTGGACAATGAAGTCATACTGCTTTTTAAGTAGCAATTTATGGGTTAAATTTGGTTTTTCCGTTTGGGTATGTTGGTTGGAGTGCCCATCTACAAAGTCACATTCACATGGAGGATATGATATGACCCTTCGGGCTTAAAGCAAAAGAAGTCTCTTTTTTTCTGTGCGTTGCACCCAACTTTGCAAAAATCACATTTTGCTTCAGCAAGTCCACCGCGTGCCCCTTCTTCTCTCATACGCAACCAAAGTTGAAGGCCCATACGAACGTGGTCCACAAGGAAAGAAGATGACCGCCAACAAAAGCAAAAACAAAATTGCTAACAAGAACCTAAGCCTATTTATCATCTTTAATTCCGCAAGATGCCATTGCCTGTGTTACAAATGGTATGTATATTTATAAATAAATAAAAACAAAATGATGCTTAATATAAAAATCATAGTAGTAAATAACATATATAAAATATGTATATATTCATTCACACATAAATCAAACATTTAACTCTTAACACTGGTCATAAATTGAGTTCAAAATGTGATGATTCGAGTTTGAAGATTACATCATACAAGATGTTAAAATCTTTCATTTTTTGGCTTAAGGTGAGCTCAATTTTCGTTTCTGTTCAAAATAAAATTTAATAATATTAAAAAATATGGTTGTTTCAAAAGTAAAGATAAACTCAAACAAAAGAGACATCAAGATTTTTTCACTTTTTAAATACAAATTATGATTTATATTTTTCTTATTAAGTTTCAAATATCAAATTTATTAAAAATAAACTTTGATAATTTTATATTTAAGATTTTAAATATTTTAAATTTAATATTTTACATTATTTTTATTTTTATATCGCTTTTCACTAATGTTAATTTTCTTAATTATTCTATTGTTGTGTCTTTTTTTTTTTTTCACTACTACTATTTTTGGCAAGACGTACTTCTATCTAATTGTAAGCTTGAAGTTCCATGAGCATGCATTGTAAACTGATGTAAATAATGTTTGGATGAAAATATGTAGATGAATAATATTTATTGATGGTGGGTAACTAGTTGGTTTCAAAATATTTGGATAAAAATTGTGTTGTCGGTGGGTAAATATTTAGATGAAAGTTTTGGTGAACAATGTATTCGGTCAAGTGAAGAAAGCTTTTGGATGACATGGTTTGTTTATGAGTTAATATAAGTTTTGGATTTCACAAGCAAAATCTTTGTAATTCATAAACAGATATGAGAAAGCTACAATGTATCTGAGAAATAATACATGAGTTATATAAATAATACATGATGCTTCAAAAATAATATTTGATGAACTTTTGTTTAATGAATGATGATCCAATATGATAACCAAGTTCTCTACCGAACCAATTGCATTTTGAATTTATATTAAGAACTATTCCCATGAGTTAGTATTTTTGAGTCACTATAACCCAGATTTCCAAGCTTGATGACTACAAGGAGCCCTCTTAATGATTGACCAAATGCTATGACAAAAATATTTAAATCTTTTGAGATCCATGGCCTAAGAACTTGGCTTTTGAATAACTTCTTAGTATCTATTAATGTAGAGATTATTCAAGGTGTTTAAGTCAAAGAGGTCCTTGAGACAGGTTGTGATATAAATTTACTATTTTGCCTTACTTAAAAGACCATAAGGTCTGACACCTTTTAATACTAATAAAAAGATCTTAGTTATTCTTCTTTTAAACTCACAATTTATTGTACAATAAAAAAAAATATGTTAAGCTCAATAAGTGACAAAAATAGGATCACAGTACCCATATTAATACTCTTGTGAAACTTTCTTTTTTCTCTTATAACATTAACATAAGAAATTATGTCTCATTTGGCATCTTGGTCTTGATATGTTTCTTGTGTAATTGGTTCTTCAGATTTTTTGATAGGATTTAGAGTCTTAAAGTTTTTGTTTATTTAATTATAGGAAAAGATATTTACACGTGATAAATTTAATAAAATAAATGTTATAAATTTTAAATTATAATTACACTTTAAAATATTTGTTGAATTTATTGTACGTATTACATTTTAATTGTGTTCAATTTAAATGTTATTTTTAATTAAAAAATTTTTGAAATTAAGATCTTGTACTATAAATTGTCTTGAAAATTTTCAATTTACTTCAATTTAGTTCATATTGTGAAATTTTTTTAAAGTGACTATTCAAATTGAAAATATTTTATAATAAATTTTAATTTTAAAATTTTTACAAATATAAAAAAGATTCAAATAACCATCACAAAAAAAATTAATTTTTAATATTAAAAATATATTATTAAAAATTTTACAAAACTAAAATTTTAAAAATTTATAAAAAATAATTTGTTAGTCAAAAATTGTTTAAAATTAAAATGATAACTCAAAAAAAAGTACATATAATTTATTTAAATCATTATTGAAACATTTCAATAGTGAAACTACTTTAATCTCTCATAATATTTAGAGTTAGAGTCCAATTTATAGCTTTTGGACTCGATATTTAATCTAACTAAATCAAAAAACTAAATATGCAATTGATTCAATTGACATATCAAAGTCCTAAAAAATAAATTTAATTTAAGGTTTTTTTTCATATTTATTCTAAAATATCTTTTATTTTCACATTAATATATAATTAATCACAATAAAAAATATATCTTTATTTTTACAAACAGACAAACAAAATATAAGATTAGAGGATTTAATGTCTTGTGACAATGTTACCTACATGATTTGGAAGCTACTGCATTCCATGTGGTAGGATTTCTAATAATATAGTGAATTGATTATGAAATCAAAATGAGTTGGAAGGGTGTTAGAAGAATCATCGCGGGTGTTCTTTCTATGTCTTTATTTTGTTGTGTGCTTGTGAAACCCAAAAATAAATACTAAAATTCCCTTATGAGATACATAAGCAACCTTTTCTTTTATGGTTCACTTTATGAAATTCAATTGAAAACATTAAAAAGGTTTAAAGGTGGTGTACTGTATGAAGAAACGAAAGATGGGTTGTAGTTTGAGTTTTCATGCAGAGCTATTAACTATTGACTTTATTTAATAATTTGATGATTGCCCTTTTCAGTTTTTGGTACTGCTTTTTGCCTATTAGAAGTGATTCCTTCATCAAGGCTAATTATTTTATGTATAAGAAAGTCTTGTTACATGGACGTTGCATTTTCATCTGAAAAGTTAAGAACATAGCCAACAAAACTGAATCTCTTGTTTTGATCTAATAGAAAATGATGATGTGGTTATCAAGGCAGGAAAGTAATAGGACATTAGGTTTTTTCAAAGGAAAGACTCTGAAACTTTTAAGTCTACGAGAAGGTCTAAAGGCTGATGATAAAAAAGATTCATGTCTATGCTTTAATTGAATAAATCATGTCTATATATTTTGTTATGTTATTATGTGCTGATGTTTTTAAAAATTAATAAAAATTAGATGATTTAAAAATATTTATTCCCAAAAAGATCTCATTATGTATTTTTAGGATATTGAGAAGCGGATAAATATTTTCTTATTGCTTGAATTGATTAGTAGACTCAAAGAAAGATAGGCCAATTCATGTTAGAACTTAAGGTTATAGTTATCTGTCCACTAAAGGCTTAAAGGTTAGTGAGGTGAGTTTGGACTGAATCTTTAAGATCATACCTAAGAGACCTAAACCCAGAATTGTTATCTTATGATTAAGCTTCTTCACTTAAAATATTGAAAAAACTGTCATGAACTTTTTATTCTAAGAGTTAAAAGTATTTTTATAATTTATTATATTAAAAAATATAATTATTTATTTTGTTGAATTATCACACTTCTTCAAAGCCTTAATATCAAGAATTTTGTGACTATTTAATATACCTATCACTAACTAGATGTAAAATTCACACAAAACAAGTCTATTTAGTTTGCCAAGTATTTCATTTATAAATAAAATGAGAGAAAGAGAGGTTATGATAAATGAACAATCAAAGCCATATTAATTACAAAACACAAAATCCATCTATGTAAACAATTGATTAGCGCTTCATTCTAATATTTCTTATAAGCATGGAAATAATATGATTATAGTGTTAGCGCAAGTCAAATATGCAACATGTTTTCATATGATAAGGCACATATGTCAAGTATGAGAAAAGTAAAGATTATCAAAACTTTGAAAAAAATATAAAATCAATTTCTTCCTTTTTTGATTTACCGATTAAAGTATGTGTTTCTTATAAGAATGGAATAATATGATTATACTAGTGTTTGTTGCCATGGAGCTGGGCATTTCTAGAGGACTTGAAAGTTTCTAGGAATTTTTTAGCCATCAACAACTTGTGCTTCTATCTCGATCCTAGTTGCATTCAGTTGTCAATATTTCGATAATCTGTGGCAATGCCCAACCTACTGCATTGGTGTCAAGGTGATGAAATTAACTGTAAATTCACAGTACTCATGGCAAGCACAGTATGTAGCCTCAGTCTCAAGAAAAGGATATCCATGGGTAAGCCACTTCCTCATGTTCTCATTCTATAGATTGAAAAGTGAATTTAAAGTCTTTAATACAAAAATAGTACCTATTACATGTTTAGACACAAAATTAACTACATGAAAATCAAATCAAAATCACAAGGCAAGATAAGACTGATTCAAAAATGGGATGTACTCAAGTTATAAGATTGATTCACATGATGGGATAGACTTAAAAAATATTACATAACAGATCATTTGATTGAAAGTAATGCATAATAGTTCATTTAACCATTCAACCAGACCGTTACTAGTCCATCACTTTTAAGAGATGATGAAGTCTCTAGAGACTTTTAACATTTTTCATAAAACTTATCTGTATTTGTAAAACTTACCAATCCCAGCACTTCAAAATTAGTCCATCGCTTTCGAAGAGATATGAAATCTTGGAAGACTTTTAAATTTTCAATAAAACTTAAGTTTGTTAATTTTAACCTAACTAGTGGCCACAATTTCAACACTATAATGCATGATATCCGTTTTTGTTTCTTGCAGAGAAAAAAAATATTATCTACATGTTACTCCTAAACTAAATGCTATTCACATTCTGCAGGCTTAACATTATACATAGTTAAGGCTATCTATGATCTGGGTAAGGAAATAATCCAAAGTAATAGAGTCAAAAACAGTTTAGGTAGAAGATAAAAATCTTGTTTTCAAATAAACATTAAAAACCAAGACAATGATGACATTAATAGACAACCTCAAATTAATAGCTTTCCTAAAACCATCAATTACAATTAAAAATGCACATCTATGAGAAGGCTTTGAACTTTTAACAATAAGAGATGACATTTAGCTTATGATTCTAACTTCCTTTTCTTCCTAATTTTTATTTCACTAAGCAAGCACATCTATCTTTTTGAGAAGAGAAAATATTATGTTTACTAGGCAATCAAATATCATGTTTCAATAAATTATGTCAAACAGAAAGAAGGTTAAGGAGAGAAAATTTTCACATTCCTTTTACGTATCTTTTTTCCAATAGAGAAAAAAAAAAGTAAGATAAAAGTACATACTCAAAGAATATCGCTAGTCCAGATGTGACATCTTAAAACAAATAAACATAACACGTAAGGTGAAGCAAGGCATTAATCCATTACATGTCATAGAATTAATAAGTATTAATATAACATGTTCAACTATTAGCTATAAGTATATTAGAATATTCATAAGAAATATGATTTCAAGTCAAAGAGAAATATGTAATGAGAATCCATATATTTACCTTTCATGTATCAAAACTACTCAAACCAATAAATCATCAAATAAGAGGAAACAACCAAAAAAAATCTTAAAATCTAAAAATAGAGCAAGGGAAACCAACTTGACATATGATGGCAACTCTTTCTGCCATTGTATCATACACTATAAAAAAAACTAAAAATAGCGAGATAATTTAGTGACAGATAAAATCAGCGAAAAACTAGCGATGAAAATTAGCGATCGATTAAATATCCATCACTAGGCTCTCTTAGCTCAAGCAACTACCACGGGACCATCGCTAGGCTTCCCATAGGCTAATGCTGGGGTTAGACAGTGCTAACGATTGTAGTAGTTGGGTTTTTCTAGTGTTGGTGACAATCATGGGTCCATCGTTAGGCTCCCCTAAGGATGGCACTGGCATTTATTGTGCCACTGCCTAGCAGCAGTCGTTGGGCTCTCCTAACACCAACAACTGTTGCCTGGCTATTGTTGGGCAGTTGTTAGGCAGTTGTTGGGCTCCCTCAACACCAATGCTAGTGTTTGCTAATGTCATCAACAATTGCCTAATAGTCATCACTAGGGGAGCCCAACGCTGATGCTGACTTTTCTCAGTGCTAGCAAATGCCGTTAGCGAATACCTAGTGCTAGTCGCTTGGGAAGGCCAGCGCTAGCATTAGCCTTTCCAGAATGCATGGCTGGCAACTACCGTAACGAGAGTGATTCAATGTAACAATGTCGTAATTTAATGTAATTTTTAATTAAAAAATTAAAATTACTGAAAGAAAATTGGTGAAAAAAACTAAAAATGCCCAACGAAATAAAAACTTATAAGGAAAAATATAAAAATCCAAAGTAACTAAAGAAAAAAGGAAAAATAGAGTAAAAAAATCCGACAAAATCAAGTCAATACATATTAAAAAAAAGAGGAGACATTAGTAAAGAAACAAAACTCTTTACAAAGTAAAAAAAAAAATGTTGGCAAAAAAATAAAAAATAAAAAAAGAAAATATATCAAAAAATCATAAAAATAAAATAAAATAAAATAAAATGTAGTAAAATCCAAGAGAACAAAAGAAACTAAAAATAATTGAAAAGAAAACACAAAAGAATAGAAAATTGAAAAAATTAAAAATGAGAAGAATAATGTGAAAAAATAATTTCAAAATAATTTTAAATAATTCAAGAATAATAAAATATTTTATAAAAAATTTAAGAATAATTTTAATTCACATTGATCTTTTGAAGAAATATGTAATAAAAATACAATTAAAAATTATAAAAAATACAACAAAAATATAAAAGTATTCAAAATAAAAAATAAAAATAGTAACAAAAGACTAAAACCAAAAAAGCTAACAAAATTGCAACCACTTGGTGAGGTCTAATATTTTGTAATTTTATTGAATTAAATATAAAATACAAAAAATATATCAAAAATCATAAAAACAATCTAGCAAAATAAAAATAGAACAAAATAAAATGTAAAAAAAATCATAAAAAAATATAAAAAAGTTAAAAGAAATGAAAATTCATGAAAAAATATTGATAGATAAAAAATTAAATGAAAACAAATAAAAAATAAAAAATCAAATAAATTAAAAAATCTAAGAAAAATAAAGTTACTAAAAAAATAAGTGAATGAAATTAAAAGTATCCCAAAAATAAAAAATAGACACAAAAAAATTATTAAGAAAGCTGAAGTAACTGAAAAATACAAAAAAAGGTAAAAAAAAATGTCAAAAAAATCAAGCCAATGCATATGAAATCAAGATATCAGTAAAGAAACAAAACTCTTGCAAAGAAAATTGTTTTATTGAAACCAAAAATAGTAAAAAATAAAAAAATTGAATTTAAAAAAACATATCAAGTAAAATCATTTTTAAAAAATAATCAAAATAAAATAAAAAATAAAATGTGATAAAATCTAAAAATTCAAAGAAAATAAAAATAATTTTAAAAAAGAAACATGTAAAAGATTAGAAAACTTAAAAAATAAAAAAGGAGAAAAAATAATATAAAGTAATTGTAATTTCAAACAATAAAAGAATCATAAAATACTCTATAAAAAATGAAAAAAACAATTTTGATTTAAATTGATATTTTAAATAAAAAGGCAATAAAAAAAACAATGAATCAAACAATGAAAAACAATAAATACAATAAAAATATAAAATATATCTAAAATAAATTAATAAAAGTATGTAAAAAAATGTGCAATTCATCAGATTACTTGTTTCATAAATAAAAACTGGCATATAGTTTTCCATAACACTGTGATACAACATATCCAGGACAAGATCAGCAGAAGTCAACTCTTCTGCATGGAAATGGAAATAACCAGACAAGGGTAATTTTGCTTTCTTTCATATTCAGAACAACTCTTTTTGTCAGTGCCTTGTGAGAGGCTGTTGAATCAATCTTCATCATTGTGATCTTTCTCTTGTGTTGCATTTCCATTGACACCGGAAACAAGCTCCCCTTCAGATGACTTGGACCGCAATCTCTCATACGCTCTGGAACCAACAGGAAGAAGCTTACACTGTCCAAAATTTAAGGGTCTCTCTGAGGTGGTTCCATCTCTGTTGAATATAGACGGCAGCTGCAAGATGAATTGCAGTAACAGGTATGACGATATCTCCAGGTTTGGAGTAGAAATCCAGACTTTGATTGACAAATTCGTTTTCTGCAGCAAAGTGTGGACTCGGAACAGGAGCTTTAATATAATCATAAACATGAGGGAGAAGCCCGACTATTGTGATGCCAATGAAGTATAGTTTCTGAGTGGTTGCAATCAATCTGCCACATAAAATTACCGGTGACTTGAGGAAGCAAAAAAAGATCTTGAACAAGACCAATGTACTCCTCCAGTTCAGCTTTTCATCCCTGCATCGTGTTGGAACTAGCTGCAGCATCTATGTACCTCTCTGTTTCAAATCATCCATGGCTAGTTTTCATGGAATGAATAATCAGAACAATTGTATACCCGATCACTTGTATGGTTGAGGTGATAAGAAGAACTCGTCCTTCGCTTGGAACATGGTGTGGTTCACGAGGGCTTCGAGTAAGCGATCTGATACGAGATTTCTACACCTTCTGGAAAAAGCCTTGGAATTAGGATAAATGACACCATCACCAAAATTTTCAGAGTGTAATCAACCACATAAAGCCATTGATTCTTCTATAGATCGTAATATGGCATTTCATAAGATTCAGAAGCTTTCCTATCGCAGAGAGCCTCTACTCCGGTGACTGTACCTAACAGCTTGGACACCCAGCGTTACAAGAGAGATGAAAGGAACAGAATCCAGATCATGCCTGATGTGAAAGAGTTGGCTTAAGACGCAAGCAATTGCAAATGGTAAGTGTCAAAATCCGAAAATCCCCTCAAGACCCCTACAAGAAAGAATGCCTTCCCGCTGCTCCCTGTACATAATGGGAAGAGTCTTCAGCTTAATTGTCCTAAAATAGAGAGGATCGTCTTCAGTTCTTTGGCTAGCTATAGAAATGGTAGCCGTTGGGTTGATTAACCATTGTTCTGTAATGGGTGGGTAAGACACCACCACTTCAATCGAACAATCCAATCCAGCTTCAAGATCCATGCTCTCAAACAAGATCTTCCACGCAGCTCTGACATCCCTGCAGCCAACGAGAAACATTGTTCCTACGTGTAGGTCATAAAGACCCTCCAAGAAAAGCATAGAAAAATTGCTGTAAGCCTTCCCAGCAAGTGCTAGCTGAGCTGCATGTTCAGAAGAAGCTGCATTTCGGTATACTCAGCCTTAGTGTGGTAAGGAATCTCGTCTTCTATGGCGGAAACATTTTTTAACGGACCAATATCGCCAAACAAGTGACCAAGAGAAATAACGTCCATTTGAACATTTGTCTTTGGAGAGTGAGAATTTCAGGAATTGCAGAAACATGGGGGGTGAGATCCTCTGAGAGCACAGAAAGGCTGGTTAAAAATTCCTCTGCGTCTTCTGGTTTTGGGTAGTGTAGCAATGATTTCTTTATGACGGTCTCAAAACTTTCATGCTTTTCAAGAGCAACACCAACTGATGCTATTTTTCACTAGCTGTACTGCGGAAGGGATGCCCTGTAAGTAATTCCACAGCTCTGCAGGCTGCACGAGCTTTTCAAACGATAAAGGAAGTTTTACTTCCATCAAATGCTGGAAAAACTGCCATAAATTATGCTTCTTTGCTTTATGGTAAACGATATAGGAATTTTTGAAGAATTCCTTCTGTATCAAGAGGTCCAAGGCAACCAACCATGCAAAGCAGCCCACTTGAAGAATTCCAAATTCCTTCAGCAGAAATAGTCATGTTACTAAGCCCAGATCTCCAGATCGCAGTACACTGATTCTCTGATGGGTGGAATGCCCGAAAAACTGCAGCAACCCTTGCAGAACTGGTACTTCCATGTCTCCGCGTTTGCTCACATTTAACATCCTCCATATAAAGTTTCACATCCTCAAAGCTCCCATCTGTTGCTTTAATCTCTTTATCTGACACAAACGGACCCAACTTACTGCAGTAATCGTCTGTTCCATTGCAACTCCAGTTGGGCAAAAACTGTGAAAGCTCCTTCCATAGTAACCTGCTCAAGAATTTCACAAAATCTGGTTCTTTTATAGATATCAATGTTACCATTCCTCAAGCTATCGTTATATGGGTAGCGATCAGAAGCCCTAAGACATAATTCTTTCTGGGCCGAACTCGCAGAGTGACGAATTGGCCAGTTGACGCATCTGAATTGGCCTTAATGTTCCCTTGCGTGACTGCTCAATGTCATCATATCCCACATCGGATAAAGAGCAAAGTATTTTGCTGTCTATTATATCTTTATGTAAGTGTGGCCCGACGAAGTCGAGTCCGTGGGCTCATGATAAGGTGAGAGTATATCCGATAATTCTTTTCTCGTCTGGTTCCGACCAATGTGTCAGGTCTGTTGTGGCCTGATTGCATTACTAATTTCATTCTGAAGCCCTATGTGGGCTGTGAAAACCTGAGCAGAAGGACCCTCTTGTGTAGCCTCCTTTCCTTAGAGCCGTGAAAACACTCCCCTTCATGACGGCGGATAAAACGGGCCGGTTTGCAGATCGGACCATCCTGTGGGGTCTGGCTTCGTGGCTCCTTAGCCGGGTCTCCCCGGTCCAAGCCGTGGGTGGGTCACATGTTAGCCCGAGCAAAGTTTAGGCTGCGTGGCTCTCCTTAGAAGTGGAGGGATAGTGCATGAGGCCAGTTGGCCAGTTATGACCTCCGATCATTGGTTCTAGGAGTCAGACCTCAAGCTAGGTGTTGTCACATGGCATACTCATGCTCACATACTAAGCTTTATCAGTAATCTTAATTATTTTTATTTTAATATTGTAAATTTATTTTTTTTATTTGATTAAAATATGTTAAAAAAACATGTCAATATAAATCAAAATGGTTGTGATTTAAATGTGTTCAAGATGATTACTTTTTCTCATTAATATTATAAATATATATTTTTTATTTTTTTAAAAAATAACACTTTATTTTTTAAAAAAATTATCACAAATAAGGTGAAGATGATCTTAACCTCATAAAATTATGTTTTTAGTTTACACTTAAAGCATGTGACACTAATTTTTTTCACATTAATAATATAGATTATACATAGATCTTTTTGTTTTAAAAAATACCACAAATAAGATTAACAGATGATTTTAAGTAATTTCAGCCTGACAATTTTCAAGTTTAACTAATTAGACCAGCTTCACTGTCAACAAAAGATCTACAATTAAACTTGAAAAAGGATGTAGTAGAGTGTTATAGTGTTTTTAATTTCAGCACCAATTACAACAAAATCCCACCCCCAAAGCCCAACACATAGCTAAACCTAGTCAACGAAACAACAGCATAAACCAAGATCACAAACTCACTCCTCCTTTGTGTTCATATCCCTGGACGCCATATAGCTAATCATGTCCTAGCAAACAGTAATAGTAACCCGAGAATCCCAATTGGAAACTAACCTAAAATCCTCACGAATGAATTTTGGAACACCAGTCTGATGATCAATTTGTCAATCCCTAGAAACACCACTGATAAGCCACTACTTTCTCCGAATTTGTATTGCGCAGCTAGCCTATCTGCACCATGGCACATCTGCATTGCACTAAACTAGTATCCGAAAAAATTTATGAACTCAATAGTGATGGAAACCTTGGTTGCTGAGAGTTTTGTGTTTTGAAACAAGTCATCCAGATAATTTGTAGATTGTAATAACTGAATTAAGTATTGATAAAGGAAGCTAAGGAATTACGATTATGAGAAACCAAAATTTCTAATCTTTTCATATGATCTTCAACACTTAAATATAAATTAATTAATTTCGGATCCTTTGTGATGGAAGGATTGCCAATGAAACAAAAACAATCAAATAAAAATGCTGTAAGAGTAAGAGGCATGCAGATAAAACCCGCAATCTTTTGTAGAGACGATGACGAGACGGAGTGATGGACTACTATCGGTGATCTTGTGTTCAAGGCAATTATTGCCAGCACAGGTGCAAAGTGCCAAGAATTAGACAGCTAGAAGCGTGAGGAGGGTATTGCTTCTAAAGCAATGATGTTGAATTGCTTCCCAAGAAACTTTGTCAAATGAGCTTATTTTGGTTTAATAAAATAATTTGATTGTAATTAATTATTTTTACATTGACGAGTTATAATTAATTGTGAATATTTTTGTTTAGTAAAATAAGTTTGCTAACTTTTATTTAATTAAAAAAATTTAATATGTAACTTGTTTAATATGGATTGAGTTGTAATTTTTAATGAAATAATTAATATAAATGTGTAAAACTCAATGATAACTCTTATTAACATAAACTCTAAATATAAATTAATTAATTTTTTATAAATGTATCATTGATTAAATTCTTTTATCATTATATCTTGATAAATTAATAGAGAGTTTGAGATTTTTATTTATACATACATGGCCATAATGGTACAACACTCTCAAAGCTATCACATTGCCTTTTCTTTAAACAACCCCTCAGTAAAAAACTAACCTTTTTTGTAATAATAATAATAAGTTTTAAAATAAATATTGATTTATCAAATTAAATTTAAAATATTTAAATTTTAAAAATATGTTACAATAAATTTTGATTAATATTTCAAACATAAATTTATTATGTCATAAAAAATTTTAAATTTTTAAATACCAAAAAAGATTTTTAAAAAATTTATACAATCAAAAATTTTAAAAAGTTCATAAAAAAGTAGTTTGTAAGTAAAAAATTATTCAAATGTAAGGAATGAACTAGAAATGGAGTATAAAATTTATTTGAGTTATTTTTCAAAAATTTTCAAGCTTGAAGTCCATTTGATTATAAAATGTTCATTAGGTATTTGTCATCACGATCAATTCTTAGTATTGTTCATTGTCAAGGAATGGGCATTCTTTTCCTTATTTTAGTTGCATTTGGTCTATGCTTAGGGTAACCTTTACTTGACTATTTTGAGCTCAGGTTGTTATACTTGTGCGACTATTTATTCTAAGTCTAAGAAAATGTTAAAGTGAAGATGAACTTATGAAAGGAAACTTTCATTATAAAAGACACTAAGTTTGTACATCAAAAAAAAAAAAAAAAAAGAAAAAAGAAAAAGAAGAAACAAAAAAAGTTACAAGCTTAAAGTTCGTTAATCTCAGGCCTAACCTCAAGGGCTACTATGGTCAATTTTGGGGTAGATTTAAAATGACAACCTCTATCAGTATTGGGTGGTTATGGTGTTTCTTCAATCACCCTCTCAGTTACTTCCTAACGATACTTCTAGATCTTCAAAGTGGACTAAAAAGGCCTTTATAAGAGGAGTTTTGCACTCACATTAGGTCGAGGTCGGGTTACTTACGTAAGATTTTCTTGACCCTATTTTTTTGAATGGGCCAATACAGGTAGAAAGCTTGTTCCCCGATTTTATCCTTGTATGCTTCTTAGATTCTAAACTCTTCGATGGCCTGAGATCAAGACTCGTCCTGAGCTACCCTTAATTCCCTCCAAAGTTAGAGAATAAGCCCATTTTTAATATGGCTTATCCTCACTTTTACATTACCTTGGACTTAGGTCAACTCCATTTTAACGTTGTTCACTTTGGATTTAGGCTTGGCCAATAAGCTTTTCAGCTTCTCCATTCAAGCAAGTGAACATGCACCATATTTCTTGCGTTAAACACAAATTTATTAGCAGCTTCAGCCTCCTTCATGTAATGGTGGTGCTCAAAGCTGGTATGATTGTATTTATTAACAAGCGTGACCATTCTTTGGGTGAACTATAAGATAAAGGAAAAGAACCTCCTTGAGGCTGTCCTCGAAGACCATGACCCACCCTTTACGATGGGCCCATGGTTGATAAGAGGGGGATGGGAGTTCAAGTTGGACAAATCATAGAATGAAAAAATCACTTTTTTCCATTCTAGATCCTAAAGGTTTAGGAAGAAGATGCTAGATTCTCAGCCATGACTTCTTAAACAAGAAAGGGATGGAAGACTCCCTAGCTCAACAAGGAAGATGAACATTGAAAACGAAGAGGCAAAGAGACTTGAAACTCAAGTTTGGTGAGAGAAGGAAAAGGCTTCGCGAGAATAAAGTGAAATGGTAAAAAAAAAAAGGTGAAAGGGTTTAAGAAAGCCTTTTAAAAGGGTAATTATTCATTGGCAAGACTATAAGGTAGCATGTCAAATGCAGCAACCTTCAATAAGTGCGACCAATTTTGAATTTTTATGTCGTAGGTTAATCATGAGCTAGCATCTAACCATAAAATGTGTTAGAAAAAAAGACCTTTTGAAATGACTTAGTGGAAAGCTAAGTAAGCAGTGAGGAAGTTTAGATCTTCCCGACCTACCTAAATTCTCGATCTATACAATATTGATGAACTTGAGCCTTGATTAACCATTAGGGATGACTTTGATAATGCTAAAAGTGTTTGCATCAAGGTGAACCTGACCTTGTTAAAACCCAATCATGGTTAACCCTGATCAAACACAAAAAATTGGGCAGATGGTTACAAATGTTACAAAGAAATTTAAACCAAGGCAAATCCTAACCTTGCCAAATCTCTACCTTAAGAAAACCTTATCTTAAAAATCTTGGATTAGAGAAAATTACTCAAATAGATATAAACTGAGTGTTCATTCTTGAAAAAAGTCGACAAAATTTCAAAAGCTGGCAAGAAGATTACAAATTCAATAACTGATGTACAAGATAAAAGAATCATCCACCAAGCACCCTAGATCAAAGGCTGGCACATATTAATTTTGTTAAGTGTTTCATACTTTTCGGATAACTAACGAGTTTTGTAAGAGACCACACTATAAATACCTCTATGATTGAAGATTTAAAAAAAAGGCTTTCTGACATTGGTCTTTTGAGACTGTCATTTTCAGGCGAAACATTCTTATTTTCTTTGTATCCATAAAACTTTGAAAGTATTTAATAGTATACTTGAGAGTTTTTAAGAGTTTTTCTTTTTCTTTTACTAAAAAGTTGTAAAGAGATTTTTGGAGCTTTCCTAGCATGTAAAACTTGGCCAGCTCACCGGACTCTCATTCTATAATAAATTTGTCCAACTCGATACATGGAATAAATTATTTTTTTAATACTTTCTTGATGCTAATTTGATATTCTCTTGCTTTCACAACATTTTTTTGATTGTTTGAGTTTTTCTATTACTTTTGTATTTTGTAATTACTGCACAAAATGAATATAAGAATATACCTCAATTTTATATTCAAACTCTTTATTTAAATCATTTGAAAACATTTAAGAATTTTTCAAAGTAATTTAAAACTTACAAAAATTACTATTTATTAAAAAATTAAAAATTACAACTTTACAAGAAAATACTAAAAATTCTCTTTTTTTCTCTATCTTCTTTATCTCTTTCTGTATCTAAGCCCAATGGCTATAGTCTTTTGTCCATTTGGTCCAATCTGGTTGCGAAAAAGTAAAAATCAGATGCCTTCCGTGGGAATCAAGCTGGTGCCTTCAAGTTCATGGCTTGCTAAATTTATTTCAAATCAACTTTTTAATAGACCAAGATAGTAAAAAGGTGCTGTATTCTAAAGGATTTTCACATGAAAGAAGCATCCATGCCTGTTTCAATCCAATTTAGCTTCTTGACTTATCCAGTTATCAGTCTATCCAATGGCCAAAGAGAAAGCTCAACTAGAATTTATAATTTATCAAATTACTTGCTTCATAAACAAAAATTGGCTTATAGTTTTGCATAACATAGTGATATAACATATCTAGGACAAGATCTGCAGAAACCAACTCTTATGCATGGAAATAAACCAGACAAGGGTGATTTCCTTTTTTTTTCATGTTAAGAACAACTCTTTTTGTCAGTGCCTTGTGAAAGGCTGTGGAATCAATCTTCGTCATTGTGATCTTTCTCTTGCGTTGCATTTCCATTGACACCAGAAACAAACTCCACTTCAAATGATTTGGATGGCAATCTCTCATACACTTTGGAACCAATAGGAAGAAGCTTACACTATCTAAAAGTTAAAAGTCTCTCTGAGTTTCTCGTAGTTCCATCTCTGTTAAATATAGACGGTAGCTACAAGAAGAATTGCAATAATAGATATGATGATATCTCCACGCTTAGAGTAGAAATCCAGGCTTGAATTGACAAATTCGTTTTCTGCAGCAAAGTATGGACTCGGAACAGGAGCTCTAATATCGTCATAAGCATGAGGGAGGAGCCTGACTATTGCGATGCTAATGAAGTATAGTTTTCTGAGTGGTTTGCAATCAATCTGCCACATAAGATTACCGATGACTTGAGGAAGCAAAAAAAGATCTTAAACAAGACCAATGTACTCCTCCAGTTCAGCTTTTCATCCCTGCATCGTGTTAGAACTGGCTGCAGCATCTATGTACCTCTTTGTTTCAAATCATCCATGGCTAGTTTTCATGGAATGAATAATCAGAACAATTGTATACCCGATCACTTGTATGGTTGAGGTGATAAGAAGAACTCGTCCTTCGCTTAGAACATCGTGTGGTTCACAAGGGCTTTGAGTAAGCAGTTTGATACGAGATTCTTACACCTTTTGGAAAAAGCCTTAGAGTTAGGATAAATGACACCATCACCAAAATTTTTAGAATGTAATCAATCACATAAAGCCACTAATTCTTCTGGAGATAGTAATATGGCATTTCACATGTAATCAATCACATAAAGCCATTAATTCTTCTGGAGATAGTAATATGGCATTTCACATGATTCAAAAGCTTTCCTTTTGAAGAAAGCCTTTGCTCCAGTGATCAGGGAGAGAATGCACCCAATAGCTTGGACACCCAACATTATAAGAGATATGAAAGAAATAGAATCCAGATCATGCCTGATGTGAAAGAATTGGCTAAGATGCAAGCAATTGCGAATGAAATTGTCAAAATCCGAAGAATCCCCTCGAGACCCCTGCAAAAAATAACGTCTTCCCGTTGCTTCCTGTGCATAATAGGAAGCCTAAAATAGAGAGGATCGTTTTTAGTTCTTGCATTAGCCACTATGCTATAGTGGGTGGGTAAGACGCTACCACTTCAATCGAACAATCCAATCCAGCTTCAAGATCCATGCTCTCAAACAAGGTCTTCCCCGCAGCTCTGACCTCCTGCAGCTGACGAGATACATTGTTCGTCCATGTGGATCATAAAGACCCTTCAAGAAGAACATAGAAAAATTGTTATAAGCCTTCCCAGCAACTGCTAGTTGAGCAAACATGTTCAGAAGAAGCTGCTTTTCGGTACACTCAGCCTTATTGTGATAAGGAATCTCCTCTTCTATGGCAAAAACATTTTTAACAGACTAATATTGCCCAAACAAATGACCAAGAGAAATAATGTCCATTTGAACATTTGTCCTTGGAAAGTGAGAATTATCAGGAATTGCAGAAACATGGAGGGTGAGATCCTCTGAGAGCACAAAAATTTCAGTAGTCTGTACCTAATCTACTTCCTTTGCTACAAAGCACACCACATATTGCTTGTTTTAATATTATAACAATGGAAAAGCTTATGAAAATTTGACCAATGTACATGATTCTTCTGTGATGTTGTAATTGAATAGGCTTTTCTGTGCAACATGGTTTTCTTTTTTGACTCTCTGAATGATCTCAGCCTTTTACAAGTCCAATAATTTTTTTAAACTAGATTTCTTCTGGTGCTAAAGTTATGGGCATGTCTTAATGGAAAATCTGGTGCTTGCTGCATTTCGATACAGAAATTCATCTATATATAGATTTTGTTAGAAGTGCAATCAGAAGAAAACTGTAAATCTTTGTTAATATTAAGTAACTTCTGACTCAAACCAAAGATAGGGAGGACTTTTGTCTATCTTACAAGCATGATTTCCTCTATCATAATACAAACTAGGATGAATAGCTTCAGCCTTAGTAAGTTGCTTTCTAAATACTAATTCCTCTTTATGCTTATTTTTAATGTCAAAACAGAATCAGAAGAAAAATCTGAGATTGTCGAATGAGAAGTTCAGATCAATTTTTGCCCCTAGATCAAGTGAGAAGTCCGTGTCTAATGCCAAAGAATTGCTGGCCGTAGTATTGGCTGAAATTTGCTCTGCATCAGATTTAGAACCAAGCATGTTATGGAACCCTCTAGGATAGTTCTTTCTAGTAAATATGTCATAAAAATCTAATGAACATTCTGAATTATAGGCCTTGTATTGACCATCTACAATTCCTATCGAAAGGGAAGAAGGGTAAGCATATAGTATCTGCAGGAAAGCTTACGCTAATGCTAAAAAGGCCGATTTCCTGTAACCTTTTAATGAAGGATAGGCATATACAAAACTTCTTGCAGCCACTTGAAGTGGAATCCAAGCACTTATTTGTTAAGGAGAAACTGATCCAATTCGGAGCTGTTGATGTTTATACTAATCGATCATAGAAGAAAAATTCTGATTCATTTCAATTAAACTTCCTTCCTATTAATCTGAAAGTTTTTCTCAAATACAAGGAAATGATTCAGTTCCAGAGCCACGTAGTCAACTTTCATGCCATCAAACATCATCCTGGACAGCAAAACAATTATTTGTAAAATTTTGTATCCTGCGAAAATGGATGTTTTATCCATGTAAGAAAGCGTGGAAGAGATAGGGCGAGGCAAAATATTTAATCTACCAAACAAAGATAAAAGGGAAATAAGTGATCAAAAGTGTGCATCAACTAAGACACGTTAGAAAGCATCCGAAAACAAATGCTAAGAAGGTAAACTCCCATGAAAGGAAAGCTGGCTAAAGCTATCTGCATTGCTGCCAACTGATTGATCATAGAATGCACAATAATTAAGCTTCTGATTAGTATTCCTTCTTGATGCACAGGGGCAAGTCATATTCCTCCTCCAATAGATCCCCTCACTACCTACCTCACTTTCTCGAGGATCAGGATATGTGGCAGTGCAGTCTTGATTCACGGTGCTAAATGATGGATCCATGAGCTTCCAAGCAACACCAAAGTTAACCTTTGGTCGGCAACAATCTTGTAGATCGATGAACCAAGAAAGAATACTAAAACGTCTTATTGATGCAAGGGAACTCAGAAAATAGTACCAAAAAAAGCCAGAGTATGAGCAGATTTTTTTTTATGTCCCAAATCTGATCAGCAGAATTATGATTATTGGATGGCAGTTCATCAGATAAAAATAGCCCCTACAGATTCCTTCATGACTGTCGGTCACGCAATTGAATTGATCGATGCGATTGCTGTGGAGTTTCTGAACTCCTAGGCTAAGACTGCCCGTGGCTTGCCTTTCAGTGTCCTTTCCTTCATAGACAGAAGCCCATTCAAAGCCAAAAACTCACCTAACATAGAGTTTCTGCACCATGAATTTACAGAGATTTAAGACAGTATCAAATACCAACAAGTTTTATGAAGAAGAGATGCTTTATAGGTCCTTCTGTTTTGACCCAGAAAAGCTTAAACTACTCAAGAGAAGAGCTTTGGAAGATGGAGTTCTAGCTATAGGCACTACATTTTAAGCCCTCTCAGGCTTTCTCCATAGCCCTCGATGCCAGGCACTAAAAATGCAGCATGACAAATAGATAAAGCTCCTCTTTGCTGTTGATGGACAGACAAGATTCGTGCCACCATTGCCTCAAAGGTACTCCGGCAGTGAGATAGTCTTCACGTTTTCACTCAGTACTAAATGTCACTATTTTCATTTTAGTATTCAACATCAGTTCAGTTTCAAATGTTTTAAGAAGAAACTAGTTCATGTGGGCCTTCTATGGAGATTTATCCCTTCAGATACAATTCTGTTGCAATGTAGAAGAGTAAGATAGATGAATTCCAACTCTTTGGTTCACTCATTAATTGAAGGTTCACTAAAACTACTTGTCAGGGATGTTGTGTTAGGTTAATTCAGGTGCAAAAATTCACCTTTAAACTTTAATACTAATCTTATAGTAGGCTTTACTGGAAACCGACTCTAAAATTTTTGTTGGGTCTCAGATACACTATTGGTATAAACTTGGTATTATGGATTCAATTGGCACAGTCTTTACACTTTTCAGTTACAGAAAAAGTCTTCAAGTTGAATTTGGGAGGTGATTGGACTAGGTTTTGATAGACTTGGCGAAGTATATGTGTGTTATTGCAATATCTCCATTTTGTACCAGCATACAGTTTTCTGCAAGTCCTAAAGTTGAGCTTTGAATGAACTATGAACATTGATCAAAATGTCATGGAGTTGAAAATTAAGAGTTAATTGTCCATGGTTTTAGACCCAAACTGGGGAGTCATGCATGATAACATATCTTAACTTGATCTCTTGATATATTTTTCTTTCTTTTTAAAGAACTGATGACTGTATGGGATTACCCTATCTTGCATTCTGTTGTAGGATAATTGGCCTTGAACTACCGTTAGCTGAGCTACTTGCTGCAGTAGTCACAACATATTCTTTGTCACAACATTACGGCAATAATGCTCATATTACTCTGTGATACTTCTTATACATAGAAGAAACAAATGCACCATATAAAACCTTTTATGTGAAAGAGACACTCCTGTAAACCTAGGAAGTGCAGTAAACTAATTTCTTGATATACTTGGCTGACAAGGTGTCATAGTGTCCAGCAGAAACAAACACAATAATATAGGAGAACATTTCATTTTGTTTGTAGAAGTCATGATACGCATATACTTGAGATGTATGTACATCAAATTCTAATCTAATACAAACAGATGGTAGTACTCCACTGAAAAACGACAACATAAACAAGAAAGATATAAATAGCTGATGGGATCTGCTAAGTTATCGATCTCAATGCACCATAAACAAAAAATGAAAGTCAAAATGATACATTTGACAGTGCACTGGATCTTGCCTGATCTTGCCAATGGTATACTTGAAACTTTTCATTCATAAGCAAAGATCTTCGAGCAAAATTTACATTTTTTTCTTGCTTCCTTTTTATATTGAAGGCTATAATTGCACTTGGACAAGATAGTGGGCAATACATGGTCACTAAAGCAAACTACATGAATAATCCATTTAAAAGCATTATCAATTTTTAGAACTAAACATGAGTTGAATGAATATCTAGATTATCTAATCCAAGAAAGCTCTACTTAAATAAGTCGTTGCCTTAAGTCTGTCAAACACGATCAGGCATTTCTCTTCATTGCCAATTATTGTGTAACCATCCATCATGGTATGATAAATGTCGACAAGAGCATCTATACCTGCTTCTTCCACCTCTTTCACTAAGGCTTCCGCCCGATGCAGGTGTGACTGAGATCATTAGCAAAACAAGGAGCAAAAGCAACATGAGTCCATCAAGAAGAACTAGTTTATCAATCACAATCTAGCACACGTGCATTTTGTAAACACAACCAAAAATAATGACCTAAAACCAGAATATTTAATACTTACCAGTGAGATATGTGATATTACCATGTATGATTGCATTTAAGGTTCCATGTCTCTCTTTTGCCTCTTTAAACCAATGATCTATAGCTTTTCCAACATCGCATAAGATAGTATCAGACAAAGAGATAAAAATTTGAATTATTTAGCGTTGATGAAGCAACATGACATCTTCAGAAAAAGAAAGAAAAAAAAAACAGAAGGAAGAAAATGATTGAAAGTATAATGTACAACTATTGCAAGAATAGCAAAAAACAAAAAATCGATGGCAAGTGCATAAGAAGTATGTTATTAGGGAACAAAAGAGCAAGCTTTCATGCCCCATAAAATATATAGATATGAGAGAAATTTGACTATATAAATTAATTAGTGAATATGGCGTGCTGACCTCTTTACATTACTTCATCCTCGCTAAATCTAGTGGCATAGCATATCCTTTAGAAGATTTATCCTCCCACAGCATCCTCCATGACAATGGCTAGGTGAGTAGGAGTTAGTGTGACCCACAAGAAAAGATCATTCCACATAGAAGAAAATGAAAGTAAATTATTAGAGGGTTAAGTTGTCTAACTGAATCACATGAAAACATAAAATGCTTAGTCAATGTAGAACCTAATCCAGCATAGAAAAGAAAGGCTCTTTTAGAAAACTGAGCAATAGTTTCTTCAAGCTACAGAAATAACTAACTTGAAGTCCGAAACCAACGACCGCTAGATTAGTACTACTTCTAAATTATCACTATTGCTAGTCTTAAATTATTTTTATTGCTACTGTAAGAATACCGCTACTAATGCTACTACATCTAGAATACGTCTACTATGAGACCCATCCAATAGCTAAATTACTACTATTGCTAGATTACTGCTTCTGCTGTTGCTCCTACTATTACTACTTCTAGATTATAGCTACTGTTAGACTATAGTTACTACTACCGCTAGATTACTACTTAAAATAAACTGTTAGTGTTAAAATTATTCCTAGTGCTACTGCAAGAATACCACTACTGATGCTGCTACATCTAGAATATGTCTACTATGAGACTGCTACTGCTACTAATAGATTACTACTTCTTCTCCTACTACTGCTACTATTACTTCTAGATTATGGCTACTGTTAGACTACAGTCACTCCTACGGCTAGATTACTGCTACTCCTAAATTATTGCTATTATTACTGTTTAAGTGCTGCTACTATTAGATTCCTGCAAGATTGGTGCTACTACAACTGCTAGATTCCTGTGAGTGCTACTACCTTGCTAGATTACTGCTACTGTCACTACTAGATTACTACCGCCGATAGATTACTCTGCCAGTTTATTGTTACAGCTACCACTACTACTGTTGCTAAATCAGTGCTACTACTACTGCTAGATCAGTACTACTCCTAAATAACCAAAGAAAAAAATGTGATTACGATGCATAAAAAAAACTACTAATAAAGGTGTCATTTTTCAAGATAATAAATATGTACAATAGATGGTAGAATCCTCCCTTAATAATAAAATGGATGAGCTCTCATGTAAGAAAGCATATCTGCTGTAGCTACCACAAGAACAATCGGTTGTTCTGCCATTGGTCCTTCATCAGTACCTGCAAAATCTTTACAACATCGTGTTCAAAAGAAGCATTAATCTCAGAGTTGCTATAAAGTAAATCTTTAAAGACAAAAAAAAAAAGCTCGTAACTTATCATGCCTAAAAATCATATTAACAAAATGAAAGCATGTCTAAGAAAATCGAGGAAAAAATAAAATTAGAAAATGAATAATCAAATCAAAAAAATTAAAAACATAAAAAAAATCAAAAAAGTTGAAAAGAATCAAGTATCAATGGAGGTTTAACAATAAAAGGATAAGCTCGTATGTAGAAATCCATACCTACACTTACCAAAGAAGCAATCAGTCGTTGTTTGGATAACACAATTTTTTCAACTGCTAAGAACTGCTCCTTATCCATGATTGTCCTCAAAATCTTTGCGACATCAATGTCGAAACAAGCATATGTATATAACCTGTTACAAAGTATTTATGCGCCAACTGCGAAGAAAAGGATTACAAGGAGAATTCTTTACTCTTCTAATAGTATAAACAAATTAATAGAAAATGCAGTTTGTACCTCAGCAAAATACGAGTTATTTGTGCAATTGTGTTTAAAATGGGCAGACAAAACTGACACTGGTGTCTACATCTTCCAGATCTGCATCTGCATCTAAATCATCAAGATCCATGCTGCTTCCCATTAATGTCCCCTTAAGGTTTGGGACTTCAGCATTCTTCCTCGCTTCCTGACAGCAACACTTCTTTAATGGTTTGCAACGGGTTATTTACATCGTGACTCTACTAGCTTCCCCTTTCCCTTAGCTGTATTCTTCAAGAAACATGGATCAGTTTTCATTTCATGGATAGTTAATTCCCGTAAAATTTACAATTTAGTTCATCTAAATATGTTGAAATACCTTTTTTGATCATTCACTACTTAATACTAGCATATTATCCAAAGAAACAATCATGCCTCCAATGGACAAGTTCTTAGTACCTCCATTCCAAGAGTTTGCATTTAAACGGTTTTAGGTTAAGTTTGTTCTTTGATGAGCAAGTATACTGACCTAGTTGATTTAAATTTTAGTTTGTTTCTTCTTTGATTTTGGAAAATCTAGCAGTCAAGTTTCCGTTCATCTATGCAAGCCAAGAGACAAAATTACCTTTTCATAATTTGCGACAAACAACGGAGACAAAGGATGCTTGCACTCCACGTAAACTTAAGGATGTAATCTGGGCCCGCTGCCAATACCAATAAGAACATATCTTATTATTTTAAGTTACTAATAACTCTATCTACTCTCAATGGAAGAAAGGAGTTTGAGAGTCTGAATATGATAAATCTCAATTGCCAGTGTTCCTGGATCATCATGATCTTCAAATGGATAAGCACCATCTAGCATCACATGTATGGTGACCCTGGAAGACCAAACATCTGCAATATAAATATTACTCCAGGGTTAGATACAAAACACCGATCAAAGAATAGCAAAGGACAACAAAGAGGAAAAGGATAGAAGAAAAATGCTAAAAATTAAATGTATAACTTTGCCATCGTATTCTCTTTTGAATAGGACCTTAGTCGTTATGTAAGTTTGTGTTCCTATAGTAGATTTTGGTTGAAAGCACGACACTGTCGATGACAAAATCAGGTAAATACAATAAGTAAAGAGGTTATAAATGAACTGAATCTCCGTTATAATCCTATGGCATTCATAATTTAAAGATAACCTTTGAATGCCAAAAATCACACATCCTGATACTAGGAGTTGTACTACCATCTAGCAAGGTATTTTCTAGCTTAAGATCTCTATGGCCAATCTGCTGTAAGAAATAAATCTTTAAGCTAGATGGATTATAAAAGAAAGAGAAACAAAATAAATTAAAAAGAAAGGCTAAATAAAACCAAAGAATGATGGTTGAAGTTCAAACCACTAAAAAACAATAACTCACCCCCCGTATTAGTTGCTAACAGAAAAACCTTACCTATAGAAACTGAAAAGAAAAATTAAGGAATAAATTAGTGCTTTTTCATGTTTCGTAAAGCACATGAGTATAAGGGAAATCTGACCACACAAATAAATTAGTGAATACCCTATGCTCACCTTTGTACATTACCTCATCCTCTCTAAATATGGTAGCACAGCATATCCTCTTGAAGAGTTCTCCTCCTGCAGCATACTCCATGACAATGACTAGATGAGTAGGTGTTAGTATGACCTACAAGAAAAGATCATTCCATATAGAAGAAAATGAAACTAAATTATTAGAGGGCTAAGTTGTCTAGTTGAATCACATCAAAACAAAAATGCTTAGTCAATGTAGATCCTAATCTAACATAGAAAAGAAAAGTTCCTTTAGAAAAGTGAGCAGCAGTTTCTTTAAACTACAACAATAATTAACTTGAAGTCCGGAATCCATTATCGCTAGATTAGTACTACTCTTAAATTATTACTACTGTTAGCCCTAAAATATTTTTACTGCTACTACAAGAATACCGCTACCACTGCTGCTACATCTGGAATACGGCCACTACGAGACCCTATCAACAGCTAAATTACTACTTCTGCTAGATTGCTGCCTCTGCTACTACTTCTACTACTACTACCTCTAGATTATGGCTACCGCTAGACTATAGTTACTGCCACTGCTAGATTACTACTTTCAAAAAAATTATTGCTACTGTTAGCGCCAAATTATTCCTACTGCTACTACAAGAATACCACTACTGCTGCTGCTACATCTAGAATATGTCTACTATGAGACTGTTACTGTTATTGATAGATAACTGCTTCTCCTACTGCTACTGCTACTATTACATCTAGATTATGGCTACTGCTAGACTACAGTCACTCTTATGGCTAGATTATTCCTACTCTTAAATTATTGCTATTATTACTATTTAAGTGCTGCTACTACTAGATTATTGCAAGATTGGCGCTACTACAACTGCTACATTCGTGCGAGTGCTACTACCCTGCTAGATTACAACTATCGTCACTGCTAGACTACTGCGATCAGTAAATTACTTTGTCAATTTATTGTTACAGCTATTGCCACTACTGCTGCTAGATCGGTGCTACTACTACTGCTATATTAGAGCTACCCTTAAGTAGCAAATGAAAATCTGATTATGATGCATAGAAAAAAAATACTGATTAAGATGCCATTTTCAAGATAATAAATATGTACAAGAGATGGTAGAATCCTCCCCTAACAACAAATGGATGAGCCCCAATGTAGGAAACCATATCTGCTGCAGCTATTACAAGAACAATCGGTTATTTTACCATTGGTCCTTCATCATTGCCTGCAAAATCTTTGCAACGTTATGCCCAAAAGAAGCATTAATCTCAGAGTTGCTATAAAGTAGACCTTTTGAGACAAAAAAAAAAAGAGTTCGTAACTTATTATGCCTAAAAATCATATTAACAAAATGAAAGCATATTTTAAAAAATCGAGAAAAAAATAAAATTACAAAATGAATAATCAAATCAAGAAAATTTAAAACATAAAAAAATCAAAAAAGTTAAAAAGAATCTAGTACCAATGGAGGTTTAACAATAAAGCTTGCATGTAGAAATCCATACCTGTATGAACGGAAGAAGAAACCAGCCATTGTTCGGATAATGCAATTCTTTCAACTGCTAAGAATTGCTCCTTATCCAACATTATCCTCAAAATCTTTACGATAGCGATGTCAAAACAAGCATTTGTCTATAATCTGTTACAAAGTATTTATGTGCAAACTGGCAAGAAAAGGATTACAAGGAAGATTCTTTCCTCTTCTTCTAGTATAAATAAATTAACAGAAAGTGCAGTTTATACCTCAGCAAAATACGAGTTGTTTATGCATTATTGTTAATAATGGATAGACAAAATCAACACTGGTGTCTACATGTTCAAGATCAGCATATGCATCTAAGTCATCGAGATCCATGCTGCTTCTCGTTAATGTCCTCCTAAGGTTTGGGACCTCATCAATCTTCTTCGCTTCCTAATAGCATGACTTTTTTAATCGTTTGTAAGGGTTATTTACGTCATCACTCTACTAGTTTTCCTTTCCCGTTAGCTGTATAGGCAACTTCTTTAAGAAATATGGATCAGTTTTCATTTCATGAATAGTTAATCTTCGTAAAATAAGGAGTTCAGTTCATCTAAATATGTTGAAATACCTTTTTTAATCCTTCACTACCTAATACTAGCATATTATCTAAAGGAACAATCATGCCTATAATGGACAAGTTCTTATTTCCTCTATTCCAAGAGTTTGCATTCAGACATTTTTAGGTTAAGTTTGTTTTTGTTCTTTAATGTGTAAGTATATTGACCTAGTGGAGTTAAATTTTAGTTTGTTTCTTCTTTGATTTTGGATGACCTAGCGGTTAAGTTTCCATTCATCTATGCAAGCCAAGAGAAAAAAATTACCTTTTCATGATTTGCGACGAACAATGGAGACAAAGGATGCTTGCACTCCATGTAAACTTGGGGATGTAATCTGGGTCCGCTGGCAAAACCAATAAGAACATATCTCGTTATTTTAAGTTATTGATAATTCTATCTGCTCTTAATGGATAAAAGGAGTTTGAGACTCTAAATATGATAAATCTCAATTACCAGTTTTCCTAGATCATCATGATCTTTAAACTGATAAGCACCAGCTAGCATCACGTGTATGGTGACCCTAAAAGACCAAACATCTGCGATATAAATATTGCCCCATGGTTAGATACAAAATACTGATCAAAGAACAGCAAAGGACAATAAAAAGCAAAACGATAGAAGAAAAATGCAAAAAATTAAGTGTATAACTTTGCCATCGCATTCTCTTTTCGATAAGACCTCGCCGTTATGTAAGCTTGTGTTCCTACAGCCGATTTTGATTGAAAGCATGACACAGTCGATGACAAAATCAGGTAAATACAACAAGCAAAGAGGTTATAAATGAACTTAATATCCGTTATAATCCCATGGCATTCATAGTTTGAAGATTACCTTTAATTGCCCAAAATCACATATCTTGATACTAGGAGTTGTACTATCATCCAGCAAGGTATTTTCTAGCTTAAGATCTGTATGGCTAATCTGTTGTAAGAAATAAATCATTAAGCTAAATGGATTACAAGAGAAAGAGAAACAAAACAAATTAAAGAGAAAGGCTAAATGAAACCAAAGAATGAATGATGGTTAAAGTTCAAAGCATTAAACGATAATAACTCACTCCCCGTATTAGTTGCTAACAAAAAAACTTACCTGTAGAAACTGAACAAAAAAATTAGCGAACAAATGAGCAAGCTTTGATGTTCTGTAAAGCACATTGGTATAAGGAAAATCTGACCACACAAATAAATTAGTGAATACTGCATGCTCACCTCTGTACATTACCTCATCCAGGCTAAATATACTGGCATAGCAAATCCTCTCGAAGAGTTTTCCTCCCGCAGCATATTCATGACAATGGCTAGATGAGTAAGTGTCAATAGGACCCATAAGAAAAGATCATTCCACATAGAAGAAAATGAAACTAAATTATTAGAGGGCCAAGTTGTTTGGTTGAATGACATGAAAACAAAAATGCTTAGTCAATGTAGATCCTAATCTGACATAGAAAGGAAAAGCTTCCTAAGAAAAATGAGCAGCAGTTTCTTTGTGCTATAGAAATAACTAACCTGAAGTCCGAAATCAACTATTGCTAGATTAGTACTACTCCTAAATTATTGCTACAGCTAGTCCTCAATTATTTCTACTGCTACTGCAAGAACATCACTACCACTGCTGCTACATCTAAAATACGGCCACTACAGGACCTATCAATAGCTAAATTACTACAACAACTAGATTACTGCCTCTGCTGCTGCTCTTACTATAATTACTTCTAGATTAAGGCTACTACTAGACTATAGCTACTGCCATTGCTAGATTACTACTTAAAATAAATTATTGCTACTATTAGTGCTAAATTATTCCTACTGTTATTATAAGAATACCACTACTGCTGCTGCTACATCTAGAATATGTCTACTACGAGGGTGCTACTGCTATTGATAGATTACTATTTCTCATGCTGCTAATGCTACTACTACTTCTAGATTATGGCTGCTGCTAGACTATAGGCACTCCTATGGCTACATTATTGCTATTCTTAAATTATTGCTATTATTACTATTTAAGTACTGTTATTACTACTAGATTACTGTATGATTGTCGTTACTACAAGTGTTAGATTTGTGTGAGTGCTACTACCCTGCTAGATTACGGCTACTGTCATTGTTAGATTACTACCATCGGTAGATTACTCTACCAGTTTATTGCTATAACTACTGCCACTACTGCTGCTCGATCGGTGCTACTACTGCTGATATATCAGTGCTACCCCTAAATAGTAAATGAAAATGTGACTGTGATGCATAAAAAAAATTACTGATAAAGGTGCCATTTAACAAGATAATAAATATGTACAAGAGATGGTAGAATCCTCCCTTAACAACAAATGGATGGGCCCCAATGTAGGAAACCATATCTGCTGCAGCTACCACAAGAACAATTGTTTGTTCTGCCATTAGTCCTTCATCATTGCCTGCAGAATCTTTACAACATCGTGCTCAAAAGAAGCATTAATCTTAGAGTTGCTATAAAGTAAACCTTTCGAGACAAAAAAAAAAGTTTGTAACTTGTCATACCTAAAAATCATATTAACAAAATGAAAGCATGCTAAAGAAAATCGAGGAAAAAATAAAATTAAAAAATTAATAATCAAATCAAGAAAATTTAAAACATAAAAAAATCAAAAACTTTGAAAAAAATCTAGTGCCAATGGAGATTTAACAATAAAAGCATAAGCTCGCATGTAGAAATCCATACCTGCACCTACCGAAGAAAAAACTAGCCACTGTTCGGATAGTGCAATTCTTTCAACTGCTAAGAACTGCTCCTTATCCATCATTGTCCTCAAAATTTTTGCGACAGCGATGTCAAAACAAGAATTTGTATATAATCTGTTACAACGTATTTATGAGCCAACTGGTAAGAAAGGGATTACAAGGAAAATTCTTTCCTTTTCTTCTAGTATAAACAAATCAACAGAAAGTGCAGTTTGTACCTCAGCAAAATACAAGTTGTTTATGCAATGTTGTTCAGAATGGGTAGACAAAATCAACGCTGGTGTCTACATCTTCAAGATCTGCATCTGTATCTAAGTCATCGAGATCCACATTGCTTCTCGTTAATGTCCTCCTAAGGTTTAGGAATTCACCAGTCTTCTTCGTTTTCTAACAGCAGGACTTCTTTAATCGTTTGCAAGGTTATTTACATCGTGATTCTGCCAGTTTTCCCTTCCCGTTAGTTGTATAAGCAACTTCTTTAAGAAACATGGATCAGTTTTCATTTCATGGATAGTTAATCTCCGTAAAATGAGCAGTTCAGTTCATCTAAATATGTTGAAATACATTTTTTGCTCATTCACTACCTAATACTAGCATATTATCTAAAGGAACAATCATGCCTGCAATGGACAAGTTCTTATTTCCTTTATTCCAAGACTTTACATTCAGATATTTTTGGGTTAAGTTTGTTTTTGTTCTTTAATGTATAAGTATATTGACCTAATGGAGTTAAATTTCAGTTTGTTTCTTCTTTGATTTTGGATGACCTAGCGGTTAAGTTTCCATTCATCTATGCAAGCCAAGAGAAAAAATTACCTTTTCACGATTTGCGACAGACAATGGAGACAAAGGATGCTTGTGCTCCACGTAAACTCGGGGATGTAATCTGGGTCCGCTGGCAAGACCAATAAGAACATATCTCGTTATTTTAAGTTACTGATAATTCTATATACTCTTAATGGATGAAAGGAGTTTGAGAGTCTAAATATAATAAATCCCAATTGCCAGTTTTCCTGGATCATCATGATCTTCAAACTAATAAGCACCAGCTAGCATCACGTGTATGGTGACCCTAAAAGACCAAATATCTGCGATATAAATATTGCCCCACAGTTAGATACAAAACACTGATCAAAGAACAGCAAATGACAACAAAAAGGAAAACGATAGAAGAAAAATGCAAAAAATTAAGTGTATAACTTTGCCATCGTATTCTCTTTTCGATAAGACCTCAGCCGTTATGTAAGCTTATGTTCCTACAGTAGATTTTGATTGAAAGCACGACACTATCGATGAGAAAATCAGGTAAATACAACAAGTAAAGAGGTAACAATTGAACTTAATCTCCGTTATAATCCCATGGCATTCATAGTTTGAAGATTACCTTTGAATGCCCAAAATCACATATCTTGATACTAGGAGTTGTACTATCATCCAGCAAGGTATTTTCTAACTTAAGATCTGTATGGCTAATCTGTTGTAAGAAATAAATCTTTAAGCTAGATGGATTACAAGAGAAAGAGAAACAAAATAAATTAAAGAGAAAGGCTAAATGAAACTAAAGAATGAATGATGGTTAAAGTTTAAACCATTAAACGACAATAACTCACTCCCCGTATTAGTTGCTAAAAAAAAACCTTACCTATAGAAACTGAACAAAAAAATTAGGGAACAAATGAGTAAGCTTTCATGTTCCGTAAAGCACATGGGTATAAGGAAAATCTGACCACACAAACAAATTAGTGAATACCGCATGCTTACCTTTGTACATTACCTCATCCAGGATAAATATACTGGCACAGCATATCCTCTCGAAGAGTTTTCCTCCCGCAGCATATTCATGACAATGGCTAGATGAGTAGGTGTCGATAAGACCCACAAGAAAAAAATCATTCCACATAGAAGAAAATGAAACTAAATTATTAGAGGGCCAAGTTATTTGGTTGAATGACATGAAAACAAAAATGCTTAGTCAATGTAGATCCTAATCCAACATAGAAAAGAAAAGCTCGCTGAGAAAAGTGAGCAGTAGTTTCTTTGAGCTACAGTAATAACTAACCTGAAGTCTAAAATCAACTATTGCTAGATTAGTACTACTCCTAAATTATTGCTACTGCTAGTCCTAAATTAGTTCTACTGCTACAGCAAGAATACCATTACCACTGCTGCTACATCTAGAATACGACCACTACGGGACCTACCAACTGCTAAATTACTACTACTGCTAGATTACAGCCTCTGCTGCTGCTCTTACTACTATTACTTCTAGATTAAGGCTATTACTAGACTATAGTTATTGCCATTGCTAGATTACCACTTAAAATAAGTTATTGCTACTATTATTTCTAAATTATTCCTACTACTATTATAAGAATACCACTACTGCTGCTGCTACATCTAGAATATGTCTATTACGAGGCTGCTACTGCTATTGTTAGATTACTGCTTCTCATGCTGCTAATGCTACTACTACTTCTAGATTATGGCTACTGCCAGACTACACGCACTTATATGGCTAGATTATTGCTACTCTTAAATTATTGCTATTATTACTATTTAAGTGCTGTTGCTACTAGATTTCTGCATGATTGTCGTTACTACAAGTGTTAGATTCGTGCGAGTGCTACGACCCTCCTAGATTACAGCTACTGTCACTGTTAGATTACTACCATCGGTAGATTACTCTACCAGTATATTGCTACAACTACTGCCAATACTGCTGCTCGATCGGTGCTACTACTGCTGCTATATCAGTGCTACCTCTAAGTAATAAATGAAAATGTGATTATGATGCATAAAAAAAATTACTTATGAAGGTACCACTTTTCAAGATAATAAATATGTACAAGAGATGATAGAATCCTCCCCTAACAACAAATGGATGAGCCTCAATGTAGGAAACCATATCTGCTGCAGCTACGACAAGAACAATCGTTTATTCTGCCGTTAGTCCATTATTGCCTACAGAATCTTTACAACATCATGCTCAAAAAAAGCTTTAGTCTCAGAGTTGCTATAAAGTAAACCTTTCAAGACAAAGGAAAAATAAGTTCGTAAATTATCATGCCTAAAAATCATATTAACAAAAAGAAAGCATGCATAAGAAAATCGAGGAAAAAATAAAATTAGAAAAAGAATAATCAAACCAAGAAAATTTAAAACATAAAAAAATCAAAAAATTTGAAAAGATTCTAGTACCAATGGAGGTTTAACAATAAAAGCATAAGTTCGCATGTAGAAATCCATACCTGCACCTATCGAAGAAGAAACTAGCCACTAATCGAATAGTGCAATTCTTTCAACTGCTAAAAACTGCTCCTTATCCATCATTGTCCTCAAAATCTTTGTGAAAGCGAAGTCAAAACAAGCATTTGCGTATAATCTGTTACAAAGTATTTATGAGCCAACTGGTAAGAAAAGGATTACAAGGAAAATTCTTTCCTCTTCTTCTAGTATAAAAAAATCAATAGAAAGTGCAGTTTGTACCTCAGCAAAATACGAGTTGTTTATGCATTGTTGTTCATAATGGGAAGACAAAATCAACGCTGGTGTCTACATCTTCAAGATCTGCATCTGCATCTAACTCATCGAGATCCATGTTGCTTCTCGTTAATGTCCTCTAAGGTTTAGGACTTCACTAGCCTTCTTCACTTCCTTACAGCAAGACTTCTTTAATCGTTTGCAAGGGTTATTTACATCGTGATTCTGCCAGTTTCCCCTTCCCGTTAGCTGTATAAGCAACTTCTTTAAGAAACATGGATCAATTTTACATTTCATGGATAGTTAATCTCCATAAAATGAGCAGTTCAGTTCATCTAAATATGTTCAAATAACTTTTCTGCTCGTTCATTGCCTAATACTAGCATATTATCTGAAGGAACAATCATGCCTACAATGGACAAGTTCTTATTTCCTTTATTCCAAGACTTTACATTTAGACATTTTTGGGTTAAGTTTGTTTTTGTTTTTTAATGTGTAATTATATTGACCTAGTGGAGTTAAATTTCAGTTTGTTTCTTCTTTGATTTCGAATGACCTAGCGGTTAAGTTTCCATTCATCTATGCAAGCCAAGAGAAAAAATTACCTTTTCACGATTTGCAACAAACAATGGAGACAAAGGATGCTTGCGCTCCACGTAAACTCGAGGATGTAATCTGGGTCCGCTGGCAAGACCAATAAGAACATATCTCGTTATTTTAAGTTACTGATAATTCTATCTACTCTTAATGGATGAAAGGAGTTCGAGAGTCTAAATATGATAAATCCCAATTGTCAGTTTTCCTGGATCATCATGATCTTCAAACTAATAAGCACCAGCTAGCATCACGTGTATGGTGATCCTAAAAGACCAAACATCTGCGATATAAATATTGCCCCACAGTTAGATACAAAACACTGATCAAAGAATAGCAAAGGACAACAAAAAGGAAAATGGTAGAAGAAAAATGCAAAAAATTAAGAGTATAACTTTGCCATCGTATTCTCTTTTGGATAACACCTCAGCCGTTATGTAAGCTTATGTTTCTACAGCAGATTTTGATTGAAAGCACGACACTGTCGATGAGAAAATTAGGTAAATACAACAAGTAAAGAGGTTATAAAGGAACTTAATCTCCTTTATAATCCCATGGCATTCATAGTTTGAAGATTACCTTTGAATGCCCAAAATCACATATCTTGATACTAGGAGTTGTACTATCATCCAGCAAGGTATTTTCTAGCTTAAGATTTGTATGGCTAATCTGTCGTAGGAAATAAATCTTTAAGCTGGATGGATTACAAGAGAAAGAGAAACAAAATAAATTAAAGAGAAAGGCTAAATGAAACCAAAGAATGAATAATGGTTGAAGTTCAAACCATTAAACAACAACAACTCACTCCCCGTATTAGTTGCTCAAAAAAACACCTTACCTATAGAAACTGAACAAAAAAATTAGGGCTTACTCTTTCATATTCCGTATAGCACATGGGTATAAGGAAAATCTGACCGCACAAACAAATTAGTGAATACCGCATGCTTACTTTTGTACATTACCTCATCCAGGATAAATATACTGGCACAACATATCCTCCCGAAGAGTTTTCCTCCCGCAGCATACTTCATGACAATGGCTAGATGAGTAGGTGTCAATAAGACCCGTAAGAAAAGATCATTCCACATAGAAGAAAATGAAACTAAATTATTAGAGGGACAAGTTGTTTGGTTGAATGACAGGAAAACAAAAATGCTTAGTCAATGTAGATCCTAATCCAACATAGAAAAGAAAAGCTCCCTAAGAAAAATGAGCAGTAATTTCTTTGAGCTACAGTAATAACTAACCTGAAGTCTGAAATCAACTATCGCTAGAGTAGTACTACTCCTAAATTATTGCTACTGCTAGTCCTAAATTATTTCTACTGCTACTGCAAGAACACCACTACCACCGCTGCTACATCTAGAATACGGCCACTACGGGATCCACCAACTGCTAAATTACTACTACTGTTAGATTACCACCTCTGCTGCTTCTCTTATTACTATTACTTCTTGATTAAGGCTACTACTAGACTATAGTTACCGCCATTGCTAGATTACTACTTAAAATAAATTATTGCTACTATTATTGCTAAATTATTCTTACTGCTATTATAAGAATACCACTACTGCTGCTGCTACATCTAGAATATGTCTATTATGAGGCTGCCACTACTGTTGATAGATTACTGCTTCTCTTACTGCTAATGCTACTACTACTTCTAGATTATGGCCACTGCCAGACTACAAGCACTCCTATGGCTAGATTATTGCTACTCTTAAATTATTGCAATTATTACTATTTAAGTGCTGTTACTGCTAGATTACTGCAAGATTGTCGTTACTACAATTGTTAAATTCGTACGAGTGCTACTACCCTGCTAGATTACAGCTACTGTCACTGTTACATTACTACCATCGGTAGATTACTCTACCAGTTTATTACTACAACTACTGCCACTACTGCTGCTCGATCAGTGCTGCTACTGCTACTATATCTGTGCTATCCCTAAGTAATAAATGAAAATGTGATTATGATGCATACAAAAAATTACTGATAAAGGTGCCACTTTCCAAGATAACAAATATGTACAAGAGATGATAGAATCCTCCCCTAACAACAAATGGATGAGCCCCAATGTAGGAAACCATTTCTGCTGCAGCTACCACAAGAACAATTGTTTGTTCTGCCATCAGTCCATCATTGCCTGCAGAATCTTTACAACATCGTGCTCAAAAGAAGCATTAGTCTCAGAGTTGCTATAAAGTAAACCTTTCGAGGCAAAAGAAAAATGAGTTCGTAACTTATCATGCCTAAAAATCATTTTAACAAAATGAAAGCATGCTAAAGAAAATCGAGAAAAAAATAAAATTAGAAAATGAATAATCAAATCAAAAAAAATTAAAACATAAAAAAATCAAAAAATTTGAAAAGATTCTAGTACCAATGGAGGTTTAACAATAAAAGCATAAGCTCGCATGTATAAATCCATACCTGCACCTACCGAAGAAGAAACTAGCCACTGTTCAAATAGTGCAATTCTTTCAACTGCTAAGAATTGCTCCTTATCCATCGTTGTCCTCAAAATCTTTGCGAAAGCGAAATCAAAACAAGTATTTGTGTATAATCGGTTACAAAGTATTTATGAGCCAACTGGGAAGGAAAGGATTACAAGAAAAATTCTTTCCTTTTCTTCTAGTATAAACAAATCAATAGAAAGTGCAGTTTGTACCTTAGCAAAATACGAGTTGTTTATGCATTGTTGTTCAGAATGGGTAGACAAAATCAACGCTGGTGTCTACATCTTCAAGATCTGCATCTGCATCTAAATCATCGAGATCCATGTTTCTTCTCGTTAATGTCCTCCTAAGGTTTAGGAATTCACCAGTCTTCTTCGTTTCCTAACAGTAGGACTTCATTAATCATTTGCAAGGGTTATTTACATTGTGATTCTGCCAGTTTCCCCTTCCGGTTAGCTGTAAAAGCAACTTTTTTAAGAAACATGGATCAATTTTCATTTCATGGATAGTTAATCTCCGTAAAATGAGCAGTTCAGTTCATCTAAATATGTTGAAATACATTTTCTGCTCATTCACTACCTAATACTAGCATATTATCTAAAGGAACAATCATGCCTACAATGGACAAGTTCTTATTTCCTTTATTCCAAGACTTTACATTCAAACATTTTTGGGTTAAGTTTGTTTTTGTTCTTTAATGTATAAGTATATTGACCTAATGGAGTTAAATTTCAGTTTGTTTCTTCTTTGATTTCGGATGACCTAGCGGTTAAGTTTCCATTCATCTATGCAAGCCAAGAGAAAAAATTACCTTTTCACGATTTGTGACAAACAATGGAGACAAAGGATGCTTGCACTCCACGTAAACTCGGGGATGTAATCTGGGTCCACTGGCAAAACCAATAAGAACATATCTCGTTATTTTAAGTTACTGATAATTCTATATACTCTTAATGGATGAAAGGAGTTTGAGAGTCTAAATATAATAAATCCTAATTGCAAGTTTTCCTGGATCATCATGATCTTCAAACTAATAAGCACCAGCTAGCATCACGTGTATGGTGACCCTAAAAGACCAAATATCTGTGATATAAATATTGCCCCACAGTTAGATACAAAACACTGATCAAAGAACAGCAAATGACAACAAAAAGGAAAACAGTAAAAGAAAAATGCAAAAAATTAAGTGTATAACTTTGCCATCGTATTCTCTTTTGGATAACACCTCAACCGTTATGTAAGCTTATGTTCCTACAGCAGATTTTGATTGAAAGCACGACACTATCGATGAGAAAATCAGGTAAATACAACAAGTAAAGAGGTTATAAATGAACCTAATCTCCGTTATAATCCCATGGCATTCATAGTTTGAAGATTACCTTTGAATGCCCAAAATCACATATCTTGATACTAGGAGTTGTACTATCATCCAGCAAGGTATTTTCTAACTTAAGATCTGTATGGCTAATCTGTTGTAAGAAATAAATCTTTAAGCTAGATGGATTACAAGAGAAAGAGAAACAAAATAAATTAAAGAGAAAGGCTAAATAAAACCAAAAAATGAATAATGGTTGAAGTTCAAACCATTAAACGACAATAACTCACTCCCCGTATTAATTGCTAAAAAAAAACCTTACCTATAGAAAATGAACAAAAAAATTAGGGAACAAATGAGTAAGCTTTCATGTTCCGTAAAGCACATAGGTATAAGGAAAATCTGACCACACAAACAAATTAGTGAATACTGCATGCTTACCTTTGCACATTACCTTATCCAGGATAAATATATTGGGACAGCATATCCTCTCGAAGAGTTTTCCTCCTGCAGCATACTTCATGACAATGGCTAGATGAGTAGGTGTCAATAAGACCCATAAGAAAAGATCATTCCACATAGAAGAAAATGAAACTAAATTATTAGAGGGCCAAGTTGTTTGGTTGAATGACATGAAAACAAAAATGCTTAGTCAATGTAGATCCTAATCCAACATAGAAAAGAAAAGCTCCCTAAGAAAAGTGAGCAGCAGTTTCTTTGAGCTACAGTAATAACTAACCAGAAGTCTGAAATCAACTATCGCTAGATTAGTACTACTCCTAAATTATTGCACTGCTAGTCCTAAATTATTTCTACTGCTACTACAAGAACACCACTACCACTGCTGCTACCTCTAGAATACGGCCACTACGGGACCTACCGACTGCTAAATTACTACTACTGCTAGATTACTGCCTCTGCTACTGCTCTTACTATTATTACTTCTAGATTAAGGCTACTACTAGACTATAGTTACTGCCATTGCTAGATTACTACTTAAAATAAATTATTGCTACTATTATTGCTAAATTATTCCTACTACTATTATAAGAATACCACTACTGCTGCTGCTACATCTAGAATATGTCTATTACGAGGCTGTTACTGCTATTGATAGATTACTGCTTCTCATGCTGCTAATGCTACTACTACTTCTAGATTATAGCTACTGCCAGACTACAGGCACTTCTATGGCTAGATTATTGCTACTCTTAAATTATTGCTATTATTACTATTTAAGTGCTGTTGCTACTAGATTACTGCAAGATTGTCGTTACTACAAGTGTTAGATTCGTGCGAGTGCTACTACCCTGCTAGATTACAGCTACTGTCACTATTAGATTACTACCATCGGTAGATTACTCTACCAGTTTATTGCTACAACTACTGTCACTACTGCTGCTCGATCGGTGCTACTACTGCTGCTATATCAGTGCTACCCCTAAGTAATAAATGAAAATGTGATTATGATGCATAAAAAAATTACTGATAAAGGTGCCACTTTCCAAGATAATAAATATGTACAAGAGATGATAGAATCCTCCCCTAACAACAAATGGATGAGCCCCAATGCAGGAAACCATATCTGCTGCAGCTACCACAAGAACAATCATTTGTTCTGCCATTATTCCATCATTGCCTGCAGAATCTTTACAACATCGTGCTCAAAAGAAGCATTAGTCTCAGAGTTGCTATAAAGTAAACCTTTCGAGGCAAAAGAAAAATGAGTTCGTAACTTATCATGCTTAAAAATCATATTAACAAAATGAAAGCATGCATAAGAAAATCGAGGAAAAAATAAAATTAGAAAATAATTAATCAAAACAAAAAAATTTAAAACATAAAAAATTTTGAAAAGATTCTAGTACCAATGGAGGTTTAACAATAAAAGCATAAACTCTCATGTAGAAATCCATACCTGCACCTACCGAAGAAGAAACTAGCCACTGTTCGAATAGTGCAATTCTTTCAACTGCTAAGAACTGCTGCTTATCCATCATTGTCTTCAAAATCTTTGCGAAAGCAAAGTCAAAACAAGCATTTGTGTGTAATCTGTTATAAAGTATTTATGAGCCAACTGGTAAGAAAAGGATTACAAGGAAAATTCTTTCCTCTTCTTCTAGTATAAACAAATCAATAGAAAGTGCAGTTTGTACCTCAGCAAAATACGAGTTGTTTATGCATTGTTGTTCAGAATGTGTAGACAAAATCAACACTATTGTCTACATCTTCAAGATCTACATCTGCATCTAACTCATCGAGATCCATGTTGCTTCTCGTTAATGTCCTCCTAAGGTTTAGGACTTCACTAGCCTTCTTCACTTCCTAACAACAGGACTTCTTTAATCGTTTGCAAGGGTTATTTACATCGTGACTCTGCCAGTTTTCCCTTCCCGTTAGTTGATAAGCAACTTCTTTAAGAAACATGGATCAGTTTTACATTTCATGGATAGTTAATCTCGTAAAATGAGCAGTTCAGTTCATCTAAATATTTTGAAATACTTTTTTTGCTCGTTCACTACCTAATACTAGCATATTATCTAAAGGAACAATCATGCCTACAATGGACAAGTTCTTATTTCCTTTATTCCAAGACTTTACATTCAAACATTTTTGGGTTAAGTTTGTTTTTGTTTTTTAATGTGTAATTATATTGACCTAGTGGAGTTAAATTTCAGTTTGTTTCTTCTTTGATTTTGGATGACCTAGCAGTTAAGTTTCCATCATCTATGCAAGCCAAGAGAAAAAAATTACCTTTTCACGATTTGCGACAAACAATGGAGAAAAAGGATGCTTGCACTCCACGTAAACTCGGGGATGTAATCTGGGTTTGCTGGCAAGACCAATAAGAACATATCTCGTTATTTTAAGTTACTGATAATTCTATCTACTCTTAATAGATGAAAGGAGTTTGAGAGTCTAAATATAATAAATCCTAATTGCCAGTTTTCCTGGATCATCATGATCTTCAAACTAATAAGCACCAGCTAGCATCATGTGTATGGTGACCATAAAAGACCAAACATCTGCGATATAAATATTGCCCCACAGTTAGATACAAAACACTGATCAAAGAACAGCAAATGACAATAAAAAGGAAAACGATAGAAGAAAAATACAAAAAATTAAGTGTATAACTTTGCCATCGTATTCTCTTTTGGATAAGACCTCAGCCATTATGTAAGCTTATGTTCCTACAGCAGATTTTGATTGAAAGCACGACACTATCGATGAGAAAATTAGGTCAATACAACAAGTAAAGAGATTATAAATGAACTTAATCTCCGTTATAATCCCATGGCATTCATAGTTTGAAGATTACCTTTGAATGCCCAAAATCACATATCTTGATACTAGGAGTTGTACTATCATCCAGCAAGGTATTTTCTAACTTAAGATCTGTATGGCTAATCTGTTGTAAGAAATAAATCTTTAAGCTAGATGGATTATAAGAGAAAGAAAAACAAAATAAATTAAAGAGAAAGGCTAAATAAAACCAAAGAATGAATGATGGTTGAAGTTCAAACCATTAAACGACAATAACTCACTCCCCGTATTAGTTGCTAACAGAAAAACGTTACCTATAAAAACTGTACAAAAAAATTAGGGAACAAATGAGTAAGCTTTCATGTTCCATAAAGCACATGGGTATAAGAAAAATCTGACCACACAAATAAATTAGTGAATACCGCATGCTTACTTTTGTACATTACCTCATCCTGGCTAAATATACTGGCACAGCATATCCTCTCGAAGAGTTTTCCTCTCGTAGCTTACTTCATGACAATGGCTAGATGAGTAGGTGTCAATAAGACCCATAAGAAAATATTATTCCACATAGATGAAAATGAAACTAAATTATTAGAGGGCTAAGTTGTCTGGTTGAATGACATGAAAACCAAAATGCTTAGTCAATGTAGATCTTAATCCAACATGAAAAAGAAAAGCTCCCTAAGAAAAGTGAGCAGTAGTTTCTTTGAGCTACAGAAATAACTAACCTGAAGTCTGAAATCAACTATCGTTAGATTAGTACTACTCCTAAATTATTGATACTGCCAGTCCTAAATTATTTCTATTGCTACTGCAAGAACGCCACTACCACTGCTGCTACATCTAGAATACAGCCACTACAAGACCCTAGCAACAGCTAAATTACTACTGCTGCTAGATTGTTGCCTCTGCTACTGCTCCTACCTGCTACTGCTTCTAAATTATGGCTACTGCTAGACTATAGTTACAGCCACTGCTAGATTATTACTTAAAATAAATTATTGCTACTGTTAGTGCTAAACTATTCCTACTACTACTACAAGAATACCACTACTGCTACTACTACATCTAGAATACGTCTACTACGAGACTACTACTGCTATTGATAGATTACTAATTTTCTTACTACTACTGCTACTATTATTTCTAGATTATGGCTATTGCTAGACTACAATCACTCCAACGGCTAGATTATTGCTACTCCTAAATTATTACTATTATTACTATTTAAGTGCTAATGCTACTATATTATTGCAAGATTGGCGCTACTACACTTGCTAGATTCGTGTGAGTGCTACTACCCTGCTAGATTACAGCTACTGTCACTACTAGATTACTACCATCGGTAGAGTACTCTACCAGTTTATTGCTATAGCTACTGCCACTACTGCTGCTAGATCGGTGCTACTATTACTGCTATATCAGTGCCACCCCAAGTAACAAATGAAAATGTGATTATGATGCATTAAAAAAAAATTACTGATCAAGGTACCGTTTTCCAAGATAATAAATATGTACAAGAGATGGTAAAATCCTCCCCTATCAACAAATGGATGAGCCCCAATGTAGGAAACCATATCTGCTGCAGCTACCATAAGAACAATCGGTTGTTCTGCCATTGGTCCTTCATCATTGCCTGCAGAATCTTGACAACATCATGCTCAAAAGAAGCATTAGTCTCAAAGTTGTTATAAAGTAAATCGTTCGAGACAAAAAAAAAAAAAAAAGAGTTCGTAACTTATCATGCCTAAAAATCATATTAACAAAATGAAAGCATGTCTAAAAAAATCGAGAAAAAAATAAAATTAAAAAATAAATAATTAAATCAAAAAAATTTAAAACATAAAAAAAAAATCAGATGTATGTGTACTAATTAAAGGATTTAAGAAAAAAGATAATGAACTATCCAAGGCTGAGGCATTGCTCACATCAAGAGTATAGAGTAAGTAATGGGGCAGACTTTTCAACTCCACAATCAAATACTCTACATCACTCTGGCTGTTATAAATCATGCACATAAAACATTAACTTCTCATAAAACTCATTCCTTTTTGCAAATTACAAGCTGTTAAATTATGCACATAAGATAAGTGATAATATGCCTAACACATGAGCATAATTCAAGATGAACAGTCAGGATCCTAATTACTAGCAACTAAGATAACAATTCATGGATGAATATAGAAAAAAATGGGTAAATATCAAGAGTCATATTTGCCAAATATTAATAGAAACAACTAACAATCAACTTAATCGATATTCCAACACGAGGACCAAAAAATCAGAATGCAAATTTCATAAAATAATAATGATCAAATCTTCATCTTCTTTAAAAGCAAATAAGTATATGATATTTTTTTACCTGTAAAAGGTTTAATATTATTCTTTTTTTTGGATAAAAATTTTAAAGACTATTCTATTGACATAATGAGGCAGACAGATAGAAATCCAAAATATAACTATAGTATAATAAGATATACATATACTCTTCAAACACAACTAAGATATCATAAAAGAGTCACGGAAACAAATTTCAAATTTAGAAAAATAATAAGAAAAATGATAAACAATTACTTACCATATTTTCCTCATCATGGTCATTTTTTATCATTTCTAAATACATAGAAACCAGTTGTTCATTCATCCCCTGAACATATCGGATACCTGAATTTAACTTTTCAAATACAATCAATATCCTCTTTAGACCTCTCAAAAGATGAAAGGCACACAGTAGTCAACCACATCACTCAAAAATGATTTAATATTTAAACAAAAGCAAAAAGCAAACCTGATTAGATTTTGTAAATGAGGATTCCTCATAGAGAAAGTGTATGTCTGGATGAGCACGCTTTACATTTCAATCAATCTGTTCCATGATCTTTGTGTCCTAGAGAATCCCAAAGTTGAAATTAGAAATCTCACTAGAATGGCTCATACTTCCCTCCTAATACCATTATAATACAGAACCAACAGGACAGGACTTTCTCTAGTGATAATAACCAGTAACATCATTAAACCTCCCTACAATGGTAATGCCTAAAATAGTAATAGAACTGCTGCTTCATCAAATAACTATACAAAGTGTGCAAGCTTTGGCCTAGGCAACCTCTATAGTTGTGATTTAACAGATTGGTTCAAGCCCAAGCCATAATTCTAATCAATATGGAGACATACACTGTCTGCAGACAACGAAAATGATTATCAATGGACAAAGTGAGATAAGGGAAGAATATGAAGGACAAACACTCTTTTGGATTGTAGGCAACAGCATGTCTCTATCACCATAGACACAGAGCTTCTTTGGAGTCTACAAATGGGGGACCAAGCAGTAGATAATAATAAGGACAAGTGATCTTCGTAGCCCATAAAATTTTAACAGGAATCAAGACGTAATAAAACATGGCTTTTAAGGGAATGTACTAAGTAGAGATTTTATTTTCTGTAGGGCTGTTGTATTCAACTAGATCATATAGTTTTTATGGAGAAAGAAGTCAAGCTTGCTGTTTTGTCCCATGAGAAACTAACATGAAACTTATATTTTGCTACAGTGCTAAGTATCCAACAATAACATCTGTATTTGTGTTCATAAATGTAGTTTTCTTAATTTTCTTCTCTCTGAGAAAGAAAAATAAATTAGGATCAACTGAGATATGAAGAAAATTTACCTGAATGACCGAGGCACGAAGGTATAGTTGAAACTCCATGGCCAGCTGAATCTTCGCATTGCTTTGTGTTTTACAAGATACACTGTCATTACAAGGCAAATGAAAAAGCTATGCCACTTAAGAACACAGAGAATCTTTCTTTTCTCCAATAAGTTTACCTTAACAAAAGTGCAGAGCATATAATCCACTTCTGCTACTTTTATGGAACACACAAGCATGCGTGGATTTTGAAGGAGTGCATGCCTCAAAAGAAATTGAGTTTGGTGTGTCCATGTAAGTGTGGCAATAGTTCTTCAACTTTAATCCTAGAACTTGACCAACTCATGCTTTTTCTTGATTTGGCCACGGTTTATAGATTCCATTTCTGCCAGAAAAATACTGTAAACAGGCCTATGATCTGAGAACCTTGATTCCCCACAAACATAGGTTAGTTGATTCAAGCCTCTCCCATGCCATAGTATACGATCACCTCAAGATGGAGAGGGCGCAATCATATCATCCACATTATTTCACATGCTAACAATCATATAATACAAGGCCAATATGATTTTATTGTAAGAGATATTTCACAGGAGAATGTGAGATTACCATGAAAGCGTTCTTTGCTTCACCTTTGGATGTCTATCATCACCTGCATATCTGTCTGAATTATTTGAGTACTTATAGGTGGGAGGAAAATATATATTCCCTTCATTCCATCTTTCAAACAGACTCTGCTCTATCCATGGCTGTAACTAAAAACCATCAAAAACCATGGAGTTTTAGGTTGAATATGTTTAAAAACAGATTGAAAAGAGGAGACCCTGAAACTTCAGAAAGAACATCACAAAAAAAGGAAACATGCCTTGTCATTCTCTAACAATAATCTCTAATTGCACATCTCAACAAGACCCTCCGCAGAGCCATAAGACAACACAATCTGTTAATTGAAGTCAACATCTCAACAAGACCCTCTGCAGAGCCGTAAGACAACACAACCTGGTAATTGAAGTCACCAAGTCAAATAATGCCACTGGACCAGGATAAATATGATCGAATTTAATCTATGTAAGCTAGAATGCTGCAGATATTGATTCATCAGCTAAGTATGGACAGAAAAAAGTGAGAGTAAGGGATTTACTCATGGCCGAGAATTGTTTGAGGAGAGTTCTCATCTCCCATGCCATGGACCCTTGGAAACCTTGTCTTCCTTAGGATCTCCATAAGATCTGATTTTCTCCATAGTTCATCTCCCTCCTTCTGCCCAGAGATCAAATGACTGCAGATTTGGTGTAAAGACATGCTAATTGAAATTGAACCCCTGGAAAACCAGAGAAGATGTGATGGCCATTTTTTCTTACATCATAATTCCACTCTCCAACTCTGGGAAATTAAAACGTACCTTGTTTCCAAGATAAGCCATCAAGCCTCTGCCAACACAAGAGACATGTTACGTACGTCGTTCATGAGGTCGCTCCTCACCCATACCGTAAGTACTATCCCAACCAGTTTGATGGACCCCTTTCGGCCAGCCAAGAGAGAATGCATGCAGAAGAGACCCATGAAAATTCCATTTTAGCTGTTTGCCATGCCCCGATTTTTCGCACAGTCCAGTGGCTTTATATCTTTCCCTGATTTTTTGTTTTTAAAATGCTATCCTGCTCTGTTGTTATGTAGCAATAGAAGCCCCCTCATGCAGATTCGGCGGTGCTTTTTCGCCTGCTCTTCGCTCTGGACAGGAGCGCTGATCGAAGCCCAAAAACAAAGGATTCTTAGACTACGTCCGATGATACTTTCGAGCAAGATGAATCTACCTTTCCTTTCATTCTATTTGATTCAAGAGGTGAACGAGACGAACGGTAGGGTCAGAAAGGGCAGTCCGACGAGTCAGTTGATCTGTTTTCTCAAGAAATGGGAGTAAGTTTTCAGATGGAGAAAGAGAGAACCAGAGGAAGTTTTGAGAGAGGGGGGAAAGAGAGAAGCAGACGAAGAAGAAGAAATGCCAAATGCGTGACTCTCAATCTTTAAATACTCCCCCGACGGTCACATTTTAGAAACATGCAGCAAGCATGTATGATTTCCTCAATCAAATAAAAATAAAAAATAATTAATTGATTCAATTGTTATTTTGAAAATTAAAATAAATTTTGATTTTAAAATAAAAATATGTAAAATATTTGAAAATATAAAAAACTTAAAAACTTAAATATTGTTTAAAAATAAAAATTTTCACAAAAAATTTGAAAATAAAAAACACAAAGCTACAAATACATTTAAAAATAATATTGATCATTATAATTTAATAATTAATTGGTGTTAAATAATTTTTAAATTTTTTGTTAAATTTTTTATTTTTAAAATAATTTTTAGTTTTAATTGTCAATTTAATTTTTATAAATAATTTCTAAGTTTTACATTATTTAAAAATAAAAAATTTTACAAAAAATTGAAAATTATTTAATATGAATTAATTATTAATAATAATCAATATTATTTTTAAATATATTTGTAACTTTGTCATTTTCACTTATTTTTTAATTTTCAGATTTTTATGAAATTTTTTATTTTAAAATAATTTTTAATTTTTAATTTTTTATATTTCAAATAAATTAAAATTTAAAATTTCTATATTTTGAAATCAAAATTATTTTAATTTTTAAAAATAGTAATAAAATCAATAATAAATTATTATTTTCAAAGTAAAAATTATATATAATTTTAATATTTATTTTACCTTATTAATCAAATTTTTATATTTAAAAAAGTGATAAATTTAAATCTTAATTTGTCAATTTTGATAAAATTAAATCATATCAAAAAAATTAATAACTAACGATATGAGGTTTGTTTAATAATATTGACTAAATATTAGAGTTTTCTACAACTTTTACCAACTTTTTTATAATATCTAATGTGTTAAATTATTATATTTATATGAGTGTCAATGTTATGTTATAAAAATAAATTGCATATATATCTTTTGTTTATTCTATCATGCAAGTGAAATGACTTATATATATATATATATATATACACACTACCATATTATGCGTGTATGTGAGAGATTATACTTTCAAATTTTTATCGTTTTAGTGAAAAAGTAAATCTCACATCTACTATAAATTTATTAAACATAGATAATATAATCTTTTAATAATAATAATATTTATTAAATTTTTATTTATTATTTTATCATGATAAATTAATTAAAAACTCATGACTCAATAAATAATTTACAAATTTTAAATTTAAAAATTAATTAAAATAAATTCAATGATAAAAACATTAAAACAAACTAAAATGCAATACAAATCTAATTATATATATATATATATATATATATATATATGCTTCCATATTATGCATGTGTGTGAGGGATTATGCTGTCAAATTTTTATCGTTTTAGTGAAAGAGTAAATCTCACATGAATAATATGACTTCTTAATAATAATAATAATATTTATTTATTATCTATTTATTATTTTATCATGATAAATTATTTAAAAACTAATTAGAACCTTAAACCTAACTAAAATACAACATAAATCTAATTATACCATAATGTCATAAAATATTTTTCAAAATAAATAAAATTTTTAACTCATTAAAAATTTTACACATTTTTAATGGACGAAATCATATGGTGTGTTTTAATAATAATTAATTATAAAATAAATAATATTTTACATAATTTTGATACAAAGTTTTTACATATAATTTTGAGCATAAGGACATCAATATTAAATATTAAGCATATTTCACATTTTATATAATTTTTAATTATATGATTGCAATATATATATATATATATATATATTATGTTTTAAAATTAAGTTAACCTTTCATTGTATTTTGTATTAGTAAATGCATTTTTATTATTTTTATTTCAAGATAATCATATCATTTCATTAATTGAAATAAATTTGAACAAACAAAATTAATTAAATAAAAATAAATACTTATGTAAAAGCTAAAATTAAAACTTTTTATTAAAAGAAATAAATACTAATATAAAAGCAAGCATATTATTGAAAAGCAGATATGCATGTGACATAATAAGTTATATAACTTTAATAATTATCATCAAAAGATGAGATTCAAAAAGTTTGCAGTAAAAAATTGATAAGATAAGTTTACAGATTTTGATGTTTAAGTTAGATAATTATTATTAGATATAGTTAAAATTGAAATAATAAATAGTTATCTTTTTATAAAATCGAAATTTTAATTTCTCTTTATTAAATGTTATCATCTCATTTAAAGAAAGATCATATAATGATAAACATTAAAAAAATAGGAAAAAAATCAACCACATTGATGATTGACCAAAAGATTCAAATGCTAAATTGAAAAAAAATGAAACAATAGTAACGTTAATCATGAAATTATCGTTTTTGAAAGAAAATTCAAGAGAGTTGCTACAACTTAACGATAAATAAATTTTAACTAGATGATGAATACTTGGGGTTAACACATCTTCGCTTGAAAAATGAAATCAATATTTTTTTTATTAATGTAGGCGAGTTGAGTTTTTAAAGAGATTATAATAGGTAACTACTTAATAGATTACTTGTTAAGATTTTTGTAATTATTTTTTAATTTCTTATAGTAAAATTAAAAATTATAAAATATCTTTAAAATTTTATATCAAAAAATTTTGTACAAGCTTAAATTAATAAAAAATTATTATTATAAATAAATAAAATCGTTTCGATTGACACTTATTGGGAATGGTAACTTGATAAAAAGAAATTAAAATTTTAATTTTTTCCATGATAATTTTTAAAACCTTTGTGATAGAAATCTTTGGCTAATCATTTTATGTACAAGGATAATATGCTCTCTAAAGTAAATCACTTGCGTTCTTTTTCATCTAATCCTAAAAATTTCTTCTAATTAAGTTATTAATTTTACCATAAATTCACTTACTCAAGAGAATGTGAAAGTAATGTTTATAAAAATGAAATGAGAAATCTAGAATGATTACTACAATGTTAAAAGAGATACTATCTCAAGCGTTAGAAAGATATGAGGTGCATCATTTCTTTTACGGTATCATGTTTTTCACTTTACTAAAATCTTAGAGTTTTGAAAATGAGTTTAATATTGGGATTATTTTCTTCAGATTTATGAATACGGCTTATTTTCTTGGTTTATAAAGTATGATCTATGGGTTAGATCTAGAGAAAAAAAAATGTCAAAATAACAAAACACAATAAAATTTGTATAAATTAATAATTTTTTGACACCATGTAAAATATATTAATTAAAAAAGGTATTAATTTATAAAGTGTAGCTACAATTCAATAAATATAAATTTAATCAACTTAAAGTATATTGTAATTTACCAATTCTCATAGATTAAAAATGAAGTAGTCCAAGTACTTGTATAGTTAGTGAACATGCATTTAATCAATTTAAAGTTCATCATATTTAACAGAATATAAATTAATCTAAGTGTATTTACAATTCAATGAACTTATATAATTAAGAGATTCATTATATTTACCAATTTAATCAATTAAATATGAATTAATCTAATGAAGAGACACTTAATCAACTAAAATTGATTATATTTTATTAATTTAATCAATTTTAAATATAAATTTTATTAAAGGATAATGATGTTTATTTCTTTCATATCTTAAAATAAGAATCTCATAGGAACATGTCAACTCTTTCGATTCGCTGCTTACTTTAAGGTATTACTGAGTAAAACAATACAGCTAAAATCTACTCTAGATTATCTCTTCTTGCATTCATCGTTTGGTTTCCTTTAGCTTCTTTTTTTGGTTTTTATTTTTTTTCATTTTCTTTCATTTTCCTTTTTTTTTTGTGTGGTTATATTTTTTGCTTGTTTTGATGCCACAAGAATATTTTGCTACAACTCCACTTGTTTTTATTATCAAAAATTAAAATTAAAAAAACACCATAGACTAGAAAATTAAAAAAAAACAACTAAATTACAACTTTAAAAGATAAAAATGACAAGAAAAAATGAAAAATGTGTCATTTAACTTGCATATAAAAAAATAAAAGTGTTGAAATTTAATAAAAAATGTTTTATTATGAAAACATTGGAACTAAAAAATATATATATCTTGATTTCAATTAGTGAATATTTTAGCAACATATATTTACTTAACTTGTGTTTATAGGTTTAAAAAGAAACTCTTGTTAATTATTTCCATGTGGAAACTTCTTTAATTTCCATCATTTAATTTCTTTTTGGCTAAAGATGTCTTTAATTAATGCCTACCATAAGACAAATAAATTTATCTCTGCAACTTCATGCCTCATATACAATTGGGCAAATATAGAAAAAAAAAATCATATTTTAATTTAAATTTCAAAATTTTGATTGATTTAATTATATAAATTTTAATTTTATTTAATTTGAATTATGTCAACAATTTGTCAAAATCAAAGATACTCAATTTGAAAATTTTATATAAGAAATTTTGATTTGGAACATATACATACCATCAAAAAAATATATAAAATGATATATTATATTTGTTTGTTAATTTAAAATTTGATGTATTTATTAGATTAGTTATATATATAATGCTTCAATTTAGTTCTAATGACATTTTAATTCAAAAAATTCTTAAAGAATTTGGTTGTTAAAATATTTGAAAAATATCTCAAATAAATTTTATACTTAATTTCAAGTTCATTCCTTAAATTTGAATAATTTTTGACTTACAAAAATTTTTTTATGAACTTTTAAAAATTTTTAACTATATAAGTTTTTTTAAAAATTATTTTTGATATATTAAAATTTTAAAATTACTTATGACATAATAAATACATGTAAAAAATTTTGATTAAAATTTATTATAAAATATTTTTAATCTAAATTTTTTAAATTCAATTTTATTCAAATTAATAAATTAATATTTATTATTATTATTATTATTATTATTATTATTATTATTATGAAAAAAGTTAGCTTTTCATTGGGGTTTGTTTAAAGAGAAAGCAATGTGGTACCCATTAAGAGAGCAACAACTCTTATGGCCTTACATCTACAGATAGAAATCTCAAACTTTGTTGATTTATCACGATAAAATGTTAAAAAAGATTTGACCAATGATATATTTATAAAATAATAAATTAATTTATATTTAGGATTATATTAATAAGAGTTTATCATTGAGTTTCACACATCTATATTAGTTATCTTATTAAAAATTATAGCTCAATCCATATTAAACAAGTTATATATCAATTTTTTTAATTAAGCTAAAGTTATCAAACTTATTTTACTAAACAAAAAATATTTACAGTTAATTACAACTAATCAATATTAAAAAATTAATTACAATCAACTTATTATTATTTTTTTTAACCAAAGTTGGTTCATTTGACAAATATCCTTTAGAGGCAATTCAACATCATTGCTTTAGAAGCAATGCCCTCGTCACATTTCGAGTCTAATTCCTGGCACTCTGTATTGACACTGACGATAATCACCCTGAACATGAGATCACCGTCCATCACTCTAATTCATCGTCATTTGTACAACAGATTATCAATGCTATTACTTTTACAGTTTTCATTTAGCTTGTTCTGTTTTATTCACGATCCTTCCACTCATCTGAAATTCAATTTCGTCTAAAATGCGAATGTTGAGAATCACATGGAAAGATTAAAAAATTAAAATTTTCAAAACCGCAACCCAAAGCTACGGGGAGATGAATCACAACATTGTCTTTAATGGGGAACAGTTCTCACAGCATTTTGGCTCGGGACCACATGACCCCATTTACATTGCCACGCCGGACACCGGACCCCCATTGGGGATATAAAATCCTTTGGCCAGACCCATAACATCCTCTACACAAGGGGCAAAGTTTTCACTGTGATCTACGAAAACCAGCCTACCTAAGTCAGAATCCCCCCCAATTAAAGAAGCTAATGAGTAACGGACAATGACATCGGATTGAATGTCAAGATCTTAATATGCCCCAACGTCGCGGCACACGACCGCATTTAACGAGCTGAGTGTCTACGTAGAGAAGCTATAAGCGTTTTGTTTTTTCTTCAATGTGGGATATGTTGCCATCGGGAATTGTTAGTTTCATAAGCGCACATTATAAATTCCGTTGATTACCATTAATCTCAGACCCCTTTGAAGGGAGTTTCCTTCTGGGTTCGTGATGCTGATTATGCCCATCGAGCTAAGAAGTATATTAGTGTCACTGGACTCTGAGTATACCGAAAAGCAGTTTCTTCTGAGCAGGTCAGCTCAACTAGCACTTGCTGGAGATCGTAATGTGGGATTTCATAAGATTCAGAAGCTTTCCTTTTGAAAAGAGCCTCTGCTCCGGTGATCAGAGGAAGACTGTACCCAATAGCTTGGACACCCAGCATTACAAGAGAGATGAAAAAAGCAGAATCGAGATCATGTCTGATGTGAAAGAGTTGGCTTAAGATGCAACCAATTGCGAATGAAAGTGTCAAAATCCGAAGAATCCCCTCAAGACCCTTGCAAGAAAGAATGTCTTCCCGCTGCTTCTTGTGCATAATGGGAAGAGTCTTCAGCTTAATTGTCCTAAAATAGAAAGGATCGTCTTCAGTTCTTTGGGTGGCTATAGAAATGGTAGCCGTTGGGTTGATTAACCACTGTGCTGTAGTGGGTGGGTAAGACACTACCACTTCAATCGAGCAATCCAATCCAGCTTCAAGATCCATGCTCTCAAACAAGATCTTCCACGCAGCTCTGACGTCCCTGCAGCCAACGACATACATTGTTCCTGCATGTGGACCATAAAGACCCTCCAAGAAGAGCATAGAAAATTGCTGTAAGCCTTCCCTGCAAGTGCCAGAAGAAGCTGCTTTTCGGTATACTCAGCCTTAGTGTGATAAGGAATCTCCTCTTCTATGGCGGAAACATTTTGTAAGGGACCAATATCGCCAGACAAGTGACCAAGAGAAATAACGTCCATTTGAATATTTGTCCTTGAAGAGTGAGAATTATCAGGAATTGCATAAACATGGAGGGTGAGATCCTCTGAGAGCGCAGAAAGGCTGGTTAAAAATTCCTCTGCACCTTCTAGTTTTGGGTAGTGTAGCAATGATTTCTTTATGACGGTCCCAAAACTAAAAGCTTCATGCTTTTCAAGAACAACACCAACTGATGCTATTTTTGAGTAGCTGTACTGCGGAAGGGATGTCCTGTAAGTAATTCCACAGCTCTGCAGGCTGCACTAGCTTTCAAACGATAAAGGGAAGTTTTACTTCCATCAAATGCTGGAAAAACTGCCATAAATTATGCTTCTTTGCTTTATGGTAAACGATATAGGAATTTTTGAAGAATTCCTTCTGTATCAAGAGGTCCAAGGAAACTAACCATGCAAAGCAGCCCACTTGAAGAATTCCAAATTCCTTCAGCAGAAATAGTCATGTTACTAAGCCCAGATCTTCAGACCGCAGTACACTGATTCTCTGATGGGTGGAATGCCAGAACCACTGCAGCAACCCTTGCAGAACTGGTACTTCCATGTCTCCGCGTTTGCTCGCATTTAACATTCTCCATATGAAGTTTCACATCCTTAAAGCTCCCATCTGTTGCTTTAATCTCTTTATCTGACACAAACGGACCCAACTTACTGCAGCAGTCATCTGTTCAATTGCTGGGGGGGAACATAATGTCAACATATCCCACATGGAATAAAGAATACTAATTTGCTGTTTATAACTTTTTAATCTGATCGCAGCTTTCTGACTTGGGGCCCCCGGCTCATAACTGTACAAACAGTAATTAAGTGTTTAATCTGGTAATTGAGTTGGGCCTGACTTCTAGGCCCACATGTGGGCTACGAATACCTGGGCACGGAAGGGGCTTTCTTGTGCTTCTCAGAGCCGTGAAAACTTTCCCAAACTCTCTCCCCTCCATGACGGTGGAAACGTAACAGGCCGTACCCTAAATCGGACCATCCTCTGGGGTCAGGCATCGTGGCTCCTTAGCGGGGTCATTCACGGTTCAAGCCATTGGTGGGTCACATGTTATAGCCCGAGCGAAGTTTGGGCCGCGGGGCTTTCTCCTCTGAACTGCAGGGGCACTGCACTGAGGCCAGTCTGCCCCACTCATGACCTCTGATCATGGGTTAGAGGTCATCGGTTCTTCCACATTAACATTGTAAATAATATATATATTTTTTGCCTTCTCAATACTCATAACAAAGGTTTATTAGTAATCTTAATTATTTTTACTTTAATATTATAAATTTATCTTTTTTATTTGATTAAAATAGGTTAAAGAGGAAAAAAGGAACCCATCAACATAAATCAAAATTGTTGTGATCTAAATGTGTTCAATATGATTACTTCTCCTTAGTAATATTATAAATATATTATTTTTATTTTTTAAAAAATAACACTATTTTTTAAAAAAATTATCACAAATCTGATGAAGATAATCTTAACTCCATAAAAATTATGTTTTTAGTTTACACTTAAAGCATGTGACACTATTTTTTTCACATTAATAATAAAAATTATACATAGATCTTTTTATTTAAAAAAATACCACATAAGATTAACGGATGATCTTAATCCAATGAAATTATAATTTTAGCTTATCTTAATGCACCCAAAGTGTCATTTTATCTCCATTTAAAAAAATAAAAAAGTTTACATAAATATTGTACTTGAGAAATAAATTACAATATATTTTCTATTGATTTTTTAAGTAATTTTAGTCTCACAATTTTCAAGTTTAACTAATTAAATCAACTTCACTGTCAACAGAAGATCTACAATTAAACTTGAAGAAGGAAGAAGCAGAGTGTTATAGTGTTCTTAATTTTAGCACCAATAACAGCAAAATCCCACACCCAATGCCTAACACAGAGCTCAACCTAGTCAACAAAACAACATCACAAACTCACTCCTACTTTGTGTTCATATCCCTGGACGCCATATAGCCAATTATATCCTAGCAAACAATAACAATAACCCGAGCATCCTAATCAAAAATTGACCTAAAATCCTCACAAACGAATTCTCGAACACCAGTCTAATGACCAATTTGCCGATCCCTAAAAACACCACCGACAAACCACTCCTTGCTCTGAATCTGTACTGCCCAACTAGCCTACTTGCACCATGGCACACCGGCATTGCATTGAACTAGTATCCGACCAAATTTATGAACTCAACACTAATTGAAACCTTGGTTTCTCAAAGTTTTGTGCCTTGAAACAAGTCGTCCAGATAATTTGCAAATGTAATAACTGAATTAAGTACTGATAAAGGAAGCTAAGGAATTGTGGTTATGAGAAACCAAAATTTCCAATCTTCCCATGTGATCTTCAACACCTATAGTTTAGATGGGCTGAATTTCGGATCCTTTATGATGGAAGGATTGCCAATGAAACACAATAATAGCCGAATAAAAATGATGTAAGAATAGGAGAAATGGCACACAAAACCCGCAGTCTGTTGTAGAGACAATGATGAGACGGAGTGATGGATTGTTATCGATGATCAGTTCAGGGCGATGATCGTCAGCACCAGTGCAAAGTGCCAAGAATTAAACAGCTGGAAGCACGGGGAGGGTATTGCTTCTAAAGCAATGATGTTGAATTTTTAAGGTTATTTGTTGAAATTTTTTAGGTTTCTTGAAGGAACTTGGTAGTTCTTCAATCTTTAATGGCTCTAATACCATTTATTGGCAATGCAACAGTTGCAAGATGACTTGCAGTAGCTTAGAAACACAAAGAATGAAGTTTTTTTGGAAAATCTAAAAACCAATAGCAGAGCATTCTCGTGTATATGAATTGTAAATAGTTGATGTTAAGTTAAACAATATGTCCAAGTACAAAGTAGCTCCTAGACAAGTTCAGCAGGTAGATTTGGGTACTAATATCAATTTTGAGCTTGATTAAAAATCACTTGATAATGAGATTCATGAAAGCAGAATACAATAATCTGAATTATAAAGAGGCTATGGCATGTGAAGAAACTTTAACATAGTTGGATAGTTGGATGCAATGAAAGAAAAGATGAAGTCTCTCATAAAGTGCTTGTGATTTAGCTTTTGTTTACTTTTTTATTTTTTATTTATTTGATTTATTTGAATTTTATTTTTTTTGTATTTTTATTTGTTTATTTGGTTATTCTTTATTTTTTGTTGTATTTTTATTTTTTTAACTATTTGATTTATTTTATTTTTATCATATTTTTCTTTAAAAGATCAATGCAAACCAAAATTTTTTTTAAAATTTTTATAAAATATTTTATAATTCTTCAATTATTTTAATTAATTTATATTATTTATTCTTATTTTTTTATTTTTTTAAGTTTGTCATTCTTTTGTCGTTTTTTAATTATTCTCCTTACTCTTTGGATTTTTTGGATTTTAAAATATTTTTTATTTTTATTTTTTGATTTTTGTATATTTATTGATATATTTATTTTATTTTTTACTTTGTTAATAAAATATATATTTTTATTTGCAAAGAGTTCAGTTTCTTTGCTATTGCTTTTTATTATATGTATTATTTTGATTTTGTTGAATTTTTTAACTACTTTAATTTTATTAAAAAATTCTTATATTTATTATTTTATCTTGTTGAGTATTTTTATTTTCTAGCACTCTTTTTTTAGTAACTTTATTTTCCTGTATTTTTTATTTGTTCTTAATTTTTTAATTTGCCTTTATTTTTCAACTTTGTTTATGATTTTTTGGGATTTTTGTGATTTTTTTCGTATATTCTTTTGATATTTTGATATTTTAATATTTTTTACATTTATTTTTTATTTTATTGTGTGTTTTTAGTTTGTTTCACTTATTTTGTTTTAGCAATTTTATTTTTCTTGGATTTTTTTAGTTTTTTATTTGCATATATTTTATTTTGCTTTATTTTTTAATTTTTCCATGATTTTTATGCTTATCTTAAATTTTTCCATATTTTTTAAATTTTTAAATTTTTTACTGTTTTTAAATTTTTTATGATTTTTTTATTGTATTACATTTTATTTGGTTCTATTCTTTATTTTGTTTATTTTTTAATTTTTTGATATATTTTTATTTTTTATTTTAATATTTTAATTCAGAAAATTACATATATAAGACCTCACCATAATTTTATTAATTTATTTGGTTTTTAAATTTTTCACCACTCATTTTTAATCAAAATTTTGAATTTTATTTCATTTTTTAAAATATTTTTATAAAAATAGTAATTGAGTCATGGCCTTCAGAAGCAGGGGTAATTGAATAAAATAAATCATAGCATTTAATGCCTCCTTCAAGGGGTACAAACAGATTGTATGACTTTTATATAATTTGATGACATTGTCCTGACGTTATCAAAATTCTATCACTGCCTGAATGTGAGGATAAAAAACTAAATAAACAAAATACTTGGAAGTCAAACTGATCCCAAAATGCCGTAATGGAAAAGTTCACAATTTATGAATCTGCACCTAACTCAAACAATTTACAAGACCAAATTTATGCATTAAAAGCTATGTTCTCCCATACCTTCAACATCAGGTTGGGTGGCTGAATAACTCATTCTTAAGAGAAAGAAGAATATCGACCGTTTTATGATTGGGCACAGAGGATGCCATTTGGGAAGGCCTATAGATGGAGGTGATCACTATTCGGTTCAAACCGGTGAACTAAACCATAACTTTTACGTTTTGAATCGAATCGCAACCTTTAAGTTTTGAATAGAATTGAAATCAGTATAAATGATTTCAATTTTAAATCGTAATCGAAATTATTTTAAAAATAATTTGGTTTGGTTTTAAATTAAATTAATTTTTAAAATATTAAAAATAATTTTAATTTTAAAATGTATATTTCAATAAAATATGATTATTTTTATTTTTAATTTTATTAAAAATTTATAATTAAAATAAAAATATTAAATTTATAATTAAAATATGAATCGAAACCGAGCCTGAACTTAAACTTGAATCGCTTATGAACTGAAATCTGAACCGCTTTTGAATCGAACTTCAATCGGAATGCAGCTTAACAGTTCTGAATCTAGTTCATCCTAACTATGAACCTTGAACCGATAGTTCAAAATCAAAACTGAACCGAATCTGGTCCGTGGTCACCCCTACCTTCCCCTGGCAACCTCTTGCTACCCCTTGAACTCCAAGCAATATAAAATATTAACTTTATATCAAGTTGTTGTTTTACTTCATTGGATGAGTAATGGGCTTCCAATATTATATTGAAGCCAAACATAAACACAGAAATGGTGGTGCAGAAAAGAGAAAAGATAGCCATGAAAGCGAAAAGCCAACATGAAGGAAGAGAAAGTAGCAAAGCAAGTAGAAGAGTATATTTTAATTATATATTCAATTTAGATTTAATTGTATTAATTACCTAAGTATGTGCTTTTATTTTTAATTATATATTGGAATTTTTGGTTTTAGTTTATTAAAGTCATCAGTAATTTAATTTTTTTTAAATAACTTGAAAATTAAATAAATGTTAATTAATTCTTTTAAAAACATAAGATTTAAAATTAAAAGAAATTAAAAAGATGAGAAAATTAAATGAAAGATTCCTCCCCTTCTTTTTTCTTCTTGCTTCCTTTCTTTTTCTTTTTCTTTTTCTTTTTTTTAATCTCCCTTTCTCTCTCGGCTTGACCGTTCCAATAGTAATGGGTTCTGTGAGATTGATTTAGATGTTGAACAAGGTGATCAAAGAATGGCGTGTCCGCTGAAAATCTAAGAGATGAACTTGGACTTGGGGGGACTGTGCTAGAGGAGAAATGAGGACGAACACTGCTGCCTCTTCTGTGGCGCGCATCGGGATGGCACGTGCGTGTTACTTCGGAGCTTTGCTCTGCTCAAGGGAGTCGGATTGTGTCCAAACGCAACACCACGAAGGACATGATTGCTTGCAAGGAAAGAGACCGTGTGGAGATATATATGCCTAAGGGTTGGGAAAGCAGTGGGCCTGAATGGTCATGACTGGCTTCAGATGAAGCTTTTGGGTCAAAGCATCAGTAACTCCATCAGGGCTACACTACGCTTCAATTTCACTCTCTAAAAAGTGAACCCAAGGTTTCGATTTTGGTTGGATGGGTTAAACCATGTCTCTTTCTCCCCTTCCTTTCACCATCTGTCCTTCCCCCTTTTTCTCTTTCTTTCATGTTTTATTTTAAATTTTCTCTTCTTCTGTTGGCATGTTGCACTATTGTCCATATATATATATATATTTAGAGAGAGAGAGAGAGAGATTATCAATTGACACAATTTAAAAAGTCAGCATGTCATCTTCAATGACTCTACAATGTTAGTTTCTCAAGCCACTTTTAAAGCTGCTTTTCCCAACTAAAGGTGGGATTGGATGATAAAAAAAGACTACAAAATTAATAAAGCCAACAATTTTAAAACCATTTTTAATCGAAAGAACAGAAATTTCATTATTTAGTTCAAGTTATTCTAAATATGAATTTTAATTTGATAAGAGTCTCATTATGCATTAAGAGTCTTAATGTAGCCGTCAAGCACTTGGGTGACAAAAAAATAAAAAATAAAAATGTGGTACGGATTTGGTGTTGGCCGCCGCCTGCTGGGTTTTTGGGGACTCATCGATCACACTTTATTTGTAACTATATGTAACTATAAATTTCTAATTGCATACAGTATTTTTTTAATTTTCATAATTTTTTAAATAATTATATTATTTTAAAAAAATTGACATTATAAATTTTAAAATAAATAATTTTAGTACTAAAGAAAAATTATATAACTTTTTGTGATGATAACTTTGAATTACATTTTTAAAAAATTTTAAATTAAAATTTATTGTATAAGATTTTTAATTTGAATACCCTCAATTTTTGAATTTTTTAATATTATTTAATTTTAAATTAAATTGATAAATTAATATTTGATTTATTACTTTTCAAACATAAGGGTATGATTAATAATATAAGATAAATATCAAGATTTTATAAAAATTTTATCTAATAAATTTTTACTTTACTGAATAAAGCAATCATTTTGTTGAAATAATCATTGACAACATCAAAATAAAAACAACCATGAATTAATGATAAAATTATAAAAAAATTATTTTTCATACTTAATAAAAAATTAACAATAATTTTAAAAATAATTTCTATATTTTTATTAATATATTTGTTTTAAAAAAATAAAATTAGATTTTATTAACAAAAATAATTATACTATATTGATTATACTATAGCTTAATTCATTATATAATTTCATCAATCCAAAATAAATAAGACATTGTTTGATTAAATGCCAAATAAAAAAAATCAAGAAGATAAAAAGTAAACATAAAAATTTATTAAATAACATTAATACAAAATAAATGTGGTATCCTTTTAATATATTAAAATAAAAAAATTGTAAAAATTAATATTAATTTATATTTAAGATCATCAAATTAGTGATAAGAATTTGAAAATTTACATTTAAATAATAATGAATTTAATGTAATTTTTGTATTTTTAATTTTTTTGAAATAAAGTTCAAAATTAAAGAAACAAAAATTGTGTCATGAGTTAACCATTAGTAATCTAACATGTGATTGAGGCATAGAAAAAAAAAATTGGTTTGCTCAAATGCTCAAAAGTTCTTTTAAAATAAAATTATGAAATAGTTTTATTTTTTTAAAAAATAAAAAAATAACTTTTGATATTATCACAATAAAAAAATAGTTTATTTTTTTTGAAATTTTTTATTGAGTAAATTTGAATTGCTTGTTTTTCATCATAATATAAAAAAAGTTAGAACTAAACAAAAAAAAAAAAAGGTATAGTATCTTTTTCAAATAAAAAGTGTTTGATAATTTTAAAAACAAAAATTATTTTATAAAAATTATGTAACAAATTTTTAATTATTAAAATTGTATATTATTTAAAAAATAATTAAAATTGAAAATAAATTTTAGTTGAATGGTGCTCAAAATGAAGGGCCAACCATCTAACTCACACAAAAGCCTAACAATCACATCAATAATCTTTCATGAAAATACTTCCTTTTTTCAATGTCAAAACTAAAATGTTGTTGAAACTTTCATAATTTGCAAGTGATGCTATATGGGGTAAAGAAAGAAGAGAAATGACTAATGAAGAGGATTGCTAGGATTCGATATTTTTGACCGATCATCATCTTCTTGAATCCCCTAGAACGAGTTTCCTCTTGCTCAAAAGATAACTAAATCCTTTTACTTACATTTTTACAATTAAAGCATCCAATGATAATATGACCCGTTGGGGAGGAGAGAAATTTAAGAGGAGAAATATGACTCATCGCAAGGGTTTCTTGTCTGACCCAAGCCCATGCATTTAAGGATTGGAAAATGCATATGCTATTTTCAATTTATCTTTGAATTTAAAAGTTCTCCCGGTTGGTGACTGTTCTGTTATAACCCATTCTTTTGCCATTCTTCTATGTCATTGTCAGTGTAATACTTTGCCGTGAACTTGTCTTTTATAAAATAGATAATTTTTTATGCTAATTAATTGTGGAATGGTATCATTTTGAAGTATCATTAAGATAGAAGGTATTTGATAATTTTTAAAATTATATATGTTAATTAAAAATAATTTAACAGTAAAATAAAAGAAGCTTAGCAAAATAAAATAAAAAAATAATGAAAATGATAAAAATTAAAAAAAAATTAAAGAAAATGAGTGATGGTAGAAAATTAATAAAAGTAAGGGAACATGAAAAAATAAAATAAAATAAAATATCGTAAAATAAAAACATTGTAAGTTTAAATATTTTTAATTATATCAAATATATAATGTTTTAGTATGTTTAATAAATAAGCATTGCCTTTCTAGCATGATGTTGAAGCATCTTGAAAATCAAGTGATTGGCCTCATTTCCTTTTATTTTTTATTTTTAACTTAGATTAAGAATTTTATTTTGTTTTCCCATATAAAAAAATAGATATGAAAAATTTATTTTACAAATTATTCCACATCAAAGTTCATTTTGATAACTTTTCAATTGTGAAGATTTATTTATCATTTAAAATTTATAAGTAACATTATTTTATATTGTTTGATATTTTATCATATATTATAATAATATTAAATCATTGAAACTTATTAGAGAGTATTTTAGTCTCAAAATTTTGTATCAAGGGTAAGTATCAACATAAATTTTGTACTATTTGACATTTTTAATCAAGTTTTTTATAATAAAATTTTACAGGTCTAACTTTTTGGTTTGGTCTAAATTAAAATTATCTTTAGTTTTTTATAATAAAATTTTTAGAATTTGTAATAAATGCAAAGAACATTCAAGCTACCATCAAAAATTTTTTTGAGTAGTTAAAATTATTCTAATATATTTGTAAAAATTTTACAATTTTAAAATTTTAAAAATACCTATATTCAACACTAAAAAATTTTGACATTTTCTGGTTGTATATTTCTTCACATTTGTTAAAAAAAAATTAAGTTAAATTATATCATACAAGATCACCAATTTGAATTGTTTCTTTAAAAAAAATTAAAATTTAATTTGGACCAAATAGATATTTTATGCGTAAAATTAGTTAAAAAATGTAAAAACTTTATTAATAAATGTGAATAATACAAAATTATTTTCATATTTATCTTAATAAGTTATTGATTTATTCAATCTTACTCTTGATGAAATTATATAATATTAAAAACTATAATTAATTAAATTTCAAATTTTCAAAATATTATTAAATTTAAATTAAATATTTTTTATATTATCTTTTAATCAAATATGAGAATAAAGATATTAAAAGTATTATAATATTAGATTAACCATTTTCACTAAGTTAATGATCTTCAAACATCATCTTTTAACTTCTTAAAATTTAGATGGTGTTGCAAATCACTTATTTGTGCAATGATACAAAAGATTTCGTGACTTGCATTATCTAAGAGAGTTTCTTTCCCTGTCACATTTTTCCTTCCTCAAGAGAAAAGTACTTCTTTTTTCTTCTTAAAAAAATATAAATCATGATTCATTTCTTTTTATTAAAGAGAGTTGTTCATTGATTAGTTTGCTATTAGTGTATTAATGAGTCAATCTTCTTAAACTTATTACATAATTTAATTTAAACTTAAATTTGCAATATTTTTTCTTAACATTTCAAAATTATGAAAGAAAAACAAAAATATGGTTTTCATAAATTTTATCCCACTCTTACTTTTGAGAAATTCTAATTTAATTAATTCTTCAAGTTTATTTGTTCTGAGTTAAAAATTGTAGAGTTGATATGATACATATTATTCACTTAATATTTTTAAAATTAACTATTTAAAATAATGATGATGATAACAATGATAATAGTAATAGTAATAATAATAAATCTTAGTTGCCATAAAAAAAGTTAAAATAAAAATAAATAAAATAAAAAATAAAAAAATTTAGCAAAATAAAAATAAAAATTATGAAAATAATGAAAAATAGTAATAATAATAATAAAAGTAAGAAAAAAATTTAAAATAAAAAAAACATGAAAGTTTGAAAAACCACAATATTTTTTGAAAATAAATTAAAAATATAAAATATAAAGTAAAGCAAACAAAATCAAGGAATAATTTTTAGTATTCTTTTCTACAATCATTCATTTAATATCAATTTATGATAGCAATATTAAAATCAAAAATAATATATATATATATATATATATATATAATCAAAAAGTATTCTCTTTCGCGTCCATTTTTCCAACGTCATTTTTCTATGTATAATAAGTAAGATTACAAAGACTCATTTTCTTCCCCATCCCAACTACACCAACATATCTCCTCAATTCAAAAAGACAAAGAAAAATCGAGTTTGTCTTTCACTCCTTCTCTTAATCGTCAATTCTCAAGTTTCTTTTACAAGTGTTTTATTTTTTTTCAAGATCAAATATTTTTTTCTATTTCATAATTTATGTGAAAATCATCCCTAGCATTACTATAAAATCATTAAATTATTGACTAACATCATTTTTTTTTATTAATTGATAAATATCATCGTAATATATATCTTTTCAAAATATAATGCTTTGACTTATTGTTCAACATTCTAGTAACAACAAATAGTTATAAATGATTTTAGCACTCATCCCATAACTGTTGATTAGAAGCAGTTTGTTCATATCATAAAAACAATGAGCATCCAGATTAAGAAATTCCTCAATTTGTTTTAAATTAAATTTTGGACTAGTCGCATCCCTTATCATTATTTGGTATGTATTGGCATATTTATGCATAGTGATTGATCCTTCCTCGACTTAATATTCGATTGCTTCACCATTAAAATTCTCATCATTTTTTCCATGATAATTCCAAATGCAATATTCTAGCACAAAATTGTATTTTGCCAAATGATATCTAACCATATCAATAGTATCGTAGTGATGGATATGGTTATATGGATAACTTATCTTATCTTTGTCCATGAACATAGGTTGACTACAAGTAAACTGAATAAATGTTCAAATTCAATCCAAAAATTTTTTATTTAAGAACATCCACTGATCCAATCTATTGTTGTTTCTATTTTTTAATTAGTTCTAAATTAGTTCTCAACAACTTGCTTTGTGAAATTTTTAACAACTTGACAACTCATTATTAAAATTTCAAACAAACATTCAAAGACATAACTAATTTCAATCATAATTTAAATTATCATGTAAAATTATCATCAAAAGTACATAACTAATCGTATAACTTCTTTCACATTTAATGAATATTGCCTAAACTCCAAAGGTAAGTAGTTTTATGCCATTCACAAATATATACTTACGTGAAGAATAAAATCATAGGTCATTATTCACTTTATTTTGTAAAAATCTCAATAGTGTATCTTCATAGTTCTCCAAGTACATCACATATATAGATATGAGTCGGTGTTTTTTATTGAAACCTACACTCATATCTATTAGTACATACTCGAAGAATAATAAAGAATAATAAAATTTATACCGTATAAAATGCATAATAATCTATACATATCATGTGCTACATATAAAATTCATATTTTTGAACTGCCTGATATGATAATTAAAAAATTATTACTAAATAATTGCTTTGATACACGTGCAAATATGAGCGACAATAAATTTTCGTTGATAATTCTTAAACAGTATATCTTAAAGATATATCTTAAGACTAACTTTATTAACAGTAACACTTAATGATTATCACATAATTGATTAACATATAATTGAATTTCCTCAAACATAAGTAATAGTCATTAATGTAATTATTTAATTACAACATAACAATATAATTAATATATATATATATATATATATATATATATATATATATATATATATATATATACACTAACAATATAATGCTAGTTTACATTTTTTTTTTCTCAATTTTCATTTCTTAAGTTTTCTAATCTTTTGTATTTTTTTCTTTTTAAATTAATTTTTACTTCTTTGAATTGTTTTGGATTTCATTTTATTTGATTTTTTTTCTTATTTTTATTTCATTTGATTTTTTTTCTATTTTCATAATCTTCTTTGATATATTTTTTATGTTTTATTTATTTTATTTTTCACTTAATTTTTTCAAACAAAGTCTATTTCTTGCTTTGCAAAGAGTTTTGTTTCTAACTATTGTCTTTTTTATGTGTATTATCTTGATCTTATTGATTTTCTTTTACATTTTTTTCATTTTCTTTTAGTTACTTTGGATTTTTTTAAAAAAATTTCCCACTTTTATTTTTTATTTCTTGTGTTTTTAGATTCTTTCTCTTATTTTCTTTTAGTAACTTTATTTTTCAGATTTTTTATTTGTTTTTATTTTTTTTCTTTTTGAAAATTTTTACAATTTTTGTGTTTTTCATTTTATTCTGAATTTTCATTCTTTTCTTTTTCATTTTGTATTTTCTTTCTGATTTATTCTTTTCGTTTTCTACTTTCATTTTCAATTCTTTTATGAATAAAAATTTGGAGAATATGTTTATGATTGCAAGGAGAACAATTTCGTTTTTTTACTATTGCATTGTTTTATATGTATTATCTTGATTTTGTTGGATTTTATTTTATTCTTTTTTCTCTAAACTTTTAGACATTTTATTTTTTTTAATTTTTTAATGTTTATTTTTTAAATTTTATTGGGTATTTTTAGTTTCTTTCACTTATTTTCTTTTAGTAACTTTATTTTTGTTAGATTTTTTATTTTTAAGTTTTTTGCCTTTTTTTATTTTTGAAATTATTTATGATTTTTGATATTTTTGAATTTTTTAAATTTGTTCTTTTCTTTTGTGTTTTGTTTTTTTAATAGATTTTTTTTGAGTTTTTTTATTTTTTTAATTCTTTTCAAAAAATTAGATAATATCTTTATAATTATTAAAAAAATTTCTTCTTGTTAATTCTAGAAAAATATGTTATTTTAAATTATAAGTTTATGATTTCAACATTTTTTAGTTTCTCAATAATCAAAAATATAAATTTTAAATACATAAATTATTTTTATTATTATCATCTTTGACTACTTTATTTCTATAAAATAACAAATATTAAACTTCACCATGTGGCCATAATCTTTTTAATTTATTTGGTTTTTATTTTTTATTATTTTCTATTTATTTGATTTCTTAAATTTGATTTGATTTTATTTTCTCATACTTTCATTTATTTTTTTAAGATATTTTTTTTTATTTTGTTGCCTTTTTGCTTTTTTCCATATTTTTATTTTAAAAATTTTTATAGCATATTTTATAATTCCTGAATTTTTTAAAATTATTTTACATTATATTTCTTTTAGTTTTTAAGTCATCTAATATTTTTTCTTTTTTAATTATTTTTATTTTCTTTTAAATTTTTGAATTATATTATATTATATTTATTTTATCTTATTTTTTATGAATTTCTTTGATACATTTTCATTTTTATATATTTTATGTTACATTATTTTATATTATTTTCGTTTCCAATAAAATATATATTTTTTGCTTTACAAAGAGCTTTATTTCATTATTATTATCTTTTTCTTATGTATCGCTTTGAATTTTATTGAATTTTTTAATTTTTAGCTAGTTTTTTAATATATATATATATATATATATATATTTGATTTTGTTGAGTATTTTTACTTTCTTTCTCTTATGTTATTTTTTGTAATTATTTTTTTTTGCATTTTTATTAATTTTTTCTTTAAAATTTTAATGAAAAATGTTAAATGATCATTTCATCAATTGAATATTTTATTTCTATAAGGTAAATTCATGAAAAGGAATTCTTGTATGATTTTTTTTTAATGATTGTGGATTCTATTTATGAAAATGGAGATTTATCTTATTAAAATAAAAAAGTTATTAAAAATATATTTTATTTAACTAGTATAAATTATAAGTTACATTCTTTATTAAAATCATAAAATTATTAAAATTATTGAAAAATTAAATTTAAAGAAATGAGAATAATTAAACAATTTATAATGATACATAAATCAAGATCTTGGATTTTAGAAATCATATGTAAAATACCTTAATTATTTACACATTATTGATAATATGATAATAAGTAATATAAAATCAAAAAGCAAGTTAAATTAAAAAAATGAGTTAGATAAAATAAAAATAAAAATAAAAACAAAAAATTCTTCTCCATTCCATTGTTCTATTAATGAAAGCCTGTTGCTTGAGCTGAGTCATCATCCCTTACTTTAGAGAATACTCCAGAGAAGAACATTCAAAATTTGATCGTTAGGGACACGGCTAAAAGGGAAACGGATGGCTCTCTCTTGCTTCCTCTAATTATTATAAGATCTCTATTCAATTTGTAGATACAAAGCGAATTATCAAAAAGCATTCAGTGCGGGTTAGTGTTGGGTGGAGCAGCGATGTTCTTCCAATTGTAAAACATGATTCAGCGATGTTCGATTATGCTCGAGTCATGATCCCTTACTCTAAAGCACATTCCATAGAAGCATACAAAAAATTTGACCGTTAGAGATATGACTATAAATGGAAATAGATTACTTTCCTTACTCCCTCTAGTTATTATAATATCGGTATTCATTGGTTGGATATAGGTTCGACTATTTGATAGCAAGAGTTATCTAGAAGCATTTAGTGTGGGAGATGTATGGGTTGCTGTTGGGTGGGGCAGCCATGTTTTGCTGGTTGTAAAACATCATTCAACCATGTTCGACTATGCTAAGACATGATCGCTTACTCTAGAGCACATTCCAAAGAGGCATATAAAAAATTTGATTGTTAGGAATGCGGCTATGAAGGAAAACTGTTTGTTCTCTTTTCCACCCTTTGATTATTACAATATCTATATTCATTGGTTGGATATGGATTTGAAAATTTGGTAGCACAAATTATTTAAAAGCATCCATTATAGGAGATGTATGGTTGCTATGGGTTGAGTAGCCATGCTTTGCCAATTGTAAATGCATGTTTAATGTAGCAGTGAACATTCTTGAGTCTAGAAATAGCTTATAGGCTGATCTCTAGGTATGTTCTGAATCATATCATTATACTTTGACACTTAATTGATTATATACTCACTTGAGTGATTTAAAAGTAAAAATAATCAAGACTCAAATGTGTGAAATCATTAAAGAAATGGATAGATGAGTAGTCTAAGAATAAAATAGATAAACCCTACTGATTAAACTTTGATTAATAAGTTGATATGCATTTCTAATTTATTTGTAACAAATCATCTTTTAGATATTAAGTTGCATTCTACTCTCTCGTAAGCAATCCCTACTGCCTCTAAGCTTGAAACAAACAAGATTAAGGGGCAAGTTAGAGGTCCATCTCCCTTAATCCAGGAGTCGATAGTGTCCTACTTGCAAGTTGTAAGATCAATTCCTTTTGTCCATCCAGTAATTCCTGGTGCAAATCAATCTGCCATTGACAATTCTTTGCATGTAGTGCCCAAAGAGCCATCATCCCGTAAAATAAAGTTGTATACAAACCTCATTGCTAAAGTACCTCCACCGAAAATTATAGCTAGAAATGAGTTCTTAGAACCCTTACCTGATGATGCATTGCCAAACTATCAGTGGCTGATCTATAGCTTGTAGAAATATTGAACACAGAGGCTAGAGCATTTGCTCTCATCATTGGTTAAAACTTTCTAGACGATGGCTCTGAAAGAAGCATTAATTGATCTCTCATGGCATCCTGTTCACCCCATTATTGTCTCTATTTCCTTAATTGGCCTTATTTTCATTTATGTTCTTAAAATAAAGGTATTTTTTTAGATTAACGAATGAGGTGTGAACAAATATGAGGATGTTGAGGAGATTGATGCTTCTAGTGATTCAAGAAGAACTCTGATTCATCTTGTTATTCTTATTCTGATGTTCCTAAGTAGAAAGACAAGTGTGTGAGAAGTTCTTTGAAGCTAATTAACAGCAATCATTGTGGGTCGCCTATCTCTGAAGAGGCGAGGCAGAATAGAGAAGTAACAAATCATGCATCAAGTCCACTTGAAGGTAATATGATACATGTTATGTATATCATGAAAGCTTTCTGATAACATTATATTCAGATTTGGCAGGTTGCTTCATGACTTCATTCAAGCAATGTAATACTATTCCATCATTCAGGTAAGAAAATATGAGTTTGAAATTTTGAATTCACACCTTAGTAAGCTATCATCTTTAGATTAGTCCTCAAGTGGTAGCACTTTAACAGCTAGGATTGGATGTACTAGTCACAAACTTAGGTGATTATGTGAGTTTTGAAAGTTGACCTTGGCATGATACTCAATGGATTATGCATAATTACGAAATTCATGGACCACATGATGTCTATGTTTACGCAAGTGATTAGTACTTGTCTTCTCATGGTTTACAAGCTTAATATATCTTTAGACATTGTTATAAATTTCAGTTATCCAATTCCTTAAAGGAGTTTAAGACATTCAATTAAAACAAACTCTAATAAGCCAGTTTTTGTGTTGGATAAAATGCAGTTTAATTTCTTTTTAATAATCAATATCTTGATTGATGTTTTCTTTAGTGAGGCTTTGTGTAAGCCTTTGTGCCTTGGAAATCCTCTATTAACATAAATTTGTCTCCATTATTATCTTTGAGTATAGTAATCATATGGATCTTGTCAATGTAATGACACCTTGTTTCAGTGGTGATGGTGAATGGATGTGGCTCTAAACAGAAATGGATTCATGGCAAGCTCTTTCTTGCTGCCTCTAATTATTACAATATATGTATTCATTGGTTGGATATAAGTTTGACTATTTGATAACAAGAATTATTTAATAGAATTTAGTATAAGAGATGTGTGGGTTTCTATTAGGTGGAGAAGCAATATTCTGCTAGTTGTAAAATCAATGCGTAATGTAACAGTGATCATTCCCAAGTCTAGAGCTAGCTTATGGGCTGATCTCTAGGTATATATTGAATCATTTCATTGTACTTTGACATTCAATTTATTATCCACTCACTTTAACGATCTTAAAGTAGGAATAACAAAGATTCAAATGAGTGAAGTCATTAAAGAGATGGATACATGAGTAGTGTAACAATAAATCATTTATGCCCCAAGGATGACACTTTGATTCATCTTGAAATAATGGATATGCATTTCAAATTGATTTGTAACAAATCCTCTTTTAGTTATTAAGTTGCACTTTACTCTCTTGCGTGCAATCCCGACAGCCTCTAGGCTTAGAACAAACAAGATTGGGGGCGAGTTAAATGTCCAACTCCATGAATCCATGATTGGATAGAGTTCTACTTACAAGCTACAAGATTAATTCCCTTTGTCCATGAAGTAATTCCCAGTGCAAATCCATCTGTCATTGACATTTCTCCATATAAAGTTCCCAAAAAGCTATCATCCCATATAGCAAATCTAGATACTAACCTCATTGCTGGAGTACACCCACCTAAAATTATGGCTAGATATGAGTTTTTGAAGCCCTTACGTGATGATGCACTATTGGACTATAATGGTTAATATGTAGCCTGTAGAAGCATGATCCAGGTTGGATACAAAAGGTAGAGCATTGGCTCTCATCACTGGTTAAAACCTTACGAACACTGGTATTAAAGGAAGCCTTGATCGATCTTTCGTGGCACCTGTTCACCCTATTATTATTTTTTCTTTCTTGATGGGCTTTATTTTTCATTTTTATGTTGCTAAAAATATAGGTAGGCTTTTGTAGGTTAACGAATGAGGTGTGAATGAAGATAGGGATGTTAAGGAGATTGATGCTTTTAGTGATTCAGGAAGAACTGGTTCTTCCTGACTATTCTGGGTCCTAATGTTTCTAAGCAAGAAGACAAGTGTGTGAGAAGTTCTTCGAAGCTAATCAAGAGTAATTATTGTGGGCCGCCTATTTTTAAAGAGGCTGGGCATAATGGAAAAGTAACAAACTATGCATCAAGTCCACTTGAAGGTAACATGATACATGTTATGTATATTATGAAAGATTTTCGATAACATTATATGTAAATTTTGCAAGTTTCTTCATGACTAAACTCAAGCAATGTAATCTTATTTTATAATTCACATAAGGAAATGTGAGTTTGAAATTTTGATTTCACACTTTGGTAAGCAATCAATCTTTGGATTAGTCTTGAAATGGTAGTACTTCAACAACCAAAGTTAGATGTACTAATCACAAACTTAGGTAATTACGTGAGTTTTAAAAGTTAATAAAGGCATGATACTCAATTGATTATGCATAATTACAACATTTATGCCCCATATGATGTTTATGTGCGGGTAAGTGATCAACACTTGTCTTCTAATGGTTTACGAGCTTAATATATCTTTAGACTTTGTTATAAATTTCAGTTATCCAATCCATGAAAAGAGTTTAGTTTAATAGCTCAATGTCTGAGTTGGATAAAATGCAGTTTAATTTCATTTTAACAAGAGCCACCTTGATTAATGTTTTCTTTAGCGAGGCTTTGTGTAAACCTTTGGCCCTTGACAATACTCTATTAACATAAATTTGTCTACATTGTGATCCTTTTAGTGTAGTAATCACATGGGTCTTATCAATATAGTGACACCTTGTTTCAGTGGTGATGGTGAATTGACGTGGCTGTAAAGGGAAACAGATTCATGTCATGCTCTCTCTTAATCCCTCTAATTATTACAATATCTGTTTCATTAGTTGGATATGGGTTTAACTATTTGACAGCAAGAATTATTTGAAAGCATTCAAGACAGGAGATGTATGTGTTGGTGTTGGGTGGAGTAGTTAGTTTCTGGCAAATGTAAGACTCATGTTTAATGTGGCAGTGATCATTCCCCAGCATGGAGCAAGCTCTTCGATTGATCTCTGGGTATTTCCTAAATCATGTTATTGTACTTTGACATCTCGTCTATTATCCACTCACTTTGGTAATCTTGAAAAAAAAATAACAAAGATTCAAATGATGAAACCATTAAAGAAATGGATACATGAGTAATTTAACCATAAGCCATATATGCCATAGGGAAGTAACTTGATTTAAAAATTGAAATAAGTGGATATGCATTGCAAATTGATTTGTAAGAAATCCTCTTTTAGAGATTAAGTTGCACTCTACACTCTTGCAGGCAATCCCGGCTGCCTCTAGGCTAGAGTTTTGCTTGCAAGCTACAAGATCAAGTTCCTTTGTCTATGAAGTAATTCTTGGTGCAAATCCATTTACCATGGATAGTTCTTCGCATGAAGTTCCTAAGGATCTATTATCCCATAAAACTAATCTAGATACCAACCTCATTGCTAGAGTACATCCACCTGAAATTGTGGCTAAATATAAGTTCTTAGAGCCCTTACCTGATACTGCATTGCCAGACTATCAGTGGCTGATGTATAGCTTGTAGAAACGTGATCCAAGTTGGACACAGAAGGTAAAGCATTTGCTCTCATCATTGGTTAAAGCCTTCCACACACCAATATTAAAGCAACCCTAGATTGATCTTTTGTGGCATCTTGTTCACCCCATTATTGTCACTATTTTTTAAATTGGCTTTATTTTCATTTATGTTTCTAGAATATAGGCACACTTTTGTAGGTTAACCAATAAGGTATGAATGAAGATGAGGATATTGAGGAGATTAATGCTTCCAGTGATTAAGGAAGAACTTTGATTCTTCCTCTTGTTACTGGTCCTGATGTTCCCAAGTAGGAAGACAAGTGTGTGAGAAATTTTGTGAAGCAAATTGACAGTAATCACTGTGGGTTGCTTATTTTTGAGGAGGCTAGGCAAAATGGAGAAGTAACACACTATGCATTAAGTCCACTTCAATCAATCTTTGGATTAGTCTTTAAGTGGTAGCACTTTAGTAGCCAAAGTTGGATGTACTAATCACAAACTTAGGTAATTATGTGGGTTTTGAAAGTTGATTTTGGCATGATGCTCAACTGATTATGCATAATTGCGAAATTCGTGGACCATGTGATTATGTGTGGGCAAATGATCAACGCTTGTTTTCTCATGATTTAAGAGTTTAATATATCTTTAGACTTTGTTTAACCCTTTAGGCCTTGAAAATCCTCTATTAACATAAATTTGCCTACATTGTTATTCTTTTAATGTAATAATCACATGAACCTTGTCAATGTAGTGACGCCTTGTTTTAGTGGTGACGATGAATGGACATGGCTCTAAAAGGAAACGGATTCATGGCATGCTCTCTTTTGATCCCCTTGATTATTACAATATCTATTTCATTGGCTAGATATAGGTTTGACTATTAGGAATCATCTGAAAGTATTCAGTATGGAAAATGTACGTGTTGTTATTGGGTGAAGTAGCTATGTTTTGCCAGTTGTAAAACTCATGTCTAATGTGGTAGTGATCGTTTTCGAGTGTAGAGCAAGCTTCTGGGCTGATCTTTGGGTATGTTCTTAATCATGTTATTTTACTTTGACATCCCATTTATTATCCACTCACTTTTAGTGATCTTGAAACAAAAATAGCAAAGATTCAAATGATGAAAACTATTAAATAAATGGATAAATGAGTACTACAACAATCAGCCTGATATGCCATAGCGAAGAAACTTAGATTTATATTGAAATAAGTGGATATGCATTGCAAATTGATTTATGATAAATCTTCTTTTAGATATTAAGTTGCATTTTACTCTCGTGTAAGTAATCCCTGTTGTTTCTAGGCTTGAAAGAAGTGGGGTGAGTTACAAAAAAAAAAAAAACAAAATTTACATGAAAGAAAAGGTAGTTAAAAGAGAAAAGAAGAAATTACACACACAAAAAAAAAAAAAAGAGTAAAAATGGGAAAAATGAAGAAGGAAGAAGAAAGAAACTTACATGAAAGACTTCTAATTTAAATCTAATTGTAGTTAAAAAATATTTTATTAATAAAAATTTATATTTATTTGACATAAAAATTTAAATTTACTTTATATATTTTAAAAATCAAAATTTAAATTGATATTGAGTATATATTTTAAAATTTTTAAATATTTATCTTATTTATTTTTAATAACTAATTTATTCTAATTTTTTAAAAAGAAAAAATGGGAACACTATTGTAAACAGAAAAAATGGGAACACTGATTGTAAACAGAAAAACGAATAGAAGAAAAATTCAAATTATCTTTCAACCCATCAGGCAGCCACCACGATTGCCCCCTGCGCTCCCCTAGTCACCCACCCCAAAATTAGGCAAAACCGATGAATTACGGCGACGGGAGAACCAGAGGAAGCCGGCAATGGTGGATTCTCGACCATTGAGCTGTGTGGTTTCCGAGCTAAGCACAAGACAGACAGGTTCGTCTCTTCTTACTCTTCCTCTGCAACTACCGAACTTGTGTAAAACCCTGTATGTGTGCGTGCCAAGAGAGAGGACTGTGGTTTGGATTTCCGAAATCAAAATGGTGTCCTCGTTCACTCTCTTTCTATTTCTCTCTGTCCTTCTCCTAGAACTTTCTGCTGGCGATGTGTGGCCAGTGCAGTTCGCAAGGACAGGGGACCTAGAGTGGAAGCCATATAACTGTCTCTTCAGTCGCATGTGTCATGACGACCAAATAGTAATATCACGTAAGGATTTTGGCGCTTAAAAGAGATGCATACTAACGGTCATCTCTCGCGCCCTTATAAATCAGACTCCCTTATGCTTCCTTTTCAATGCAGGGGATTAGTGAAAATTTTGGGTTTGAGTTTGATTGGAAGCCGAGAAAATCTAGAGCAAGAAGAAGAACGAGTTACTGTGACCAAGGTGACCTCCTTTATTTCTTCATTTCTCTTTAAGAACTTTGTGTTTTACAGAGTTGAGATCTGTTTGCTTGAGAAGGGTGAAGTTGTTACAAGCTATTTTATTTTGGAATTTTCTTTGACTATGGATGGATCAAAGAAATTCAAGGATGTCTGCATTTAATTGTTCTTCGGGAGTTCCAGTTGGGTTAAAATTCAGGCCCAGTGATGAGCAGCTTGTTTATCTTTGGGGGAAGGTTCATGGGTACAAGTCAGGGATAGACGGTCTGATATGTGAGAAGGATGTGTATGCCCATGAACCATGGTTGCTGCAACATCCTGACAATGATCTCCTTCACAGAGATGAATTGTTTTACTTTGTTAAGTGAAAGAAGGTCTCTAACAGTGGCAAGGGCAAGAGGGCTAGACGTGTTCTTGAAGGTGATTTCAATGGTGGCTGGTGGAAAGCCGACAATAGGGACCAACCTATTCACTGAAAAGACTCGAGGGGCTGTATTCAACTTGTGGGTTATAAGAAAACCCTCTCCTTCTACTCCCACAAAAAAAAAAAAAAAAGAAAAAAAAAAGGGGAATCACAAAGAAGCTAATGTAAGCAACTGGAGCATGGATGAATATCGGCTTGCATCTGGGTCTTTCGAAGAATGGGTTTTATGTCGAATTCATTATAATAGCAAAGGAAAAGGTACTCAAAACCTGATTAAGCTAGAGAGACACCCAGTAGAGAAGAATGATGAGATTGCACAAAATTCAAAGAGTGAAGTGAAGAATTCAGATATCAGGCCATACCCTGATTGGATCGAGGGAAGTCGTTTTTGATGATAATGATTCCAAAGAAGATACTGGTGAGGTTTTAAACCATCCCGTGGTTGTTGACCGGTGGAAAGAAGTTGGTATTAACTTGAAAGATGTAAAGTCAACTAGTACGGGTGGTTATGAACAGCCAAAAGAGTCTATGGTGGACCATATTTGTGTAGAAAAATACAAAGAGGTACAAGAAGCTCATGATTTAAATGATGAAGAGCTTTACAGCACTGTGATAGTGATGCTCTCTGAAGAAGAAGAAGAGGAAAAGAACTCCTTGGCTGGGATATTCTCTAAAGAAAAATGACAAGTCAGTGTGGTTCAGCATTTGGCACTAGCAGTAGTTCTACTTTAGAATTTTTGATTTAGTAATTCTTTTCAATTGTATAGTGAGTTATCCTTTCACTAATTGTAAATTTGAAATCTTCTTGATTTTTGAAAAGATGATAGATAAATACAGCATATTCATGTAACAGATGCATTTTCGGTCTAAATAATATCTCAGGCAATATTTTTTCTTTCCGTGGGTCTTTTTATTTATCTTTTTTCTTTTTACCTATACTTTAGTTGGGTTACATCTCAATATGAAGGTACTTCTTGTTTAAGTGAGCATTGATGACTCAAATGTGATGGCACAATCTCTTACTGTATGGTTATTCTGGTCTGGGTTTAGTAGAAACGGTACACCATTCTTTGCTGTGTTTGAGTGACCTTGTCAATGTTGGCTGGTTCTGTATCCACACAGATATCTGTGGGTTTGATAGAATGCATATATAATATGCCTCTGTTTGTGTATCTATATGTGTGTGTCTTTATGCATTTATAGTTGCTATGAAAAAAAATATTTCTGTTTATTAGCTAAAATTACCTAAGGTCATGATTACATGAAGACTTTGTTGGAAAATAAGAGTTTTTTTTTTCCTTCTAAATTTTGCAAGCAGGATTAGTAATCTAATGATTAGCAGTTGGTTATATTTCATTCTTTTTTTTTTTACTGCAGTTGTTTACACTCTTTTTTCTTTCTTTCTTTTCTTTTTTTCTCTTTTTAAGTAAAGGGACAGTGAACTTTTGGCTTTGTGGAGAAAGCTGAGATGTCAATAAACAACCTTCTATTCATAGTGTCTTAGTTTCTTTACTGTTTGAATAATTGTCTATAGTTGTGGAACTGCATGTTACAATTGTGTAGTGCAATGTTGCAGCGATAATTTAAACTGGGCTGCAGACTGAGAATAATAACTTTAGCTTGAATTATGCGGAGCAGAGCAACTGGTTTGTAGCAAATGGAATGATATATTTATTTACTTGTATTATGGTTAGGTGTTTAAGTTGTTTCTGTGACTGACTAGGTCTCCTAAAGACTCGCCTTGGTTGCACCAGTTAGGGAGGAAGAAGGCATGAATGAAGCAGAGAAGTCTATCTCTGATCTTTGGGGTCTTGTTCTCACCTGAAGACAATCAAACTCTAATTTTTCTTTCTTACTATTTATTTGCAAGATACTACTCTTGTGATTTGTTGGTCTATGACGGGTTCCACTGTCTAGACATTAACTTGTTTCCCGTTGTTTGATTATCTGTGTTCCCTGTTCAATATTAACTTGTTTCAAGGTGCCTAATTATCTCTATTTAACTTGCTTGGCATTTGATTACTGTTAGGGCAATTTTAAGTTTCATGCTCATCCATATTTCTACCTAGTGAGAGTATGCGGAGTATAGAGGACAAGGATGTTAAATGGGGAATTTTAAGTTTCATGTAAACATCTTGCTTCATAATTGCCCTAATCTCAAGGGACTGCGGAGTAGGAGGGAAAACAATCAGACTGAGGCTGAGCTGCCTTCATTTCCTCATAGTTTCACATTAGAGATCCGCAATTGCCCTGACTTGACTGCCATGTCGTGCTTTCCATATATTGAAGGAGACTTGTGCTGGAATGTAGCAGTTGGAAGCCATTGCAAATGACAATGATGATGAAAATGAAGATGAAGGATTGTTCTCTCTTCTTCTTGACTTGCAGAACCAGAGATGATGAGCACTACAATTCTTCAAGGACTATGCATAAGTTGAGTGGTAATTACCTTATTTTTTTTATTTATGTTCATTTCTTAGTTTTAATTTTAGAATAAATTTATCTGATCAAGGAATTCATTCAATTTAGATAACTAATTGAAATATGAAACTACCAATTTATACTACTTGTTTATGTAAACACTGCAATGCTTTGTTCTGAAATGTGTCTGGATATTGGCATCACTGCTGTGCTTCATGCTAGATTTGCTTTTCTTTTCTTTTCATTATTTTTTTTTTCTTAACCCTTGTAGATAGAAATTTCTCACAGTCATCACTTGATATTGAAATTTGTAGTTTTCTTACCAGCTATAAATCATAGTTTGCAAGCAAAATAATCTTAGAAATATGAGGATTGCCCATTTGCTAGGTGTTAGCCATATTAGTTTGGGGATGAAAGCTGATCAAATAGGAGATTGATGTTCATATGTTATGTATTCAATCACCGTAAGTATTTCAAGCCAATTTATAGCCATCCCTTAAAATCTTTTAGAGTCTGTTGGAGAACTAATTGATTTTACTTGATCAATTCGTCTATCCAGGCATAAATATCAAAGCTGAAAAGAATAATTACAATGAAATGATTCAACAAGTTGCCTCTTGTTCCTTTCTAACCCTGCTTAAAACAGAACCACTGTTCTTGTTGAGTAAGCTTTTGGCCCCATGCCTGATACTGCTTGCTAACTGGCCTATCTTCCTTGTTGGTGCAGAAGGCTTTCTCTAGTCAGATCAAATAATCAACTGCTTTATGATTCCCAGACACTAATGAAGACACCAAGTAATTCACATCTTCACCATCAAGTGTGTACAGTTCTCTTTTAAAATTAGTTAACTATGCTTATAGTAAGTTCATTGAGGAATTCTTAGGAATAACTCATCAAGACAATTATATTTTACCGACACTTGAGTTTTGATTACCTTCCCTCGCACTTGAGAAACTGTTTTGCTTAATGTAGGTTTTTTCTTAAAGATTGTGATATCATTTGATCTATTTTTGGATGGCACAAGGTCTCATTGAGTCATCGGATAAACAGCAATGCCTTGAAGTTATAGGGCTCCATTATTTTAAAGGATTGCTTTCTTGGTCTTTCTTTCAAGAAGTGAAAGAAGCTGAATGGAGCAACATAAGATACTGTAAGATGCATGACCTAATGCATGATCTTGCACTATTAGTTGGGGGCAAGGAAAGCATCATAGTGAAGTCAAATGATGAATCTCCTATTGATGAAAAAACTCGTCATGTATCATTTGATATCATTTGATTTACATATAGGTTTGTCAAGGCAAATTCCATCCTCCTTACTCAAGTAAAATAAGATTCAAACATTGCTTGTGCATAGTCAAGGAGGTTGGATAAGAGATGGAGAATATTTTAATGAGGAAGGTTGCAACTCGAAACTTCCGACTTCAAGATGTTTATGAGTATTAGACCTTCATAATTTGAATCTCTTCAGCATTCCTAACTTAATTGGCTAGTTCAAAAGCATGAGGTATCTTGACCTTTCTAGAAATGAAAAGCTAGAAAATCTTCCCAATTCTATTACAAAGCTTCAAAACCTGCAAGTGCTCAAAGTCTTGAATTGTTCCAAACTCAAGAGACTGCCTCCCAAACTAAAAAAAAAAATTGGTGAATCTTAGATGTCTTGTGATTTGGAGATCTGGTGAGTTCAGTTATATGCCATGGGGAATTAGACAGTTGAGTTCCATATAGAGATTAGACAGATTTATGGTGGACAGGACAGATGGTGCCAATGGAGAGCCTAGTGCTAGTCTCGGTGAGTTTGATTGGCTCAACAACCTGAGAAGAAACCTAACAATTGAGAATCTTGGCTACTTGAAGGATGCTATTGGGGAATGCAGGGCAGCCGACTTGAAAGCGAAGCAGTATCTTCGATCACTGAGATTAACATGGAACCGAAAGAGATATGACTCCCTTGATGTTCTTGATGAGGAAAAGTTAATGGAAGGGCTGGAGCCCCACCGTGATCTAAAACAGTGGCATGTGAAATACTACCAAGGTGTGAGGTTTGCCAATCGGTTTTCTTCACTCACAAATCTTGTCCATCTTAAATTATAAAACTGCAAAAATTGCAAACATCTACCATCGTTCGATTGGCTGACTCATCTGCAGTCTTTGAGGATTGACTGTGCATTTGGCATAGGGTACATTGGGACAATGATGTCTATTGGGGCAGTGCTGCAGGAGGAGAAGCAGAAGCTGACCTGTCTGTATTCCCATCTTTGAAAGAACTCGTGCTTCGCAGTTGTTATAATCTCAAAGGATGGAGGAGAACGTGGCATGGCAATGATAGAGAGGGAAAGCTGCCTTGGTTTCCTCATCTTTCCAAGTTAGAAGTTCAGGATTGCCCTAACCTGACTATTATGCCATCATTTCTATCTGTTGAAGGAAAATTGCAGGCGGAAAAAAACAGTGGGCAGCCACTGCAACGGACAATGAAGATAATGAGCTGTTCAACATCTTCTTCACTCCCTTTTCCTTTCTCAAAATTGAGCTCTCTATCAATTAATTTGATTGAGGATATAGAATCTGTGCGAAAAGAATGTCTGAGAAATCTCATTTCTCTTCAGATTTTGAGGATTGATGGGTGCCCAAAGTTACTTGCTTTGCCAGGGGAAGGCTTCAGAGGCTTAACTTGCCTCTGCTCTCTTACTGTTGAATATTGTGAAAGGCTGAAATCTCTTGCTGGAGTATTTCAACATCTCACTGCCCTTGAGAAGTTAGTGATATGCAGCTGCCTACAGCTGGATCTCTTAGACTTAGATGAGAGGCAATTTCAAGGCCTTAAGAGTCTTGCGCTGACGATTTAGAACCTCCCAAAGCTGGTGTCTTTACCAGAGTCCCTTCAGCATGCTGTCCCGTTGTGAAGACTTGTACTTGTTGGGAATTTGACAACCAGATCTTTAGTTGATGGATCAAATATCAAATCCCTGTAACCTGAAAGCAACAATAATAAAAGCAAGAAGAAAAATAAAACAACCATAGAAACACAAGATTTATAGTGGTTCACCCTCAATTGAGAGTTACATCCACTTTGTAGCCACTGCAGAAAACCATTTTCACTATGAAAATTGATTACAAGAGAGATAACTGTTTTTCTAGCCCTCACTCTACTAGAATAAAACCTTAAGACTCTTACTCACTCTCTCTTTACTTCTGATGTTTACATGAGTAGAAGTCCCCCCTTTATATAGTAGAGCCCAATGCCAAAAATAGATGTGTGAAAATCTCAAGATATCCTTTTTGATAAATATGTACTCTTTTGGATGAGTATATTCCCTTTCAGATAAGCATATATATCCTTTTCAGATGAATATATGCCCTTTCAGATAAATATATACCCTTTTTAGATAAGATTGTTTTCACACATACTCAACAATCTCCCACTTGGAGACTAATTCATTATCTCAATTGTTTCTTCCACCTGCAATGACCATGACTTCCCAATCAGTAGCTAAGAAGCCCCACTGAAGTTTTACACAACTTCAGTTTCTCGATTGCACCAGCCTTGGTCAACATATGCCACTTGTTGCCATTATGTTCTTCTTTTAATCGGTAAATCCATTTGTTCTGCAAGGCCCTTTTCTGTTATGGTAGTTCTGCCAGCTCCCATGTTTGATTACTTATAAGAGAATGCAGCTCATCTTGCATGGGTAACTCTCACTTGATTGATTCATCACCCTGCAAAGCTTCATTAAAACTCTTTGATTTACCCCTATTAGTCAACAAGATGTAGTTCAGAGATGGTGAAAATCTCTGTGGTGGTCTCACAGTCCTGGAAGATCTTCTCACTTCTGTCACAGGAGTGGTTGGATTTACCTTTGGAGCCATACTTTCCTGATTTTCCTCAGTAATATCATCTTCAACTTTCTGAGTATTCTGTTGCAATTGATTCACTAGAATGTCTCTCAAGTGGATCACTTCAGGCCCTTTTACCTTAGAATCTGTTACTTCTGAACTTTTGTCTAAACTATTCTTGTACAAAACTTGCTCATTGAAGATTACATCCCTGCTCCTAATGATCTTCCTGTTTTGGTTATCCTAGAAACGATAACCAAACTCATTGTCACCATATCCGATGGAAAAACATTTTTTTTTTAATTTAGGATCAAGTTTACTTCTAGCAGCAGTATCAATATGGATATATGACAGGCAACCAAATATTCTTAGAAACGACAGGTTTACTTTTTTGCCACTTCAAACTTCTTCGGGTATTCTGTAATCCAAAGGAACTGAAGGACCCCTATTGATTAAATAGGCTGCAGTGTTAACTGCATCTGCCCAAAATACCTTCGGTAACCCTGCATGCATTCTCATGCTCCTTGCACGCTCATTCAGTGTTCTGTTCATCCTTTCTGCAACACCATTCTGTTGAGGTGTACCTGGAGTAGTCTTCTCCATCTTGATCCCATTGTTAGCACAAAACTGTTTGAAATCCCCATCAATGTATTCTCCACCATTATCAGATCTCAAACACTTAACTTTAAGATTAGTTTCATTCTCAATCATAGCTTTCCATTTCCTTAAAGCATCGAATACATCAGATTTATTCTTTAGAAAATAAATCCATACCTTTTTAGTTGAGTCATCAATGAAAGTCACATAGTATCTAGATCACCCAAGAGATGTCACAGTCGAAGGCCCCCATACATCTGTATGAACTAACTCTAGTTTTTCTTGCTTCAACTGCTTTCCTGCTTTGGAGAAGCTGACCTTTTTCTGTTTGTCAAGGATGCAGCTTTCACACAACTTGTACTTTATAGATTTTAAATCCGGCAAATTACCATTTGCCACCATGACTTTCATTCTTTTTTAATTCATATGCCCAAGTCTGCAATGCCATAAGTCAGAGTTCATACCAGTGTCAACAGCAACCACTGTATCCTTGCAACTTGAAATCATATAGAGAGTTCCAGTTTTGCTCCCTTGAGCAATGACTATGGCACCTTTGGTAACTTTCTAAGCATTATCATTGAAAGTCACCTTATGCCCTGCACTATCAAGCTATCCAACAGAAATCAGATTTTTCATCAACTTTGGCACATGTCTCACCTTCTGGATCTTCCAGACATTCCCATTTGGCATCTTCAATTTAACATCACCCATACCAATAATATTTAAGGTTCTCCATCAACAAGATAAACCTTCCCAAAATTTTCAGCAACATAATTTTTCATTATTTTGCCATATGCAGTGGTATGAAAAGACGCCCCAGAGTCTAGAACCCAGGACTCAAGAAGATTATCAATAGCCAAAAGTAAAGCATCATCTACTTCATCTGTTACAGTATTTGCAGTATCATCTTTGTTCTTACCCTTTTTCTTCAGTGAGCGACAGTCTTTCTTCATGTGATCCTTTTTCTTGCAGTTTCAGCATTCCAGATTTCTTCCAGATCTAGATTTGCTTTTTCCATTCCTTGATTTAGATTTGCCTTTATTACGATCAGAATTTTTGTTAGTTTCTCTTTTTCCGTTTTCAACATTTAGGGTAGAGTTTGCAACTGATGTTTCACCTAAATCGATCCTCCGAATCTCTTCTGCAAGAATTTGATCACGAACATCATTGAAGTTCAATTTTGAACTCCTAACAGAATTGCTTATCGCTGCTCTCATGGGCTCCCAACTATTTGGCAATGATGCCAATAGTATCAAGGCACGTACCTCATCATCAAAGTCAATCTCAACAGAAGATAACTGATTAACTATTGTATTAAACTCATTAAGATGAGTTGCCACAGAATTACCTTCACCCATTTTCAAGTAAAATAGCTTCTTAATGAGAAAAACCTTGTTGTTTGCTGAAAGTTTTTCATACATATCAGATAGCACCTTCATCAGACTTGCAGTTGTTTTCTCCTTCGCCATGTTGTGAGCAACGTTCTTTGACAGTGTCAGCCGAATAACTCCCAGCACCTGTCGATCAAGGAGATCCCAATCACTTTCTAAAATCTTTTCAGGCTTTTGACCCAAAAGTGGTTCATGCAGCTTTTTTTCATACAAATAATCCTCGATTTGCATTCTCTAGAAGGTATAATCTGTACTATCGAACTTGATGATCCCACGTGATGAGTTTTCTTCACTACTCATTGCTTTCAATCTCAAAACCCGAAGCTCTGATACCAGTTGTTGGGAATTTGACAACTAGATCCTTAGTTAATGGATCAAATATCAAATCCGTGTAACCTGAAAGCAACAATAATAAAAGCAAGAAGAAAAATAAACAACCATAAGAACACAAGATTTATAGTGGTTCACCCTCAATTGAGAGTTACATCCACTTTGCAGCCATTGTAAGAAACCCTTTTCACTATGAAAATAGATTACAAGAAAGATAACTGTTTCCTTAGCCCTCACTCTACTAGAATAAAACCTTAAGACTCTTACTCACACTCTCTCTACTTCTGATGTTTACATGAGTAGAAGTCTCCCTTTTATATAGTAGAGCCTAATGCCAAAAATAGATGTGTGAAAATCTCAAGATATCCTTTTTGATAAATATATACTATTTTGGATGAGTATATTCCCTTTCAGATAAGCATATATATCCTTTTCAGATGAATATATGCCCTTTCAGATAAATATATACCCTTTCAGATAAATATATTCCCTTTTAGATAAATATATATCTTTTCAGATAAATATATACCCTTTTTAGATAAGATTGTCTCCACACATACTCAACAGTACTTGGTTCTTGCCGCAATTTGACATCACTGCCTATTTTGATGGGTTGTCTTACCTCTTTACCAGAATTGGAAATTTTGGTTTGCCCTCATTTGTCTAAAACATGCAAAAAACACACTGGCATTGATTGGCCCAGGATTGCTTGCATACCACATATCAAAATTTCCAACAGATATCAGATAAACTTTTGCAGGTTAGTAGCTGTATGTCAAGTCCTTAGATTCAATTCTTTTGCATATTTAGACCGTCCCTTTAATTTTCATCTCCTTCTCTTGATTGGTTACTTCAGGTTTTCTACTCAGGCTTCAATTCGTTAAAATTATGTATGAAAGTTGGTGCAAATTCCTCTTTTTTACTCAGGCTTCCTTCAGTGCTCAGTGTACTTAACATGAGTCTGCTGGAACAGAGATCCAGTTATTGCACCTTACCAGCTCTACAATTCTTCAAATACTATTTACAGATTGATGGTAAATATCTCAGAAAGCATTTTGTCTTTCTATTTCTCTTTTTTTCGTTTTTCTTTTTACCTATACTTCAGTTGGGTTACATCTGCAATTTATGAAGGTACCTCTTGTTTAAGTGAGGATTAATTACTCAAATGTGATGGTGCAATCTCTTACTGTTTGATTATTCTAGTCTATTTTGTTGAAAAGTATAAACCATTCCTTGCTTCTATTTGTGTAAGTGGCATTGTCAATGTTGGCAGATTTTGTATGCACATAGATATCTGTGGTTTTTATGGAATGTACATACAATATGCCTCTGTATGTGTACCTATATATGTGTCTTTATGTATGTGTGGTTGCTATGAAAAAAAAAATTGTTTCTATTTTTTAATTAGAGTTACCTAAGTGTAAACAGACATGATTACATGAAAATTTTGTTGATAGTGTCTTAGTTTCTTTACTCTGGCTAAAGAAATGACTTTCAAGGTTTACAAATTCTCTATTGTGGTCTAAAGGCAATGTGGATAGTGAATTTTTGTAAGTAAATATTACATTTGTTCAGGATGTTGAATTGAAGATTTGGTCTCCTTCCCTATACTTTGCCTTCTGAATGTTTTTATTGATTTTAGGTGTCTATGAGAGCTTTAAGTGTCGCACTAAATTGGTACATAACCTGTTTGTAGAAAGTCTGTGAGTAAACGGACAAGGCAAATAGAAAGGAGAAAGAGTTGGTTAGTGAAGTAATGTGGCATAGGAAGTATATGTGTCCACATGAGTAGAGTGTAAAAGATGGAATAATCATGTGGCTTGAAGACCAATGGTTGCATTTTCAGAGAAAGATTGAAAGTATGGTTGAAATATTGAGGAAATAACTGGAAGAGCAAGGCAAAATCACTTGTTGGTTCGGCAATTGAGCTAAAGGTGACTTTCTTGAGTCTAGTTCAAGCTTCATAAGTTATGATCTGGGTACGACTGCAACTATTTTTTTTTTTTTTGATTTATTGTAAAATGAATTCAAATTGAATTCTTACAAATCACGTTTATGCTATCAGTATCGTCTCTTATTTATTGATCATTTAATGAATTTGTTTTATGGTTTGGACTTACTTTTATTGATTGCATGACTCTTGTGCTCATTTTGTATTTGTCAAAGATTGTTATGATATTGACATTGCCTTTGACAAAATACTACGCTGTGAATTTATTGATAAATTTAAGTTGTACTTGTTGTCTACATGGGTAAGACCCACAATTATTATTCCCTTGTAAACAATTTATTTCCCTTTTTGTCTTATAGTTAATCACTTTGTGACTTTCACCTATTATGTGAATCCCCTTTCTATAGATATCAATACTTGTTATGCACTTAGATTTTTTTAAACAAAATATAACTTATCACTTGATTAAAAGGACGACAATCTTAAAGCAGTCTGGTCTTTGGTGGTGAAGCATCTAGATAGTGTTTTTGTCAAAATTGATGGTCTTGGACTTTATTTTATCTAGGGAATCTAATTTTTTTATGAATAATGGACTCCTTGTTTTGCAAAATGTGACATTGGAAATGCAGTCCAAGGAAAAGATTTGATGCATGTTCGATCCAAAAGTTTGCTTCTTTACAAGAAGTTGATGATTCTTCTTGCAGTTAGTGAAGAAGGACCATGTTAGGCTTTTGTCGAAAGATGGACTCGGATTCTTGATACTTTGGACACATGAATCATTGTGGATATGGCTTGAGTTATTTGTTGGTCAAATCTTCTATTCTTTATGATAAGCCTGATACTTTGTTGTTTGACAGGACTACACCTTTGCCTCTGGTATTGCTGCTCTTGTTCTCATTATTTGTTTTGTAATTTTGAGTAATTGATTTAAATTGAAATATTCTGATATGTAAATGATATGAGTAGGATATAACGATCATGACTGTCTATGTGGGTATGATTAAAGAAATTTTCTTGCATAAACAAGGAATTTGCTATAGTTAAATCAAAAGGAATTTTTTTTTTTAATTGTGGCTACTTAGTGAACCTGCAGCTTGCTATCTACTTTTTATATTTTTGATTAGTCTTATTCACCGCACATAGTTTGGAGTTTATAACTGTATGACCTTAGAAGTGGATACTATAGTTTCTTGGCTAAATAGAGACAAGACCAAATTGTTTTTGTGCTACATTTGGGAATAGTATAATTTACATCTGAATATATTTCCTTTTCTAGTTCCTCACCATCTTATGTCTCTAGTATTTTAGCCATTTATTTGGTACCAAAGCAAGATTGGTTTTCAGAACGTCTCTCAAGGAATAAATTGGTGCCTTAATTCCGAACAAAGTTGGTGTAAAGATAACTCCTTGTATATAAATTGATAGTAATTTAATTATATTAATAAACTTTAGTAACTATAAAACCAAAAACATAGTTACTGAAGGGTCAAATATTCAAGGCATATGGTCATTTGGAACCATCCCAATTTGCTATCTAATAGTGTTTTCAAGAATGGGGATGCTGTGGAAAATAATAGTGAGGAGTACAGAGGAATTGAGATACTGTTGAATTGGAAATTGCAGGACAGGAAATCAAAGGAGAGACCACTAAATGGTAATCTTTTGAAGTGAATTTGCATCTCTCATGTTTCATAGTAATTATTTCTTTGGATTTCACTTGGTTCTAATTTGGTGTCCCACATGGTTCTAACTTTGTGTCTTTCATCCAATCAACAACTTTCAAATATCTCATGTTACATCCATATATATTTTGTCCAAAATTTCACATGCTCTCATACACGAAGGTAGACCCTAGCATCAAAGGTAGTTGATGGCAAATAAAGTTTGCTTGGTGTTTGATTGTTCCTTTTTACCTTTTTATGAAGACTTCATTGTGTGCATTATGTGTCAAAAATTCTGCTAAAAAAATTATGTAAAAAATTTGGAAACTTCTGCTATTGGTATTTTCAGGTACTGTAAGTGCTCTAAACTCATTGTTGATTTGCAAGACTATGATTGTTCCTTGGACAGGTGGAGCGTAGGCTATATGTTCTGAGGAATGGTAATAATTAGTTATTGTTTTAGTCATTATTTTGTTTAAAAGTTGGTTTTTCTTTCCTTTCTGCATGTTCTTGTTTTTGTTATTGTATCTTAAGAGTAATAAGAAAAAGTTATATTGTTTGAAAAATAGCCTACAATTGTCGAATAACAAACTGCAATTCTGTCATGCAATCTTGTAGCAATAAGTTAATCAATACTGCAGATGGAAAATAATTACATCAATTTGAGCTATGCAGAGCAGAACAACTGGTTTGCAGCAAATGGAATAATTAATATAGTCTATGAGCTATGCAGAGATTTATTGACTGAATTATTTATTTGCAAAACACTGTAGCTGCTCTTGTCATTTATTATCTTATGATGGATGCATGTATTTTTTAGGTTCTTGGAACAGATTAATTGAATGAATATCAGTTTGAGCTGGATCCCTAGCTTGATGCTCTTGTTGGAAGGTATACCTAAAAACAGTCTGTTATCTGCCATCATGGAATAGTGACAGAAGCAATTTAGAGGGTACCATCAAGTAATATTGCTCTGTAATTTAATTCCTACTTGGTTTATTATACCCAATGAACAAGCTTCACAATATTGATTATGTGTAAGCAGCATTTTGCTGCTGCAATGACACTAATCTGTGGTTTTGGTATTCAATTCCATGGTCCAGATTTATTAATGCCAAATGACTTGCAAGTTCTTTTTCTTTTACTCTTGTTGACTCTTTCAATGTATTTATGGTATATTCAAGCTATCATTTTTGTGAATAAAGCTTCTAGATTGTGGTCATCAGGACAGACTTATAAGATAACAATGATATGTTTATTGGGCTATTAACTGATTTTTTGATAGCTAATTGTGACGCACTTAATCTTTAGAAGAGATTTGGAAATCTCATGATGCTTTACGACTATTAAGCATTAAGCATCCCATGAATTAGGAGTTAAGCATCCCATTAATAGGAGTTCACATTTTCAAAAGGTTCCCAAGTATCAAAAGCAAACATGACATTGTTATGGACACCACATCATTGATGTAGAGCCTAACTAGCAGCCGGCCCAAATTAGGATATGATAGCTTCATCACAGTGTGAGATCGTTGCCAATACGTTTTTTTCATTTGGTCCCGGATTACGATATCTGAAGAAATATATAGCCTCTTCTTCAGTGGCTTTACCTTAAAAGTACTTTTGTTTCCCAAACTTCAATTATGTCTGTTGTCTATCTGCACAAACAAATTTGTAATCTGTCATTAAGTTGGCATTATATTTTTGTGCACTTGTCATCATACCTAAGCTTCTGATATCTACTTCTAGATATTAACCTGTTTCCAAGTGTTTAATTATATGCGTTCCATGTTGACATTATTAGTTCATACTTTTTTCTAGTTATTTGAAAACATAACTTGGTATTTGATTACTGTTTGGGTAATTTGGTTTGGTCTTGTTCTATTTCATACTCACCTATACTTCTACCAAGTGGAGAGAATAAAATAAAAGAGGCTACTGGAACTTTTTCTGGTCGTTAATTAAGATGAGGAGTATGGATCTCCATTCCCTAGTCAGATGCTCCAACCTGGATAGATTTACGCTCCATGTTGGCTGGTGTCGCATAACAGTATATGCACTGATTGTCCAGACTTATCCTATTGATCATGTTCAGGTTTTTGTTGGTCTAGTATTACTCAACTTCCTTATTCAGAGAATATAATGTATTGATTTCAATTGTTTCAATATCATGTTTCATAGAGTTTTCGCTTTTCTGTCCTTATTTTTATATAGTTTGATCTAGATCTTAGTTCTATGATAGACTGTGAGAGTCAGTCACATAGTTGGGATATATATATATGCATACATCTTGTTGTTGCTGTCAAAATCTGGGGTAATACCCATTTGCTGAAGGAGGCAGTCCATGGTGGATATGCTCCAACACCAGCAATGCATAATTCTTGGTCACCATCGCCTTGTGTTTTTCCAATCATCCACTGTCATCTTCAGCATTTTCTGGTAAGTAATTTCTATCTTCTTCTTTTATTTTAAAATGGAATTTTCTGCTCTTGATATTCCGTCCCATATCCTGCCTAACATGTCAGAAAGCTTTTGGAAGAAAGACATCCCAGAGGGGCTAGAATGAGAAAGACTGCTGTGGCAGGAACAACAATTTGTGTATATATGCTGACATCCTGAACATCAACATTTCAGAGGATGTTTTCACGCACTTTCACTTCAAAGAAATGACTAAGTAGCACTGGCTGTGCTACATTTGCCTTATGGAAGAGAAATACTATTCATTAGCTTCACAAGAACTCTGAATAATGAAAATGATGGTTCCTTTTTATGGGTTGGAGCAGATTGATGAATAATTACTCTGAATGGAAGAATTATTACTACCAACGGATATGTTAGGTAACTTATCAAAATTAAAAGTAATCATGTTCATGGTCTATTCAAGACCGGGACACCCTACAAAAATTTGATTAAAAATTTAGGTATTTAATAGCATTCGATCCGTTTAAAAATTTTAAAAATTAAATTTATTAAAAAAATTGATTTGATTTAATCAATTTTTTTATCGATACAGTTTTAATCAAAATTTTTAATTAAAAATTAAAATAAAATAAAATAAATTGATATTAAATACCTAATTTTTTTATTTATATTCTAAATTTAATATGCATATTATTAAATTAAATTTTTACAGTAAATTAATTCTATAAAATTAAACATCATATAATATAATAAGGCAACAACTACATAAATTATATAATAAATTTATAAAAAAACATAATGATCTTTTGTAAGTTAAATTTTTTTATTTTCATTGTTTCATTTTTTTTTATTTTCATTGTTTCATCACTTTTAACATAAAAAAATTATGTTTACATAAACTAAAGTAAAAATTAGTTTAATTTAATAATTGATTAACAATAAAAATAAATATAATAAATAATTAAAATGAAAAATGTCAATTTTTTGATTGGCTCAATCAAAATTTTTTTATTAAAGATCGATGGATTAAACTGGTTATGTAAATGATTTATTATCAAAAAACTGAAAAATTAAACCGAATTAATCAAAACTAATGCCATCGATCAATTAATTTGATTAAAACCGATTAATGCTTACCTCTATTGTCAACTACTTTGTAGTGCGGTTCAATTGGTTTTAATTTGACTTGTGTAATAGTTAATTAAATTAAAATTACTTATTTAAAAATAAATCAAATTGTGAATTTTATATTTTAAAATGTTTTTTTTTTTAAAAATGATCCATTAAAGTTAGTTAGGTGAGTTGAATGAGTTCTATTATGAGTTTTTAAAATTTTAATTCATTTAAATTTAAAAGTAAATTTTATGTAACCAAAATAAGTTTATTAATTAAAAAATTAATAATATAATTTATTAATTATAATTATTAGATTAATTTAATAATATAAAAATAGATTTTTTAAAAAATTTATAAAATTTTATTTTGCTATCATATTGAAAAAATAAGATATAGTTTATTTTTTTTCTTGAAATTTTACACATACTGTTTTACGAGTTAATTTGTTTTATAAAAGTAAATTTAATTTTAGATAATTTCATTTGATCTATTTGTTTTTTATTAAAACATTTTTGTGTAATCTTAAATATTTATTTATATTGTTTACTTTTCATGTTAAAACCTATCTTATAGTTAGATAAAAACAAATATTACTTTCTAATTTTATTAATTTTAATATTTTATAAAATGTACTTTGTTTATAATATCATACAATCTTTAAACAATTTTAAAAATTTCTCTTGTCTCTTATTATTATTATTTTTTTATCCATGTATGTTAGATCTTTAAATGTAAATTGACAGGTAATCACTACATATACCTTTTGATCCAACAAATTTATAACTATTGATTTTGAATTTAAAAAATCAACTTTTTTATCTTCTTGCATAATCAACACCCAAATTTAGAACACGTGAAACTAATCTTTCTCTAGCTATCAATTAAATTCACTATTTTTTCCCACCATCGATTAACGTTCGAAAGTAACATTTTCATCTTCTGTGTTGCTGTCGACCATTCAATCTTATTATCGCTTTATTCTTGTAACATACATCCATTAGAATCCTTCCGTATAGTCAAGCGACTAAAACACATACCTCAATTTTCATCGTCATTGCTCCATTGCTTCTCTTTCACCATATTGATTTCACAACCCATTTTTATTCTCTCTTTTTGTCGATCACACCGTCATCAAAGAAGAAGTCGCTTTGCTTATAAACCACCTCTCTCTATTCTTTGTGAAGCCCGCGCTGTTGAAGAAGACCTATCGATTGATAAAGTCGCAAATCAGCTCACTCCCTTTGATGAGCTATATATTTTTTTTGGTTTTTTATTTATATTTTATATTTTTAATTTTTAGCTTGAGCTTGTGCATGAATATAGTACAGGAAGGTATACATTTTTTCGGATTGTTTGTTTGTATTACACTTTACATTTCAAAATTTTAGTATGAGTTTGTATAGGAATATGGTACTAGACTCAGGTTCTTTTGTTCGATTTATGCATTGATACTAAGTGATATTACTAAATGGTATTAATAAATAATTAAAATTCTTTTTTTTATGTCACAGTGACTAGATTTATTGGTTGATTCGTAGAGACTGCACTGTTACTTGGGTTTCTTTGCATTTTCAATTAAAAAAGACTAAAAATAACTAAATAACAGTCGCATTAGAGTTACGAAATAACTAAAACCTTTGCCATGGACGTAAACTGTCGAATCTTGTAATCTTTGTATAATTTGCTTCCCTTTTTTTCTTGGATCTATAATCAAAACAATACACATAAAAAAAAACACAATATTGAAGAAATAGTCAAGATAAAAAAATTTCAGAAAAAATAATAAATACAAAAAATCATAAAACATCAAAAGATAAAATAAAATACAACAAAAAACATAAAAAAGCAAATAAACTTAAAAATCCAAGAAAACTAAAGTTACTAAAAGAAAATAAATAAAAAAACTAAAAATACTCAACAAAATAAAAAATAAATGTAAATTTTATAAGAAAAACCAATATAACTGAAAAATAAAAAGAGTAAAAAAAAGAGAACAAAATCAAGACATCACAAATAAGAAAAAGGAATGGTAAAAAAACAAAACTCTTTGAAAGTAAAAAAATTGATTTCGTTGGAAAAGAAAAGAAAATAATATATAATATTAAAAATTATAAAAAATCAAATAATATAAATATAAAATAAAATTTAAAAATCAGATGAATAAAAAATTAAAAACTAAATAAATTAATAAAATTACTATTTATTAGTAACATATAATATTTGTTATTTTACTAAATTAAAGTAGTCGTGACGAAATCATTGATGTGTTTAAAATTTATATTTTTTATTATTAAAAAATAAAAAAAGATAAGAACAATTAAGATAACTCTATAATTTAAACCTATAATATTAAATTAATTTTTAGTAATCATAAAGATATTATTCAAATTTTGTTCATAAAAATTGAAAAAATAAAAAACTTAAAAAAATACGAAACCAGAAAAATTCAAAGAAAAATGTTAAAGAATACAAACAAATATAAAAAAATAAAAAAAATAAAAAAATCTAAAAAGACAAAATAAACTAGTTACTAAAAGAAAACAAGTAAAAAAAACTAAAAAAAAGTCTCACTAAATAAACAAAATATGTAAGAAAAATTAAGAAAAAAACTCAAAGTAACCAAAAAAAGAAAAAATGTAAAATAAAATTCAACAAAATCAAGACAATAGATATGAAAAAAGCAACAGTAAAAAAACAGAACTCTTTACAAAGTAAAAAAATAGATTTTATAAAAAGAGTGGAAAAATTAAAAAATAAAATATTAAATTAAAAAACTAAAATATGTAAAAAATCATAAAAATAAAAATACAATAAAATAGAATAAAAATAAGAAAAAATATTTAATAAAATCCAAAAATTTGAAAGAAAAAAGAAAATAATTACATTTTGATTTATTACATTTTTATGATTTTTTTAAAACATCAACATGAATCAAAATTATTTTAAAATATTTTTTTAGCTTTGTGATTTTCATTTATGCCATTAATGTTCAATTTTTTTGTAATGTTTTAAAAATAATTTCGTGTTAAGTTTTTTATATTCTTAATCAAATTGAATATTTTAAAATTTTTATACTTTGAAAAAAGAATTTATTTTAAATTTAAAAAATAATGATAAAACTAATTAACAAATTATTATTTTTAGTTAATGAAAAAACCCATAGATATCTGATGCATGCATATTTCAGGCATGCCTTCAAATTTTGACCGTTGGGCTTACGGGAGTATTTAAACCAGAGCACTTCACGCCTTCAGCATTGTTCTCCCTCTTCCTTTGCTGCTTTCTCTCCCCTCCCCTCTCTCTCTCAAAATTCCCTCCGTCAGCCCCACCTTGTCATTGAAGAAAGGGTTTGATGAAGAAGAACTGCTCTAGAGGCGAAGGATTCTGAGGGATATGCGGCACAGTTTCCACTTCAGAGGAATACTGGATTAGTTTCTCTGTTCTGGAGGTAATTCTTTTTTTTTCTATTCCTGATTTCAAATTGAATAATTTCTGGGTACACAGTAACGCAAAGAGAAAAAGAAAGGATTAAATTTTATCGTTCTATACTGTTTCATCATATAAGTAGATGAATCATTGATTTAACCACAGATTCAACTTTCTGTGCTTCAGAGGACGTCCTGCGCTTCTATCACGATGAACCCACAGATTCGACTTGTCCAAACATAATTAAAGGAACATGTCCTATCCTCTTCCTTTTGAAACACTGCTTTAGTTTCTCTAGAGACAATTCTATTTTTTTTTCTTGGTTTACAATTGAACATTTTCTGGTTACAGGGTAACTAAAAAGAGAAAAAGAAAGGATTAGATTTTATTGTTTTATGCTGTTCGATCATATGAGGATTAGATTTTATTATTCTATTATAAGTAGATGAATCATTGATTTTACTTGTTCAATGGACAACTGTAATCTAGGAAGGTTATAAATAGGGGAAATGATTTGTTTCTATTAATTTTCAATTCATTTATAGGTTATACTTATGAAGAATTGTCAGAGATATCACCGGATCATAAGTTTCTTGGGTACACCATGTATGATAAGGATAATGACTTCTTTAAGTTATCTGAGAGGAATTTGAATTCTAGTGGTTTATGTGGTAAGCCTAAAGCAGATCGTGTTTCAAAGATTGCATGGGCCAAGGATGAGCAGGCACTGCTTTGTGTCGTCTCTGATCAAAATAGGAGATCATGTAGGCAGGTTTTTATGTGAATTTTTTCCAAATTCCATGTTCTTTGTATTGTTATTTAATTTTAAGTTGCCTATTGTATGAGCTAAATTTATTTTGAAAATTTTCTGTTTTATTACTAGGATATACTGGATCAACAGATTGAAAATTTTCTGTTTTATTACTGTGATACACTACGTTTTGCTTTTGCAAGAGGTGGATGACAATGGTCATGTTATCATAAGACAAACTAAGGATTTCTGCTTTGTGACTGTTAAGTACTCTCTCCTACATCTTCAAAGGTATTACCTTAAAATAAAAATTATTTACAATTTTTGCTTAAGTGTCAAAATTTGCTGAATTAGTTTAATCATAGTTAAAGTGATATAATAATTGTGACCATCTTCTTAGGCCTTTCTGATAAATCTAGCTGATCAACTATCTGGCTTGACATTAGTTTGAGAATGTGAAGGTCTACCACACTGCATGGTGATCTCTTTGCCTGCTGGAACAGATAGCTATCTGTATTGTTCATGCTCTTTTCTCTCCTGTTTTCTTCTTTTTGCTTGTCCTGCTCGTTGTTCTTCTGATACTAACATTAGTATCTCATCTGATTAGAGAGGCAAAATCTTATTTTGTCCTTTATATTGTGTTAGCACTGGAGTGTTTACTCCCTCTCCCTTGGCCAGTACCATTGGTCCCTATGCCCATGATCCTCCTCTTTGTCACACAGTTAGAAGGATCATTGCAGCTTTTATATATACAATAAATCCAAAATGCTCAGAATGAATTAATCCATTGGTCTTTCTTGTCCTTATATTTTATATTTAACACATTCTAGTAATTGGTAGTAAGTTCAACTTCTACATTTGAACACTTGTGAGACAAATACCCTTCAAGATGAGCCTATACACAGTGACCGTGGGTTGCCTGCTGGGACAATGTTTTTTAGGGAAGTCTGTATTGTTTTTGAAGGTTGTCTTGGAGGCTAAAAGATGCCTCTTTGAGTTTACTAAGGTACAGAAAGTGGCCCTCCCCTAACTTGGGATGACAAAAAAGCACATATGATGATACCAAAGCATCTTGTTTACCAGATCTTACCATCTCTGGTGCTGGTTCAGTAGATATTCTAGCCCGAGTGATGATACCAAACTGTCTAAGTCCCAAGGACTCCATAGAAGAGATCAGCATTCTGTTTCTCTGAACAGGTAACCACGTCTCCTTTCTCTGTTGATGAAATATCAGATTAGATGCTGTGATGAATACTTCATTTTGCCTGACTAAAGGCTGCAATTTATTCAATTGTTTTACTCAGTTTAGTTCAGTATTCATGACCAGATCTTGTTATGCAGAGGTCCACTTGTCATCTCAGCCGAAATTAGATCAGTCAGTTCATGATAATAACCTAGCTTTTAGTTGAATTTATATCTGTTCCATCCTGCTAAGATAGGCTGCGATTTTGAGCCAACACCTTGTCCTAAAAGATCATCTGTAAGAGTATATAAATAAATTATTTTGGTTTACCCAACAGTGAAAACCTCTAGGTTAAAAAACTTTGCTGATCTGGGGTCCATGCTGGAATGTCTAACCACTAATTCCAGCATCCCATAAAGTGCCTCCAACAGTCAGATAAAGATAGTTTGTCCAGGACTTTGGTGCAAGCCCATGTTTAAGAGTCTCATGCAGAACATTAATCCATAGGTCAACAGCTGAAACATCCACGTAAGGCAGCTCTCCAGTGTGAACCTGCATGTCAAGCCCTTGAAGTGATTCCATGCTGATGACTATACCCTCATGAGCTTTCGCTTGACCTTGAAGTCAGTGGCCCTGGCCTCTGGCAGCAACTGTTAACTTTGATGAGGAACCCATGTCGAAGACATGCTTCACTGCGGATGAAATATCAGAAACTGATCTTGGGTATAGAACAGCAAAAGGGGAGGAAAAGGTATCTACTGCCGAAGTCTTTAGCTGCATGGTGGATGTTCTCAAAGCCAAAATAACCATCCAGAGTCAGTGCCTCTAATGATGAATTGATATTAATGGAGGAACCTGAATGAGATAAAGCTCTTAGGGAAGCAAAAGAGTGGGTAGAACAGAGGTTGGTCATATTAGCGATAGAGCTTAAGACCAGAATCAACAGAAAACTAAGGAATACCACGTTGCTTGCTTTCAGATACATGAAAGGTGGTAAGAGGTACTTCATTAATCAGAAAACAAAGAGCAAGAGAAAAGGAAAGAGCGGGAGAGATTCTGAGTGTTCGTCGTGAGGGTTAGACAGAAACAGAGGCGTAGAAGAGAGACCTAACAAATGAAAGGCTGAGAAGAGAATTTAAAGGCCAACCTAGGCTAGCTATCGGGTGGTACTGACAGAAAATATCACATATTTTTGTAGGGAGAGTCCATTATATATAGCTCATCTTTTTTGGTCTCCAAAGTTGATGAGATGAAAGGCACAATTTATTGAAGTGTAGATTTCACATATCCTTTGGTACTTTCCCCACTGTTACATATACTTAGAGCCACATAGCCTCTCTCTTTTCTCTTGCTGACCTTAATTGTTGGAGATGTTACTACTACATGTAAAAAATTACCTGTCACAAAGTACTATTCCGAGCATTGACTTGCTTTCATGGATTCTGATTATTTTCATGTCTCCTTTCTGTTGTACTTCATTCAATTTCTCTGCATGCGTTGTTGTTATTAGGTCATACAGAAAATAGGTCATGTTTTAGCGCAAGTCTTAAACGTCTAAGGTATTAAACTCCTTACTCTTTAGTGCATTGCCAGCCTTGTTGTCTAAAATTCTCCGCTATGTACTTAATTATAGTTATTCTTCTTTGTTCTCATAATTTGTTTGTATAAAATGTATATGCATTGTTCTTGGGCCTTTCGTCATGTATTTCGTAGAGCCATCTCTAAGCTTTCTGCAATACTATTTTTTGCTTACTGTTTCTGAACATGAAATTTAACTGTGTAACTGTGTATTCTGTGGATGAAGTTTTGTATTTACACTTCTATTTACAGAAACTGTGCAACTTGTATTTACACTTCTATAATTTATGATTTTGAAAGGCAAGGCATCATACAATAAAGCACAGAATACACTTAAAGACATGCATTGGTAGAGATAGATAAGTTGGTATTCATGTTCATCCACTTGGTCCTTAATTGAAATCTCTCATATTTACTCGCATTGGTTTGATCGTTGAGAAATTGTTACTGTTATCGAATTAAAGTTTGCAGTTGGTAATTTAAATCTCACATATGCATCATGTTCATCCAGTGCAAAAATTCTACTTTGCAGCATGCAGGTTTGAAGAAATCTAATTAAAGCTTGTTCTATAGATTATATCTGTTGCTTCAATTTATTGCTCTATATAGTTCATCTTAACAGCAGTTTCAGAGCTATTTTTTGCTTTTAGTGCTAGTTCAAGCCAACCTGCATTCCGAACACAAAATGATCTCTACCATGAGGTATGAGGTGAAGAAATTTGGTGGAACAAATGATTTTGGTCTTTGAAAGATCAAATTGCTGGCGTGGCTAAGAAATATGGGGCATGATGCTGCACTGGCCAGAGAAAGCAAGATGCCCAGTTCTCTCACAGAAGAAGAGAAGGCTGAACTAATGAAGAAGGCTCACAATACTTTGATTTTGAGCCTACAGTGACAATGTGTTACCAGAGATTGTTAAACAGAGGATGGCTGCAGAGGGGTGGTTGAAATTAGAGGGTCTTATATGACTAAGACCCTCTCAAGTAGATTGTATCTCAAGGAGAAATTCTTCACCTTCAAAATGATAGAAGGAAAGTCTCTGTAAGAACATATTGATGAGTTTAACAAACTCTGTCTTGATATGTTGAAAATCAAGATTGAATATGAAGATGAGGATAAAGCCTTGGCATTACCACACTCTCAGCCAAAGTCTAATGACACATTCGTGGACAATTTGAAGCATGGTAGTGATACCTTGACATTAGAAGATGTAACTGGTGCTCTCAATGCGAGGGAGTTAAGGAACAAATTTTAGCAGAAGGTTGTTAGAGCTGAAGGTTTCTATACAGGAGGGAGATCTGAGAAACATGGTCAGCAAGCTACTGTGAGAGATTCCAGCAAAGGAAAGACAAAGCAAATGCAAGAGATCCAAGTCAAGAAACTCTTCCAGAAAATGTTACCATTGTGGTAAAGTTGGACATATACGGAAATTTTGCAAAGATTTACAGAAGAAGCAGGTGAATAAAGAGCAGGCTGCTGAAGAAGATGCTGTAGTAGCTAAAGACTTTTATGATGAAGGTGATGTTCTGACTATATCTGAAGCCAAAATACATGATGAATGGATATTAGACTCAAGTTGCACATATCATATGTGTCCAAAGAAAGAGATGTTCCAGGATTATATGCCATTAACTGGTAGGAGAGTTGCAATGGGGATTGACCAAACTTGTGTTGTAAAAGGAATCTGCTCTGCAGCATTCAAGCTACATGATGGAACTACGTGGGCTTTGAGTGAGGTGAGGTATGCGCCTGACTTAAAGAGATACTTGATTTCTCTTGGTCAAAGGTTATTCATTCAAAACTGAGAAAGGGCAGTTGAAGATGTTGAAAGGAGCACTTGTGATGCTCAAAGCTAGCAAGATAAATAGCTTTATTTTTTGAATGGAGCAATAATCACAGGAGTGGCTCCAACCGCTGCAATCTCAAGGCAACAGACTGCTAAACTATGGCATAAGAGGATGGGACATGTAAATCTTAAGGGCCTGCAAGAATTAAGCAAACAAGGTTTACTTTGGAGTGCTCAGGTCTATGATTTGGGATTTTGTGAGTAATGCTTGATGGGTAAACAGCACAGGCTCAAGTTCTCAAAGAGTGCAGTTCATAAATCCAAAGAAATAATGGATTATGCACATGTAGACTTACAGGGACCACAGAAAATAGTAACATACAGTGGTTGCCACTATTTTTTATTAGTTGTTGATGATTTCGGCAGGAAAGTGTGGATTTACTTACTCAAAAACAAGCAGTGGTGGTTTCAGAAATTTAAAGATTGGAAGATTTTAATGGAGAATGTTATAGAAGGTAAATTAAAGGCATCAAGAACAGACAATGGTCTTGCGTTCTGTGATGCCAGGTTTGACGAAATTTGTAGGGAGGCTGTGATGCCAAGTTTGATGAAATTTGTAGGGAGGATGTGTCCAAGCATAAGGCAGCTCCTAGACAAGTTCAGTAGGTAGATCTGCATACTAATATCAATCTTGAGCTTGATCAAGAATCACTTGATATTGAGATTGATGAAACTAGAATACAACAATCTGATCAATTGCAAAGATGTCAGCTGGCTAGAGACAGGGCTAGAAGAAGCATAAAGCCTCCAAGAAGATTTCAAGTAGGTGACTCATATTGAAGCTTTGTAGAAGAAGAAGTACGGGACTGTCCAGCCTATGCTCTAAGAAAAAGTATGAGACTGTCCAGCATATGTTCTAAACTCTGCAGAACAAATGATCAGTAGGTAGATCTGCATACTAATATCAATCTTGAGCTTGATCGAGAATCACTTGATATTGAGATTGATGAAACTAGAATACAACAATCTGATCAATTGCAAAGATGTCAGCTGGCTAGAGACAGGGCTAGAAGAAGCATAAAGCCTCCAAGAAGATTTCAAGTAGGTGACTCATATTCAAGCTTTGTAGAAGAAGAAGTACAGGACTGTCCAGCCTATGCTCTAAACTCTGCAGAACAAATGATTTTGGTCTTTGGAAGATCAAAATGCTGGCATGGCTCACCAATGTTGGGCTTGATGCTGCACAGGCCGGAGAAAGAAAGATACTCATTCTCTCACAGAAGAAGGCTGAACTGATGAAGAATGCTCACAATACTTTGATTTTGAGCCTATAGTGACAAAGTGTTACCAGAGGTTGTTAACAGAAGACTGCTGCAGAGATGTGGTAGAAATTAGAGTCTTTATGTGACTAAAACCCTCTCAAGTAGATTGTATCTCAAGGAGAAATTCTTCACCTTCAAAATGACAGAAGGGAAGTCTCTACAAGAACATATTGATGAGTTTAACAAACTCTGTCTTGGTCTGGCGAAAATGAAGTTTGAATATGAAGACAAGGATAAAGCCTTGGTATTACCACACTCTCTGCCAAAGTCTGATGACACATTTGTGGACATTTTGAAGCATGCTGGTGATACCTAAACATTAGAAGATGTAATTAGTGTTTCAATGCCAAGGAGTTAAGGAATAAATTTTAGCAGAAGGTTGTTGGAGCTGAAGGTTTATATGCAGAAGGAAGATCTGAGAGAAGTGGCCAGCAAACTACCGTGAGAGATTCAGCAAACGAAAGACAAAGCAATGCAAGAGATCCAAGTCAAGAGACTCTTCAAGAAAATGTTACCATTGTGGTAAAGTTGGCCATATAAGAAATGCTGCGAAGATTTAAAGACAAAGCAGGTGGATAAAGAGCAGGCTATTGAAGGAGATGGTGTAGTAGCTACTGACTCTTATGATGAAAGTGATGTTCTGACTATATCTGAAGCAAAATCAAATGACGAATGGATATTAGACTCAGGTTGCACAAATCATATGTGTCCAAAGAAAGAGACATTCCAGAATTATATGCCATTAACTTGTAGCAGAGTTGTAACGGGGAATCACCAAACTTGTGCTGTAAAAAAGAATTTGCTCTGCACCATTCAGGCAACATGATGGAACTACCAAGGTTTTAAGTGAGGTGAGATATGTCCCTGACTTAAAGAGATACCTGATTTCTCTTGGTATGTTGGACAGCAAAGGTCATTCATTCAAAGCTAAGAAGGGGCAGTTGAAGGTGTTGAAAGGAGCACTTGTGTGCTCAAAGCCGGCAATATAAATGGCTTATATGTTTTGAATGGAACAACAATCACAGGAGTGGCTGCAGCTGCTGCAATCACAGAGCAACATATTGCTAAACTATGGCATAAGAGGAGAGGCAATGTAAGCCTTGAGGGGCTGCAAGAATTAAACAAACAAGGCTTGCTTGGGAGTGATTAGGTCTCTGATTTGGGATTTTGTGAGCAATTCTTGATGGGTAAACAGCATAGGCTCAAGTTTTTCCAAGAGTGCAGTTCATAAATCCAAGGAAATTATGGATTATGCACATGCAGACTTATGGGGTCCAGAGAAAACAGCAACATACGGTGGTTGACACTACTTTTTATCCATTGTTAATGATTTCAACAGGAGGGTATGGATTTAGTTACTCAAAAACAAGGAGTGTTTCCAGAAATTCAAAGATTGGAAGGTTTTAATGGAGAATGTTACTATAGGAAGGAAATTAAAGGCATTAAGAATTGACCATTTCGGAGATAATGCACGCTGTAATTCCATTTACTCTCATAATTTTATATATTCATGCTGGTATTTATGTCTATACGTCATCCATTTTTTATTATCACTTGTTCTGCTTGTAGAGAAGTTTATATTGAGTCTTTATTTATGGTTTCTTGTAGTGATGGCTTGAGAGATCTCGTAATTATATGGTTGTGGTAATTATCAATGGCATCCAGAAGGAGCAGTGAAGTTAAGGGCTATTTTTTATGGCAAGGTCACTGTTAATGGCTCTGTATGCAACACTCCCTAGGTCAGCCCTTAGTTCTCTTGGCAAATTGTTGTCCTTTGTTTTTTTTTTTTTTTTGTTATATCTTACTTACTCCTTTGAATTGGAGACATAGACTTCCTGAGTTTATAAGCTTTCTTTGCTGTCATGATATGCATACTCCAGTTGACCTGGGAGGGATATTATTTATGTTAATGGTAACCATCTCCTAAAATACTGCCTCCAAAGGTGTATCTTGCCCAGAACACGCCAAAAGGGTTTCTTATGACCTGCTACAGATTTTTAGTAACTTTTAAAGGTTATTTTCTTATTTGACATTTTAGAGATATTAATATTATCATACAATGGCAGTATCTGCTTATCTAGTGAGAAAGAGTTTGGATCTTGAGTCTATTTGAGGATTATCTAAAGAGATGGATATGTTAACATGGTAACTTTAGTTCTACATTTCCTGTTTATTAATTTATTTGACCAAAATGAAAAAGAAGTGATGACTAATTTGAAGATATTTACATTAAATGATTTTTTGATATCTTTGTTTCTGCAAATTAGGACAAAAGAAATTCAAGATTGCCCAAACCATGACTGTTTACTGTTGGTTGCCTTGATGTTGCTATAAGTGATTTAATTATTGTGACTAATGATGGTATGCATATTGCTGCATATAACCATATATTGCTTACAGATGTACACTTGAAGCTGAGCAGATTTATCTTACTGCATTTCTTGCTATTCTCTCTTTTTTTTTTTTTCTTTTTTCAAGAATTTTACTGAAAAACTTTCATATCTTTCCTTCAACTTATAAAAGGAGTAAGGTTTCACATGTTTTGTTATTTGTTTCTAACTTGTTGTGTTTGACTGTCAAAGAAGAATAGTTTTTATACTTTGCATCGAACAATAAACTTAGTAATATTTTTAGGGAAATGGTTAAGGAATTATTATCTTTTAATTTTATTTTGTTGGTCTAATAGATGCGCTACACCAATGGATTTACCAGCTAAAACTTGTTGGATATAATTAGTTGGTTAGATTTTTAGCTCCCTGTTGTGTTATAACTTACAAGTTCTAATTCTACTTGTTGTTCTTTACCTTTCATTGGAGTGTTATTGATAATTTTCTTTATTTATTCTTATCATTTATTATGATGTAGTGGAATTTATTTTAGTGTCTCTGCTGATAATCTATGCTTTAATCTTGTGAGATGGTAGATATATTACAATAATTGATGGTATTGTAAATAAGTGATATTTAGTTGTCATCAGTGAAGGATCAATAGAGGGCAACCATTACATTCCGGATTCTATGGAGTTACTGCCTCACCAACCTGATATACCAAGATCTCGCATTCGTGTTGTGATATATGTTATCTTTTTAGGTTTACTTAAATTTCTTTATGCCTTCCACAATTCATTCTTTCTGTCATGCTTTGAATTTTATTTTCTAATTATTGATGACAATGCTGAAGTTGCCTTTATCTTGAACTGGATTTTGAGTGACCTTTACTTTTCATATTCAATTATGCCAATTATGTTTGTTAACAGAATGATGGTCTAGTTCACATTCGGATGAATTGGAGGTTTTCATGTATGTTGGAAATATGTATTGGAGAAATTTTTTTAAGTTTTAATGATGAAATATGTAACTTCCATTCATGTTTCTAAATTTTTAAAAGTGTTATTTTATTGGAAACTAAATTAGGTGTTTTTATTTGTTTCTTGATTTTATTATATTGGAGGATTGAAATATGCCTTGAGTAACATATAGGATCACAAAGTTTCATGCATACTCTAAGCAGTGTAATGACATAGAGAATTACTGTGAAGATGCCTTCTATGTTTAATAATGGTCGCAGAAATGCTAATTACTTTATAAGTGATTTTGACTTGGCCCAATTTGAATATTTCTAAAACCTAACATAGTAACTTCTAATTTTTTTGAGGGAAACTTTTGAGTGTATGAACTATCTAAGTCAATGTCTCCTTTCTCTTAAGGCCTTGGCCCAATTTGAATATTTCTAAAACCTAACATAGTAACTTCTAATTTTTTTGAGGGAAACTTTTGAACGCATGAACTATCTAAGTCAATGTCTCCTTTCTCTTAAGTTTGGTTTGCCATCTCAGAAATCAATTTTTTAGGATCAGTTGCAATAATTTTTGACTCACATAAATCTTGTGGTACCTAAAATGGGACTAGATAGATAAGTCATTTAAATAGTATTCTATGCTCAAGAGATTCTTTTCTATAATTTACGTAATTGATTTTGCATTTTGTTTTGTTGTGGATGCTTTTAGTTCACAGAAATTTGTATATTGTATAGATAGAACACTAGATGTGAAGTTCAGGCTAAAGGTGCAATCTTTTTTACCTTTTAGACCATTAGGTTTATATTTGTAACCTCATGAGCTTACTAATCCTTTATCTTCATTTCTACCCTTATGAGAAAATTTAAACTCTTGTTGTGCAAAGAATGTACAAAACTATCAAAACTTTTTAGTCGACATTTTCTCATTTATATGTTGTTCTTTTCATCGTTTATCAGTTACATGAGACTGTCTGGTGTTCTGAGCTAACTTTTATCTACTTAAACTATGTTCTTTTTGCCGGTTCATGAAGGGAGGAACCATGAAGTTCGAGAGCTAAGTTTCTGTTGGTTTGTTTGACTAGATACATGTTAGTTTCGATTTACAAGTTATGTTACATAGAGGCTATCTACTATTGTTGCAGATTCATGCCTTAAAACGTGTACATATAAGCAGTGTCAAACTTCCATCAAATCTCAGGTATCGTTGCATTATCTTTTTTCCTTTTACCTTTAACCCGAATTTAGTCTTTGTTTTCAATTTTTAGAGGAGAATTTTAGTGATAGTGTGAGAATGGAAGGACATTCAAAACAATTTTGCTTTTGTTTGTATGATTTTTTAACAATCTTTAGCTTTGTGCTCTTATTTCGCTATGATGATATTTCTACCATTTTATTTCCATTTCTCTTCTCCAAAAGCATTTTGAAATGGATATAAATGAAAACAAGGATTTCTATGGTTATGTAATCAAACTTTAGTTTATGAAGAAGTGTGGCTAATTCCTGAATATTGATGAAACTCTAAAACTAGAGATGACCTGTTTACCAATCCATTGCTTCGTTTTCTTTTTCACGAGTGTACCAAAATATGGTTGCCTTTCGGCTACTAATATAAATACATAACCCATGCAGAAAGTGGCATTATGCAGTTACTATTTTTATATTTTCCATTTTAACTCTTCCTGTGTTTTAGCCTAGAGAGTCATGCTCATTGTCCTTATGTTTCAGGCTAAGGAAGCACATCAAGCTAAAGTAAAGTAATCTTAAGTCATTTGGTTGGAAGAATTAGTGCAACTTAACAACCGCCAATACACTTGTTCCTTGTGCTTCCTTTGGGCAAGTTACCAAGATTGGCCATGGTGTTAAGAGCTCTTTCTAGAAATTCTCTTTAAACTATATTTTTACCCTAATATCTCTCATAAGAATAAAAGTAATATGATTAGCTTGAGTCAAATAAAATGCATTTATTTGAATTTATCACATCTAGGTAAATATGTTTGATTTGTCAAAAGTAGATAAAAATGTTTTAAGTTTATCCAAAAAAGATAAAACAAATTTCTTGTATTTTAAAATGTCTCTTTTCTCAAAATGCAATAGAGGTAGCACCAAATTGGAAGGATTTATGTGTATCAGTTTCTCCGATACGCATTTACTGATGTATTTATAATATGACTATGACTCTGAAGTCATCAGTGATGAACGCAAAGGTTTTCAACCATTGGACAGTAATAGAATCAGCATATTATCTTTTGGGTTGTGCTGGAGTGGTAAGTCCAATTGATGGGAGCCAAGGATAAATGTAGGCCATGAAAGTTGTGATTTACATAACACAAGAATCCATACATGTGCTAGTAGAAGCATTCCTCTCATAACCTTACTGTTTTTAATGAACAAAAAGGTAATTGATAGATGCAGTCTTCGAGCTCAATGAATTACACTTGCACATGGGATTTTTGTGCTCAATGCTGTGCAGGAGCACTAAATGAATTTGTATTATGGTTTAGAACTTTTATTTATTTATTGTTGATTGCATGTCTCTTATGTTTATTTCGTACTCTTCGCATCTTTTTGGCAAAGACTGTAATGTTATTCGTATCACCATTGACAATATGCTACATGGTATTTTTTTTTTATAAAGTTCGCACATACTTATTTTCTATAGGGGTAAGATATATAAGGAGTTATTCCTTAATATTACTTTTCTTTTTATTTTGTGTTAATACCTCTGTTACTTTCAATTGTTATGCGACTTTCAGTTGTTATGTGAATCCTCCTTCTATAAATATGTCAGTATATCTTATATATTTGGAACTTGTTATACAAAATATGAGTTATGTTTTGAATAAGAGAACACTAGTCTTAAAGCAGTCTGATCTTTGGTGGTGAAGCTTTGTGTTGCTTTTCATTGGCCATGATTACGTACAAATAGTACATAATTATATATTTTCTTTTAAAGAGCTATTATTATTTATTATGATATCTCCAAACAATTGCAAATTATTGATTATGATATCTTCAGATAACCACAATTTTTTTTTCTCATATTTAGTTTACTTTATATATCTTTGTCCTTCCCTTTAGTATTGATTTTAAAGGTGATCCACAGATTTAAATCATAAAGCAAGGGCCTATCTTCTCCCGTAGTTGCCAGTGCTAATAACTCTTTTCTGACCTGACAAAGATCTATGTTCATTAGCAGTTTTATTCAATGGTTATTGTCTAAGATGCATAATGATATGTTATTCTATCATAAAGAAGTGAGGCCACATATGACTGGAGCAAAATTTTCACAAAGAAAGAACTATGATGGTCAATGATTTTTAGGAAGACCTACTAGCTATCAACACTTTCATTTTCTTAATGTTTTGGTTAAACAAGATTATGTTGGTTAAATCTTTTGAGCAACATGAAGTTTTCTTGTCTTGTTGTGTAAGTGAAGATTTATTTTCCTTTCTTTCACGAGTCTTTGCTTAGCATACTTTATTTGAAAAATGCTAAAATGTGAATTTAGATTTGCATAGCGATCTCTTTTTTGCTAGAATGAACTTGAATTAAATGTTTATGTGAAAAAAAAAATCCATGTACATATGACTTTATATCTTTTCATAAATGTGAAATGTAATAGGAGACTAATAACTGCAAAAATGGTCATAGTTGACAAACTGTAATATGCATTTCTATTGAGATAGTGAGAGATCATATGATTAGTACATCATTGTTACAAGGAACCCACGGTTGTCAATGTCTCTTGATTTGTTAGTCAAATATAAATTGACTTATTTGATGCTAGATTTTGACATATAACTGTATACATTTTTTAATTACATGTATATTCCTAGTTTCCTCTATTATTTGCATAAATTTTCAGCTTTATAACTTACATGTTTAAGACCATTTATTTTTGGTTTCCTTCTTGTAATCTAATTTTTATTAATATTCTTAAACTATTTTTTAAGTTATACTCTATATTTCTGTTTGAGATACAACAAGGATGCATGATTTTTTCATCAATAAGGTTGTCTTACCTTCACGTTTCGATAAGGACCCAAGTACTTGGCATTTGTGTTTCTCAATAAAATAGGTGATTTGGCTTATTGTAGAATTGAGCAACTTGTGGGAATATTGCCAAGAGTTTTCTTATCATATGGCTCTCTCCAACTTCACTTTGGGAATACCATTCCATGCGAGTAGTGTTATTGCTTTTCGTAATTTCATTTGGGTTACCATAAAGCATACTCTGTTATCAAATGAGCATCTTTATATACAAGTTTTTGCACAGTATGTATGTTTAATGGTGATATTTGTGGGTGGATTACTTATAGCTTTCATCAATATACTAGATATAATTAATTAGGTATCTATTCTACAAGTGTTTTTGAATTTAGATTTCTCAAATTTTTTCCCTTGCTAGCACCAAAAGTTGCAAAGTTGCACGTTGTCAGCTTTTCAAAATTTATTGATGGTGAATGCTTCTATCGATTACCATAGCTAGATAAATTAACATCAATGAAATTTTTTCTTGTTTTGAATAAATTAAAATTGAAAGAATAAATTAGTGACAATGAAGACTTTAGTCATGAATATAATTAGATAAGGAAAGCCATGAGGTATATTGTTGTATCTCAACATGTTGGGTAACTTAGAAAAGAAAAGAAAGAGGAGACTTCTATTACAACTTAGATGAGTAGCTCTTGGCATTGTTATGTCTATGAAAGCTTATGAAGAAGAGGTAGAAGAAGTTTTGGAGATGAAGCTCATAATCTACTCTATTGCATCATCAGAATGTTTAAAAAAAAAAAAGTAGCAATGGCTCTATGGTTGCATGCTTGGAACCATTGGAACCATCCTAATTTAATAGCTAGTAGTATTGTCAAGAGTGGGGATGCTCCAAAAAAGAAAAGTGTGGAGTGAAGAGGAATGAACAAACTATTTAATTGAAAATTGTTGGAGACAAAATCAAAGGAGACATCATTGAAAGGCAAAGTTTTGAAGTTAATTTCATCTCCCCTGTTTCACAATAATTGTTTGTTATGATTTATTTGGTCCTAACTTTGTGTCCCATCTGGTTCTAGTTCTCTATCTATCTTTTTTTTTTTTTTTTGTATCGATGGATTTGTGGACATCATTCCCTAATTCTCGTGTTGTTAGATATTTATTATCTTTTATATATATATATATATATGTATATATATATATATATGTATCAATAGATGACATTAAATTTGTTTATTAATTTGATTTATGTTAAAAAATTTAAATAAAATAATAAAATAATATTTTATAATTTATTATTTAAATATAAATTAAATAAATAAAATTTTAATTTTTTATTTTATTAAATTATCAAATATTGTGATTTTTTTAAAAACTTAATATATCTTAAATTAATAAAACTTTAATTTAAATAACAAATATTAAAATAATTATTTTTCTGTTTAGGAAGAAAAAAAGATGGAGAAAAGCTGAAAAGATGCAAGAAAGACAAAAAGAGACGCAAATTTTGGAAGAAACACTTAAGTTAGAAACATGGGTCAAAATACTAATAAGATACTGTGACCTTAAAAAATCAGGAGATGGAAGAACACAAATGTGGACAGCATCATGGTTTGTAATTTGAAATAAAGGGGCTCCATTCCTCTACTTCTCGGAGTACCTGCATAATTTACCACCAGTACAAAATCAAATCAGACCAATTTTAGTGGGCCCCTCGCAACATAAGGTAATGTCCAAAAATGTTTGGAAAGAAGACAAATTGAAAAACATCTATTGTTTAAAACCCAAAATAATATCACTCACATTTCTTATTGCTAACTTTTAAAATTTTGAGGTAACCATTTTTTTTTAATAAAATTTTGAGTTTCATATTTGATTAAAATTTAATTTTAAAATATTTTAAATAAGTTTAGTTTATTTATTTATCTAAATTAATTTTTAATAGAAATAATTTTAGAATTAATTTATTATTAAAATATTTAAAAAATACTTAAATAAATCATACTCTTCATTTTAATTTAATTTTTTAAATTTAAATAATTTTTCATCAAAAAATTATTTTTTATAATTTCCAAAATTTTTATAATATATATTGAAAAATATTTTTAATATGTAAAAAATTTAAAATTTTTTTAATAACGACAACATAAATATTTTTTTCATCGATAAAAATTTTAAGTGAAAAATTATTTTCAAAAATTTCTATTTTGAATATATTTAATTTTAAAAATTTTTAATAAAATTTAATTTGATTTGATTTAAATTAATAAATTATATTTTACTTAAAAACTTGATACAAGCTAAAATTTATTTGAGAAAAAGTAAATTTCAAAACTTTAAATAAATTTTACCCAAAATTTTATTAGTAAATTTTAGTAAATCATAAATTTTATTTTAAAATATTATAAATGTCAATGTTAATTTAATGATGTAAGAAATAATATTCCTTTGTAATCTAATTCCTACCTGGTTTGTTTTACTAAATTAACAAGCTTCACAATATTGATTTTGTGTAAGAAGTATTTTGTTCGTTGCATGAAGCTATCTGTGGTTTTGATATTCAATTCTATTATAGGCGCAATGGAAGTTATGGTCTAGATTTATTAACACTGATAAGATTCTCACCATTGTTGTTAAGCAAACTATTGATTTCTCATGAGAACTTATTTGCTTTTTTTTGTTTATAAATTTTTTTATTAAATTTTAGTAGCGTTTTGAAGTGAGACTTGATATTTCTAAATTATTGTTAACTAATTGATTACTAACTATATAATTATCAATTTTACATTTAAAGTTAGAAATATAAATTAATAAAGTTTTTTATTTTTTATTTAGATCACTTATTTACAATATTAATAGCTTTACTTTATGATAGAAGTAGATTGATGATTATATGTTATGTATTTAAGTACCAATAAAAATTTTTTATCAACTTTAAGTATTTTTTGAATCATTTAAAGAACGTTTAAAGAGTAATCACTTTTACTTCATTAATTTTATTAACATCATATTTTTGTTAATAAAATGATGTTATTTAAATAATATCATTTATGAAAAAAATTGAAAATAAAGAGATTTTGTCATCTAAAGAGATAGAAGTATGATATCAAAATTATAATAATGACCATTGATTCCTATAATATCTTGTTCTGTTATGAACTAGTTTAACTCTAATTTATTGAAAATAAATAATTAATTCATACAAAACGTAAAAAAAAATATAAAAGACAATCATGTATGCTAACACAAATATTATATGTAATTAGTGTTGTATCTATAAATCTTTTTTCATGATAATTATAGAAAAAAATAAATAATTCAAGGGATATTCTATAGCTTAAAGGTTTTAACTTGATCATGTGCCTTTCTTATGAGCAATTAAAGTATAAATAAAATATTTAAGTAAATATTTTGAAAAAAAATTGAAATCTATGTTGAGTTACAATTAAAATCTTATTGTTCAGAAAGTGACATAATAAACAAATCTTTTATTAATTATCGAAACAAAACTTAAGGCATGCAATGTCAAAAAAGAATGTCCAATGAAGATTATTAATAATTTTTTACTTTTTTTCTCCTCAAGTTAACTATCCCTTTGATTTTTTTTTTAATCCATATGTCACTTTTTCTCACTATCAAAATCCATTATCAAAAACTCGTAAATGTTACTAGTTTCATTTATCTCTCTCCCCTCATCTCCTAATTTTTCCTTTGCCCTAGGAGTTTTCCTTCATTCCTCATTTTCTTGTCAGTCAAACATCTAATAAACCTTAATCTTGTCTGCTAGAAGCTGTATTATGAATTCTAATGATGATATGCTCAGCATGAATGATGATTTTTTTTTCTCTTTTTCCATCTTCCTCCTTCCTTTAAAATGGGTGTGCATGTTTGTGGCAATACCAACTGCTTTTAATTTTCTTTCACTATTTGCAAGTAGAACCCATCTTTTTGTTATTGGAAAAGACTCATCAGTAAAAACATATTGCAAAGCACAAAACTATTGAATTTGAAATAGACAAAAAAAAAAAAAGAAAAAAAGAATGATGTTACTTATTTTTTACCAGGCTGAGTTATGGACTAAGTTGTTCTCTTTAAAACTTTTCATAGCTCAGCCCATATTGTGCAGCAGTGTACAAGCTTGTTATTTTCAAGATAAAAATTGGATCTCATGTACACAATAAAAAATAAAAAATATTTTTATCTTTAAAATATTGATTGAATTCCAAAAAAAAATTAAAAATAAAATATAGCCAAAAAAAGTCAAAGAAAGCTTGGAAAGTTCGTTGGGATAGTAACAAATAGTTGGTAATCTCGAGATAAAAATAACTGTTGGGATAGAGCTACTAGGAAAAAACTATTGGAAAAGAGCTATTATTGCAAAAGTTGTATTTTTGGAGAGGTAGGGTACCTCTTTATATAAAAAAGGCTGGTGAAAGACTCGAGAGAAAATAAAAGCATGATTATCATATGAAAGACATGTAAAGTGACTCTTATGGGTAAGCGAGTGACTGATGCTATGTTGCTATGACACTTGGTTTCTAATGATTAAGCTAGGCGAGGTGCCTTGTACACTTGGGCTAATGGATTAGAGCAAGTATGTATAGAGAGACTCAAAGGAAGATTCAGTCTCCCACTAATCTTGTCTTCCTTTGTATAGTTACCTAATAAAAAATTAAAAAATAAATTAAATAAATATTTTCCAAAAAATTAAGATGCTCTTTAGCTCAAACTTAGCACGATTAATAGGACGAACATTGACGACTTATGGCAGACTTATATAAGTCTATCTCTTTTCTCTTCTATAAAATTGAGATCCAAACTTATTTCACACTCCACATCTTATATAGATTCTAAGAAATTGTATTTTGAATATGAGATATTAAGGAAAGGGGTTTTCTTAAGGCACATTTTTTTTTTTCATCTTTCAAAGCCATTTTAAAATTTATTTTTTAAATAAAAACAAAACAATCTCAATCAAAATAACTAAAATTTGACACATTCAACAAATTAAAATTATAAATTTGATATTTTTTCAATAAAAATTTTTAAATTTGATTGATTAAAAATTAATAAATAATATTAATTTTTCAAAATCGATATCATAATTATTACTATTGCATATCTCAAAAAATTAAAAAGCGATTTTTATGTGAAAATTATGCTTGGATCGCGTAAAATTTGAGTTCTTTTGCCGACTTGAGTGAGCTACTTCTATAAAATAGCTTATTCGGTCAAACATCATAATTTCTAACAAAGAAAAGATTTTACATAAAAGAAAAGATGGGTAGAAGAGAAAAGAAGAAATTACACACAAAAAAAAAAGAGAAAAAAAAAAGAAGAAAGAAACTTACATAAAATACTTCTAGTTAAAATCCAACTGTAGTTAAAAAAATATTTTATTAATATAAAACTTAAATTTATTTGACATAGAAATTTCAAATTTATTTTTTATATTTTAAAAATCGAGATTTATATTGATACTGAGTATATATTTTGAATTTTTTAAATATTTATCTTATTTATTTTTAATAACTAATTTATTCTCATTTTTTAAAAATAAAAAATGGGAACACAATTGTAAACAGAAAAAAATGGGAGCACAAATTGTAAACAGAAAAACGAACAGAAGAAAAATTCAAATTATCTTTCAACCCATCAGGCAGCTACCATGATTGGCCCCTGCGCTCCGCAAATCACCCACCCCAAAATTAGGCAAAACAGATGAATTACGGCGACGGGAGAAGCAGAGGAAGCCGGCAATGGTGGATTCTCGACCATTGAGCTGTGTCGCTTCCGAGCTAAGCATAAGACAGACAGGTTCGTCTCTTCTTACTCTTCCTCTGCAACTACCGAGCTTGTGTAAAACCACTGTACGTGTGCGTGCCAAGAGAGAGGACTGTGGTTTTGATTTCTGAAATCATAATGGTTTCCTCGTTCACTCTCTTTCGATTGCTCTCTGTCCTTCTCCTAGAACTTTCTGCTGGCGATGTGTAGACCGCCAGTGCCGTTCGCAAAGACGGGACCTAGGGAGTGGAAACCATATAACCGTCTCCTCATTCGCACGTGTCATGACGACCAAATAGTAATATCACGTGAGGATTTTGGCGCTTAAAAGAGGTGCGTACTAACGGTCATCTCTCCCACCCCGATAAATCAGACTCCCTTATGCTTTCTTTTCAAGTCAGGAGATTAGTGAAAATTTTGAGTTTGAGTTTGATTGGAAGCAGAGAAAATCTAGAGCAAGAAGAAGAAAGAGTTACTCTGTGACCAAGGTGACTTCCTTTATTTCTTCATTTTTCTTTAAGAACTTTGTGTTTTACAGAATTGAGATCTGTTTGCTTGAGAAGGGAGAGGTTGTTACAAGCTATTTCATTTTGTAATTTTCTTTGACTATCGATGGATCAAAGAAATTCAAGGGTATCTGCATTTAATTGTTCTTCCGGAGTTCCAGTTGGGTTAAAATTCAGGCCAGCTGATGAGCAGCTTGTTTATCTTTTGGGGAAGGTTCATGGGTACAAGTTAGGGGTAGACGGTCTGATACGTGAGAAGGATGTTTATGCCATGAACCATGGTTTCTGCAACATCCTGACAATGATCTCCTTCACAGAGATGAATGCTTTTACTTTGTTAAGCCAGAGAAGGTCTCCAACAGTGGCAAAGGCAAGAGGGCTAGACGTGTTCTTGAAGGTGATTTCAATGGCGGCTGGTGGAAAGCCAACAATAGGGACCAACCTATTCACTGAAAAGACCCAAGGGGCTGTATTCAACTTGTGGGTTGTAAGAAAACCCTCTCCCACTCCCACGAGAAAAAAAGGGGAATCGCGAAGAAGCTGATGTGAGCAACTGGATAATGGATGAATGTCGGCTTGCATCTGGGTCTTTCGAAGAATGGGTTTTATGTCGAATTCATTATAATAGCAAAGGAAAAGGTACTCAAAAACTGATTAAGCTAGAGACACACCCAGTAGAGAAGAATGATGAGATTGCACAAAATTCAAAGAATGAAGTGAAGAATTCAGATATCAGGCCATACCTTGATTGGATCGAGGAAAGTCTTTTTGATGATAATGATTCCAATGAAGATACTGGTGAGATTTTAAACCATCCAGTGGTTGTTGACTGGTGGAAAGAAGTGGGTATTAACTTGAAAGATGTAAAGTCAACTAGTACGGGTTATGAACAGCCAAAAGAGTCTATCGTGGACCATATTCGTGTAGAAGAATACAAAGAGGTACAAGAAGCTCATGATTCAAATGATGAAGAGCTTTACAGCACCGTGATAGTGAACTTTTGGCTTTGTAGAGAAAGCTGAGATGTCAATAAATAACTTTCTTTTGATAGTGTCTTAGTTTCTTTACTGTTTGAATAATTGTCTATAGTTGTCGAGCTGCAGATTACAATTGTGTAGTGCAATGTTGCAGCAATAATTTAAACTGGGCTGCACACTGAAAATAATAACTTTAGCTTGAATTATGCAGAGCAGAGCAGCTGGTTTGTGGCAAATGGAATGACATATTTATTTACATGTATTATGGTTACGTGTTTAAGTTGTTTCTGTGAGTGACTAGGTCTCCTAAAGGCTTGCCTTGGTTGCGCCAGTTAGGGAGGAAGAAGGCATGAATGGAGCAGAAAAGTTTATCTCTGATCTTTGGGGTCTTGTTCTCACCTGAAGACAATCAAACTCTAATTTTTCTTACTATTGTCTAGGACTTTACTTGTACATAATCTATGGGCTATGCTGAGATTTACTAGCTCAATTATTTATTTGCAAGGTACTACTCTTGTGATTTGCTGGTCTATGACGGGTTCCACTTTCTAGACATTAACTTGTTTCCCTTTGTTTGATTATCTGTGTTCCATGTTCAATATTAACTTGTTTCAAGGTGCTTAATTATCTCGATTTAACTTGCTTGCATTTGGTTACTGTTAGGGCAATTTTAAGTTTCATACTGATCCATACTTCTACCTAGTGAGGATATGTGGAGTATAGAGGACAAGGATGTTAAATGGGGAATTTTAAGTTTCATGTAAACATCTTGCTTCAGAATTGTCCTAATCTCAAGGGATTGCGGAGAAGGAGGGAAAACAATCAGACTGAGGCTGAGCTGCCTTCATTTCCTTGTAGTTTCACATTAGAGATCTGCAATTGCCTTGACATGACTTCCATGTCGTGCTTTCCATCTGTTGAAGGAGATTTGTGCTGGAATATAACAGTTGGAAGCCATTGCAAATGACAATGATGATGAAAATTAAGATGAATGATTGTTCTCTCTTCTTCTTGACTTGCAGAACCAGAGATGATGAGCACTACAATTCTTCAAGGATTATGTATAAGTTGAGTGCTAATTACCTCTTTTTTTTTTTTTGTTAATGTTCATTTTTTAGTTTTAATTTTAGAATAAATTTATCTGGTCAAGGAATTCATTCAATTTAGATAACTAATTGAAATATGAAACCACTAATTTATACTACTTCTTTATGTAAACACTGCAATGCTTCGATCTGAAATGTGTCTGGATATTGGCATCACTGCTGTGCTTCATGCTAGATTTGCTTTTCTTTTCTTTTCATTCTTTTCTTTTCTTTTCTTAACCCTTGTAGATAGAAATTTCTCACAGTCATCACTTGATATTGAAATTTGTAGTTTTCTTTCCAGCTATAAATCATAGTTTGCAAGAAACATAATCTTAGAAATATGAGGATTGCCCATTTACTAGGTGTTAGCCGCATTACTTTAGGGATGAAAGCTGATCAAATAGGAGATTGATGGTCATATGTTATGTCTTCAATCACTGTAAGTATTTCAAGCAAATTTATAGCCATCCCTTAAATCTTTTAGAGTTTGTTTGAGAACTAATCAATTTTACTTGATTATTTCGTCTGTCCAGGCACAAATATCAAAGCTAAAAAGAATAATTACAATGAAATGATTCAACAAGTTGCCTCTTGTTCCTTTCTAACCCTGCTTAAAACAGAATCACTGTTCTTGTTGAGTAAGCTTTTGGCCCCATGCCTGATACTGCTTGCTAACTGGCCCTATCTTCCTTGTTGGTGCAGAAGGCTTTCTCTAGTCAGATTAAATAATCAACTGCTTTAAGATTTTCAGACACTAATGAAGACACTAAGTGATTCACATTTTTACCATCAAGTGTGTACACTAAACTCTCTTTTAGAACTAACTATGCTTATAGTAAGTTCATTATTCAGAGTTAACATTTTAAATTACTTTGAAACGAATCGCTCGGTTCAGCGATAATGGCAGAGGCAGTTCTCTTTCACTTAGGTAGAGAGCTCATAAAGAAATTGGGTATTGTTAAAGAAATTGGATTTACGGTGGAATGTGGAAGGTGAACTGGGCAAACTGAAGAGCACTCTTTCTGCGATTCGAGCAGTTCTTCTTGATGCACAGAAGCAGCACTTACACAACAATCATGTCAAAGATTGGCTTAGTAAGCTGAAAGAAGCAGTCTACGATGCAGATGACTTGCTGGATGGTTTCTCCACCGAAGCTCTTCAACGGAAAGTGATGGCTAAAAATAAAATGGTGATTTCTCCAGGATCATTATTTGTTGCTGGATGATTTCTCCACTGATTTTGCAATTCCTACTGTCTTAGAATGGCTGACAAAGTCAAGTTAGTCAGAGAGCGGCTAGATGAGATTGCACCTGAAAAAAAAATTCATTTTGAAGCAAGAGTAGAAGAAGAATAGTAGGGAGAGAAAGTGCACTCACTCTTATGCATGTGGAGAGGATGTTATTGGAAGAGACAAGGATAAAGAAGAAATAATAAACACTCTTCTCAATTCTGGGGAAAATATTTTGGTTGTTCCAGTTGTGGGCATTGGGGGTTTAGGAAAAACCACACTTGCTTAACTTGTTTATAATGATGAGATAGTTAAAAAGAGTTTTGAGCTTAGAATGTGGGATCTGTCTCTGATCCTTTTAATGTCAAGTTAATTGTAGAAAAAATGATCAAATCTGCCACAAATAGTGATCCTAGAAACCTTGAGATGGATCAATTGCAAAATCGTCTTCAAGAAAAAATTGGTGAAAAAAAAAAGAAAATTTTTTTAGATGATGTGTGGAATGAGGATAGAAATAAATGGCTCAATTTGGAATATCTATTGAAGGATGGTGCAAAAGAAAGTCAGATAATGGTAACTACACGTAGTGGAATGGTAGCAGAAGCTGTGAGTCCATTCTTGCCATATGTTTTAAAAGGTTTGTCTGACAATGAAGCTGGGGGTTTATTCTTGCGATTTGCATTTGAACAAGGGGTGGAGCCAAAGAATCAAGTTGTTTTTGACATTGGGAAGAAGATTATGAGCACTTGTGCAGGTGTTCCTCTTGTCATTAAAACAGTTAGAGCCTTATTTTATTTTAAAGATCCAAACATTGAGTGGTCTTTATTTGAAATTGAGGAATTCATAGGAGTAGCTCATCAAGACAATGATATTTTACCAACATTTGAGTTATGATTACCTTCCCTCGCACTTGAGAAACTGTTTTGCTTATTGTAGATTATTTCCTAAACATTATGATATTGATGTATCAAATTTGATCTATTTTTGGATAACACAAGGTCTCATTGAGCATTGGATAAAGAGCAATGCCTTGAAGATATAGGGCCCCTTTATTTTAAAGGATTACTTTCTAGGTCTTTCTTTCAAGAAGTGAAAGAAGGTGAATGGGGCAACATAAGATACTGTAAGATGCATGAACTAAGCATGATCTTGCAATATTAGTTGGGGGCAAGGAAAGCATCATAGTGAAATCAAATGATGAATCTCTTATTAATGGAAAAACTAGTCATGTATCATTTGATATCATTTGATTTTCATGTAAGTCCATCAAGGCAAGTCCCATCCTCCTTACTCAAGGAAAATAAGATTCAAACATTGCTTGTGCATAGTCAAAGAGGTTGGACGAGAGATGGAGAATATTTTAGTGAGGCAGGCTGCAACTCGAAACTTCTAACTTCAAGACGTTTACGAGTATTAGACCTTCATAATTTAAATCTCTTCAGCATTCCTAACTCAATTGGTTGGTTGAAAAGCATGGAGTATCTTGACCTTTCTGGAAACGAAAAGCTAGAAACTCTTCCCAGTTCTATTACAAAGCTCCAAAACCTGTAAGTGCTCAAACTCTTTAATTGTTCCAAACTCAAGAGACTGCCTCTCTAAATAAAATTGGTGAATCTTAGATGTCTTGTGATTTGGAGATCTGGTGAGTTGGGTTGTATGCCATGGGGAATTAGACAGTTGAGTTCCGTATACAGATTAGACCGATTTATTGTGGACAAGAGAGATGGTGCTAATAGAGAGCCTAGTGCTAGTCTGGTGAACTTGATTGGCTCAATAACTTGAGAAGAAACCTAACCATTGAGAATCTTGGCTACTTGAAGGAGGTTATCGGGGACAGCAAGGTAGCTGACTTGAAAGTGAAGCAGCATCTTCGATAATTGAGATTAACATGGAACCTAAACAGATATGACTCCCTTGATGTTCTTGATGAGGAAAAGTTACTGGAAGGGCTGGAGCCCCACCATAATCTAAAATAGTTGCATGTGGAGTATTACCAAGGTGTAAGGTTTCCAAGTCGGCTTTCTTCACTCCCGAATCTTGTTCATCTTAAATTATACAACTACAGAAATTACAAACATCTACCATCGTTAGATTGGCTAACTTATTTGCAGTCTTTGAGGATTGACTGTGCATTTGGCTTGGGGTACATAGGGGACAATGATGTTTATTGGGGCAGTACTGCAAAAATAGAAGTAGAAGCTAACCTGTTTGTATTCCCATCCTTGAAAGAACTCATGCTTCGCAGTTGCTATAATCTCAAAGGATGATGGAGAACGAGGCATGGCAATGATAGAGAGGGAAAGTTGCCTTGGTTTCCTCATCTTTCCAAGTTAGAAGTTCGGGATTGCCTTCATGGTATTTCGATCTGTTGAAGGAAAATTGAGGTGGGAAAAAATCAGTGGGAAGCCACTGCAACAGACAATGAAGATGATGAGCTGTTCAACATCTTCTTCACTCCATTTTCCTTTCTCCACATTGAGCTCTATCACTTAATTTGATTGAGGATATAGAATCTCTGCCAGAAGACAGTCTGAGAAATCTCACTTCTCTTCAGATTTTGAAGATTGATGGGTGCCCAAAGTTACTTCCTTTGTCAAAGGAAGGCTTCAGAGGCTTAACTTGTCTCCGCTCTCTTACTATTGAACATTATGAAAGGCTAACATCTCTTGCTAGAGTATTTCAACATCTCACTGCCCTTGAGAAGTTAGTGATATGCAGCCACTCACAGCTGGATCTCTCAAACTTAGATGGGATGTAATTTCAAGGCCTTAAGAGTCTTGTACTGCTGATGACTTGGAACCTCCCAAAACTGGTGTCTTTACCAGAGTCCCTTCAACATGCTGTCTTGTTGCAAAGACTTACACTTAGTTCTTGCTGCAATTTGACATCACTGCCTATTTCGATGGGTCGTCTTACCTCTTTACAAGAATTGGAAATTTTGGTTTGCCCTCATTTGTCTGAAACATGCAAAAAACACACTGGCAGTGATTGGCCCAAGATTGCTTACACCCAACATAACAAAATTTCCAATAAATATCACATAAAATTTTCAAGGTTAGTAGCTATACGTCAAGTGCTTTACTTCAATTATTTTGCATATTTAGACTATCCCATTCATTTTTATCTCTTCCTCTTGATTGGTTACTTTAGGTTTTCTACTCAGGCTTCAATTCGTTAAAATTATGTATGAAGGTTGGTGCAATTCCCTCTTTTCTACTCAGGCTTCCTTCAGTGCTCAGTGTACTTATCATGAGTTTGCTGGAACAGAGATCCAATTATTACACCTTACTAGCTGTACAATTCTTCAAATGCTATTTGCAGATTGATGGTAAATATCTCAGAAAACATTCAATCTTTCTATTTCTCTTTTTTTCAATTGGGTTACATCTGCAATTTATGAAGGTGCCTTTTATTTAAGTGAGGATTAATGACTCAAATATGATGGTGCAATCTCTTACAATTTGATTATTCTAGTCTGTTTTGTTGTGTTTCTTGGAAACTATAAACCATTCCTTGGTTCTGTTTGAGTAAGTGACACTGTCAATGCTGGCTGATTCTGTATGCACAGAGATATCTGTGGTTTTGATGGAATATCTATATAATATGCCTCTGTATGTGTACCTATATATGTGTCTTTATGATTGTATGGTTGCTGTCAAAAAATTTGTTTTTATTTTTTAATTAAAGTTACCTAAGTGCTAACAGCCATGATTACATGAAAATTTTGCTTTGATGGTGTCTTAGTTTCTTTAATCTGGCTAAAGAAATGACTTTCAAGGTTTAAACATTCTCTATTGTGGTTTAAAGGCAATGTGGATAGTGTAACTTTTGTAAGTAAATATTACCGTTGTTGGAGATGTTGAATTGTAGATTTGGTCTCCTTCTCTATACTTTGCCTTTTGAATGTTGTTATTGATTTTGGACGTCTATGAGAGCTATAAGTGTTGCACTTAATTGGTACATAACCTATTTGTAGAAAGTCTGCAAGTAAATGGACAAGACAAATAGAAAGGAGAAAGAGTTGGTTGGTGAAGTAATATGGCCTAGGAAGTACATGTATCCACCTGAAGAGAGTGTAAAAGATGGAATAATCATGTGGCTTGAAGACCAATGGTGGCATTTTCAGAGAAAGATTGAAAGTATGGTTCAAATATTAAGGAAATAAATGAGAGAGCAAGGCAAAATCACTTGTTGGTTCGGCGGCTGAGCTAAAGGTGACTTACTTGAGTTTAGTTCGATCTTCACAAGCTATGATCTGGGTGCCACTACAACTATTTTTTTATTTATTATAAAATGAAAATCCTTTCAAATTGAATTTTTTATAAATCACATTTATGCTATTAGTACCTTCTTTTATTTATTGATCATTTAATGAATTTGTTTTATGGTTTGGATTTACTTTTATTAATTGCATGTCTCTTGTGCTTATATTGTATTTGGCAAAGACTGTTATAATATTTACATTGCCCTTGAAAAAATGCTACACTGTGAATTTGTTGATAAATTCAGGTTGTACTTGTTATCTGCATGGGTAAGACACATAGTGACTTGTTGTTATCCCCTGGTAGACAATTTATTTTACCTTTGTCTTGTAGTTAATCCCTGGTAGATGTATGATTTGACTAAAAGGACAACAATTTCAAAGCAGCCTGATCTTTGGTGGTGAAGCATCTAAATAGTATTTTTGTCAAAATTGATGGTCTTGGACTTTATTTTATCTAAGGAATCTTTTTTTTTTTTATGAATAATAGATTCCTTGTTTTGCTAAATGTAACACTAGAAATGCAATTCAAGGAAAAGAGTTGACGTATGTTCGATCAAAAAATTTGGTTCTTTACAAGAAGTTGATGATTCTTCTTGTTGTCAGTGAGGAAGGACCATGTTAGGGTTTTATGGACTTGGATTCCTGATACTTTGGATATATGAATCCATGTGCATGTGGCTTGAGTAATCTGTGGGTCAAATCTTCTGTTCTTTATGATAAGCCTGATGCTTTGTTGTTTGATAGGACTACACCGTCGCTTCTAGTATTACTGCTCTTGTTCTCATTACTTGTTTTTAATTTTGAGTAATTGGTTTGAAGTGAAATATTCTGAGATGCAAATGATATGAGTAGGATATGACGATCATGATTATCTAACTGGGTATGATTAAAATAATTTTCTTGCAAAAACAAAGAATTTGCTACAGTTAAATCAAAAGAAAATTTTTAAAAAAATCTAGAGGTTGTTGTGGCTACTTAGTGAACCTGTAGCTTGCTATCTATTTTTTATATTCTTGATTAGCCTTATTCACCATAGCTAATTTGGAGTTTATAACTGTATGAACTTAGAAAAGGATACTATGGTTTCTTGGCTAAATAGAGACAATACCAAATTGTTTTTGTGCTACATTTAGGATCTAAATATATTTCCTTTTCTAGTTCCTCACCATCTTATGTCTAGTATTTTAGCCATTTATTTGGTACCAAAACAAGATTAGTTTTCAGGATGCCTTTCAAGGAATAAATTGGTGCCTTAATTCTGAACATAGTTGGTGTAAGGAAGACTCCTTGTATATAAAATTTAAAGTAATTTAATTATATTAATAAACTTTAGCAATTGTAAAACCAAAAATGAAGTTACTGAAGAGTCAAATATTCTAAGCACATGGTCATTTGGAACAATCCCAATTTGCTATCTAACAGTGTTTTCAAGAGTGGGGATGCTGCAGAAAAGGATAGTGAGGAGTATAGAGGAATTAAGATATTGTTGAATTGGAAATTGTGGGGGAGGAGATCAAAAGAGAGACCACTGAATGGTAAAGTTTTGAAGTGAATTGGCATCTCTCATGTTCCATAGAAATTACTTCTTGGATTTCACTTGGTTCTAATTTAGTGTCCCACCTGGTTCTAACTTTGTGCCTTCCATCTAATTGACAATTTTCAAATATCTCATGCTAGATCCATATATATTTTGTCCAAAATTTCACATGCTCTCATACATTGAGGTAGACCCCAGCATCAAAGGTAGTTGATAGCAAATAAAGTTTGCTTGGTGTTTGATTGTTCCTTTTTGCCTTGTTATGAAGACTTCATCATGTGCATTATTTGTTGAAAATTTCGCTAAAAAAAATTGTGTAAAAAATTTGGAAACTCCTGCTACTGGTATTTTCAGGAACTATAAGGGCTCTAAACTCATTGTTGATTTGCAAGTTATGACTGTTCCTTGGATTGGTGGAGCCTGGGCTATATGTTCTGAGGAATGGTAATCATTAGTTATTATTTTAGTCATTATTTTGTTTAAGTTTTGGTTTTTCTTTCTTTTCTACATGTTCTTGTTTTTGTTATTGTATATTAAGAGTAATGAGAAAAAGTTACTGTTTAAAGAATACTTTACAATTGTTAAATAACAGACTGCAATCTGTCATGCAATCTTGCAGAAATAAGTTAAAGGGTATTGCACATGAAAATGATAACATTAGTTTGAGCTACGCCGAACAGAACAGTTGGTTTGTAGATGGAGGGCATTTATGTCATTAAGAATTATATTTTTATGAAAAATGAGATTTCGAGAGAGAGGTAACTCTAAGGGTTAGATTGGCCAGTTCAGAAATGACAAGCGTATTTATTCACCAATCTAAGTTTATAATCTAATGTACACCTTACTCAAGATCAATTCATGCATATTGTTTTTGCACATTAAAAATTCAAACTTTCTGATAATTTTACCAAATTAATGACATATAGATCTAAGATTTCAAAACCTTTGTTTTTTTTTTTTAGGGGGGGTAGAAATGATTCATTACCTAACATAAATTAATAATACCAAATTAATGACACATGGATCTAAGATTTTAACTAACCAAAGTTACATCACAAGCCAAAGCAATGCAATTACTGACTTTTGAAAAGATTAAATATGATTAATTTAAGGTATTAAAATTATGACTAATGATTAATAGCATGTTAATCAACCTCAATTAGAGAATCAAAATCAAGGGCAAAGGCGAAATTGAAGAGCGAACGATAGGGTGTTTGATTTTAACCAACCAAATTACCTCATATGAGATAGCACGTCGTCGGTTCTTCATTTTCTACATTCTTTTCGTAGCCAGAGCGAGGAAGCAAAAGATAGCAAACCAACGGTCAAATTGTAATTGTAATTAAAATTGAAACATTAGGACATTATATTTATTGCATTGGTTCTAACATGACGTGTGCGCAAAGAACCTCTCTGGTAGCACTCCCTTGAGATTTTTGAAAATTTAAACGTAGCATCCCAGCATCTTAACGGCTACCTTTCTCCCTTTGGGTCGAGTATTGGAAAGCTTGTTGGGCATTGGTTTCTCACCGTTCAGGCCCGAATTGTGCCTGCATGGTTTTCCAGTTTAGTCTCTTTCCCTTTGGGTTGGGTATTGGAAAGATTTTTGGGTTGAGTTCTTCCCCATCAGGCCGAATCCAAGCCTGCATTCTTTTTCAGTTCAGCCTCTCTCCCTTTAGGTGAAGTAATAGTGAAAAGATTTGTAAGCTTTGATTTCTCTTCCTTTAGGCCTAATCCGACCCAATCTGAGCCTGCATGATTTTTCAGTTCAGCCTTTCTCCCTTTGATTAAGTAGTGGAAAGATTTTTGGGCTTTAATTTCTTTTCCTTTAGGCCCAATCTGGGTCTGCATGGTTTTCCAATTCAACCTCTCTCCCTTTGGGCCAGGTACTAAAAAGATTTTGGGTTTTGGCCCAATCTGGGCTTGAATGGTTTTCCAATTCAACCCTTATCTGTTTAGGTCAGGTATTAAAAAGATTTTTGAGTTTTGGTTTCTCTCCCTTCAGGCTCAATCCCAGGATGCATGGTTTTCCAATTCAATTGTATTGTTTCATCAACAAAACCCATATTATTGATCCAATCCATTTAATTATTGGTGGATTTGGGCTTTGATTTCTCTTCATCTAGGCCTAATTCGGGTCTGCATGGTTGTCCAATTCAACATCTCCCCTTTTAGGTTGGGTACTGAAAAGATTTTTGGGCTTTGGCCTAATTCAAGCCTACATGGTTTTCCAATTCAACCTCTCTCTCTTTGGGTCGAGTACTGAAAAGATTTTTGAGTTTTGATTTCTCCCCCTCCCGGTCCAATTACGGCCACATGGTTTTTCAATTCAATTGTATTATTTCATCAACAAAACCCATTTTATTGATCGAATCGATTTAATTATAAATGGCTTTGAGGTTGAATGAGTTAACAAATAAAAGATGTATTGCTATTAAATAAATGACCATGCATACACTAATGATAAACGTTATATATTCTAATTAATTGTAAAATTTAATTTTGATCATGATTGTTCAAATTTTCTGTTGAAACCATATTGTTATTCTAAATTCAAAATGAATTTTTACTAGTGAGAAATGCTTAGTAATACATAATCAAAACAAAGTTACTAAAATACCAATAAAATCAAAAAATAAATAATTTTCAAAATAAAATAAAATAATTAAAATAAAATATGAAAATAAAAAATTTAACAAAATCAAGTGAATAATTATGAAAAAAAAGACAATAGTTAAAAAAAAAAAAACTCTTCATAGGGTAAGAAAATAAATTTTGTAAGAAAAAATAGTAAAAAATAAGTTAAATTAAAACATAAAAATAAAAAATGCATATTAGATAAATAATAAAGCATAATAAAACTCAAAGAAAATAAAAAATAATTGAAAACAAAATAAAAAAACACAAAAGATTAAAAAACTATTTGAAGGAAAATCAATGAAATAAAAATGAATATAATCAAATGTAATAAAATACAAAAAATTCAAAGAAAATTATAAAATAATTAAAAAATGCAGAAGATTATAAAAATTAAAAACAAAAAAGAAAAAAATGATTTAAGACTAATTTAAAATAATTTAAGAATAAAAAAGAAAATACAAAAGAATACATAACACAAAAAAGGAACAAAAATCAAAAAAGTTAAAAAATTTTAAGAAAGTAAAATAAAAATCTAAAAACCAAATAAACTTTTAAAAATCCAAGGAAAATAAAAGTTCTAAATGAAAATAATTGAAAAATATCAAAAATATCAAAAAATAAAAAAATAAAATAATATTTTTAAAAGAAACTCAATAACTAAATAAGGAAAGTCAGGAAAAAATCTAACAAGATCAAGGCATCACATATAATAATAATAATAATAAAGATTTGCAAAGCAAGAAAATAGATTTTATTAAAAACTTAGTAAAAAATAAAATAAAATATATCAAAAAAATAATAAAAAAGAAAATAAAAGAATTTAAAATAATATAATATAATATAATATAAACCAAAAAAATTAAAGAAATTAGAAAAATAGAAAAACTTAAAAACTTTTAAAGAATGAGAAATAATAATGTGAAATAATTTAAAACATTTTTTATTTGTATTGATCTTTCAAAAAATATAATGAATCAAAAATTAAAAAATTAAAGATTATTATAAAAATATAAAAGTATTTAAAATAAATGAATAAAAGTATGTAAAAGTAAACTAAAATTTTAAAAAAATAAATAAAAATAAAAAATAACAAAAAGCCAAACACCAAATAAACCAACAAAATTGCAACCACTGGTGAAGTTTATTATTTATTATTTTGCCAAATTAAAATAGTTAAAGATGATAATAACAAAAATTATCTGTCTTCAAAATTTATATTTTTAATGGAGAAATTAAGGAAAGGTAGGATCACTTCAAGTAGATCTATAATTTAAAATGACACTTTTTTTTTTGAAGTTAAGAGAGAGATGAGAAAAAATAATATAAAATTAGTTTTTCAATAATTGTAAAAATATTATAAAAAATTTGTTTATAAAATTCAAAAAAATATAGAATTAAAAAATTAAAAAATTCAAAAAAACAAAATACAAAAAAGAAAAGACTGAAAATTTCTAAAAAACCTAATAAAGCAAAAAAAAAATTGACAAATAAAATTACTAAAAGAAAATAAGTGAAAAAGACTAAAACTGCACAACAAAATCAAATAACAAAAAAATTGTTTTGATTTGGAATGATCTTTTAAAGAAAAATGTAATGCAAATACAATAAATCAAATAACAAAAAAAAATTAAATGATTAAATAAATAAAAAACAAAATAATGAAATACTTAAAAATAAAAATGAGAGAAAATAATATAAAATAATTTAAAACAATTTTGATTTGGAATGATCTTTTAAAGAAAAATGTAATACAAACATAATAAATCAAACATTAAAAAATTAGAAATAGAATACAAATATAAAAATAAAATAAAATAAAATAAAATAAATAAAAATATGTAAAAAAATAAAGTTAAATTAAAAAAGTAAATAGAAAATAAACAGTCACAAAAAGTAAAATCCAATAAACTAATAAAATTGCAACAACTTGATGAGATCTAATACTTATTATTTTATTAAATTAAAAAAGTAAAAATGATAAAAATTTTAAAAAAAATTAAAATTAAAATGTAAAAAATTGAAAATAAAAAAATCTTCGAAAACTAAATAAACTAAAAAAAATCCAAAAACATAATTCACTAAAAGAAAATAAGTGAAAAAATTAAAAATATATAACAAAATAAAAAATTTTAAAAATCCAAAATAACTAAAAGTAAATAAGAAAAATATAAAAAAAATTCAACCAAATCAATACCATATATATATAAGCAATAGTAAAGAAACAAAACTCTTGGCAAAGTAAGAAAATAGAATTTATTGGAAAGAGTATTAAAAAATATGTCAAAAAAATCATGAAAAGTAAAGAAATCATTTAAAATGTTATAAAATCCAAAAATTCAGAGAAGTTAAATAAAGTAATTAGAAAAGAAAAAACATAGATTAGAAAACATAAAATATGAGAAATGAAAAAAATAATTTAAAATAATTTAAAAAAATTCATGAATAAAATATTTAAGAAAATTTTAATTTGTATTGATCTTTTAAAAAATATAATAAAAATACAATAGATCAAACAATAAAAAATAAAAAATACAATAAAACATAAGAAGTATCTAAAATAAATAAACAAAAATATATATAATTAAAATAAAATAAAAAAATTAGAAAAGTAACAAAAAGCTAAAAACCAAATAAACTAACAAAATTATAACCATTTTGTGAGGTTTAATATTTTTTATTTTATTTTTACTAAAAGAAAATAAGTAAAAAAACTAAAAATAACCAAAAAATAAACATATATACAAATATTTTTTAAGTAATTAAAAGTAAATGAAAAATAAAAGAAAATCCAATAAAAAATAAGACAATACATATGAAAAAAAAAAAGCAATAGTAAAGAAATAAAGTTCGTAAACTCACATTCAAAAATAAAAAAATAATGAAAATAAAAAAGAAACAAAAAAATCATTAAAACTAATGTAATAGAGAAAATAAGAAAAAATAAAATAAAATAAAAAATATGTAAATCAAAAATAATAATATCAAAAAAATAATTTTTATGAAAAAAAAAACATGAGGATTTTCTAAGACAAACCACGTATCCTAGTACTACTCTGGAGTTTTAATGGGATTTGATTAGTGTTGAAATGATGGCATCTAAAAATTAAAAAAATATTAAATAAAAAATAAAAATTATTAAAAACATAATTAAAATAACATAAAATAAAAAATCATCAAAAGATAAAAAATAATAATAAAAAAATTAAATTAAAGTAATAAAATTTAAAAATATTTATTATTAAAAAAAGATATAACACCGAGATTTTCAAGAAAGGACCATTCACCTGACTACTACTTCAACTAAATTCGCTTAACTTTGGTATTAGTATTAGTACAAGCAACCCAAAACAATCCAAAAAAATGTGAAAAATAAAAATTAAAAATTAAAAAAATCATTAAAATAACATAATGACAAAAAATGTAAAAAAAATAAAAACTAAATAACACGAAAGATTATCCAATCCTAGAAAAAAAGGAACTAACTAACAATAATATTATGCCCAAAAGCACATATATCTTGCTTACTTAGAAAACTATGGTTTCATAAGATAATGCCACAGCAGCTAGTAGGATCAGTGAAGCCAGCAATGATACACTAGCTACACGGTTTTCCTGATTATGTTACCTTCATCACAGCATAAAAGCAAGGAATTTAAGAACAAAGAAACAAACAACATCAATTTGGTCATGGACATAATTTTGCTACACTTATTTGTAAGAAACCGCACACATGCGTGCACTCAGGCACACAGACAAAAAAAAAAAAAATCTCCTATGGCCATGTAAATAATTAAGCTAACAAGTAATCAAATGACCTTTTAACCTTTGAAACAGCATCTATACAACTGTGTTTTATTTCGCAACTCCAGAGCACAAGGAAATACCATTGCAATTTTTGAAGGTTATCTTTGAGTATCCAAAATCACATATCTGCTACCATCTAGCAAGGTATAAAGATTTTCCATTTTCATGTAGACTGTATCTAGTTAAACATCAACTTCCCATAGGTTTAACAAGCAATATATGCACACCACTCAAATAACCCACCATACCGTTAGTCTAAGTGCGGAAGTATTTCTTAGGAGTTGAGATAGAGCGAGAAGAGAAAGCATACTAATGCAACGATAACAAAAGTTGATACTGTGATAATGGCGAATTACCTTATGAATCAACTTACTATAAAGAATCAAGAGGATGGCAAGGATCCAAACTATGATAATGGAGCCAATTATCCATTTGTTTTTGTTCATCCTTCTTCACATGGCTATGTTGATTTTCTTGCTTTTGCTAATATTTTCATCTATCTCATGAAGCTGCATAGTAAAGTAATAATATCTAAATATTGAAACTTGACCTCTAATTATAATAACTACATTGTATCAACTATGAGTGATGAGGATAAGGCACAAACATAAAAGCCTTCATTATATCCAAGTGAAAAGAAAATTTTGATCAAAGAATAGAGTAATATACGGTGAGAAAGATGTAAAAGAAGATCACTTCTCTACCTTCCTCACTCTTTCATCCTATCAAATTATTCTCTTTCTCATGAATCACGGTTCATGAGAAAGATAATCAAACTTTCATTATTGATTATTCTAATATTAAACAAAACCGAAATATGAATGTTCATTAAAATCTGGGCATCCAAATGCTATATCATGGAAGAGGAAAAGAAAAAGAGAAGACAAAAGAAAGAAAGAAATTATAAGAACACATATCAACAAAAATTAAAAATTAAAAATTAGAGAAGATCAAATTTCAATGTTTTAGCAATGACAAGAGGCTAAAAACTCTAACATTAGCAACAAAACGATGATGTATTAAGATTTTAAACACTAGAAATTGAAAGAAGAATCTCCTTCCAATAAGCTTAAATAAGGTGATGAAATTAAACTAACTTTTAAGTATAGTTGTCTCAGGTACCATGCATGGACACACTAAAAGCATTGAGATGAGAAACATACCCATCGTGAAATGATCTGGACCAATTCATTTCTAGATTTTTGCTTGAGCAAGACCAAGAAAGATGCAAGAGCTTTCTACATAAAGCAAGGAATACTTATTGTATCATTTATGAACAAATCTAAATGTGTAAAGCAATAAGAAGTAGTAAAAGTAGTTGGTTCTAAGCTACTCACTGATAATGGAAGAATTAAGAAAATTCCATTTTTATGCAGATTGTGTATAGCTAAAAATCAAGTTCCATCAGATTTTAAGTAACATAAGAACACTACTCAAATTACCCATTATATCACTAGTCTAAGACTGGGAGCTAACATAAAGCTATAGTATGGTTGAGAAAGCACACCATGCAGTGATAATATAAGTTGATATTGCATAGCTAGCAATCGATTCAAGAAACAACAAACATGCCCAAGATGAAGTAATAAAACATCAGATGATAACAAGCTCATGAATAATCAAAATATTCATAAAATAATTACCATCGTGCAAGATCCTTCCTTGATCATTGTCTCTATTCTACATCATAGAAGTAAACCTCAAAAGGTAAGATAAGAATCTAAGACTTGTTTTAATAGATAAGGAAATTCATGGAATACCAACATTTTCGAACAATCATGATCTCAACAACACAAAAACTAGCATGATCTTCTAATTTTTTATATTTATTAGTCAGTCTACCCTCTACCTAGATAATTGTTTTGAATAAAAAAAAAGAGCCCAATTCATGAGAAAATAGAAAAAAAGAAACTTAGCATTTTGAAATCAGACCTGCCAGATGAACATTTGGATCCCACCCCTCAAGGAAAAGAGTTCTTCTTCCCTACTTGTCGACGTCGATAATGGAAATAATGGTTGCGAGGCATTAACAATACCAGTAATCAAAGAGGACATGAGGGAAATGTGTTCCCGAACCCCATGGTCTTGAACAGAACCGGAGCATAAAAGATGAAGAGGTTCATGCCTTTGAGCTGCTGGAAGAAGGGGATAAAGAAGGCGCAAGTGAGCTGCAGCCTGTATTTCCTCTTAAACAAATTTAACCATGGATGCTTGACCTCCTTCGAAGCTTCACTGGCAACGACCAAGTCGTTGAACTCCTCGTCGACATTGGGAATGCCACGAATTTTGATGAGTAGCTGGCCTCGTCGTTATGGCCATGTTCGATCAATGAGTTTATGTCTCAGAGAGATCGAAGGCGTCGATGATGATGGTAAGAGCGAGGATGAAGGCACCTCTAAAATTTTCAGTTATGCAATTTACAGTATAAGCATCCAACGGTCACATTAGCGTTCCAAGTTTGAATTTTGAAAAGCAACATAACTAGATTCGTCCAGCCTTTTCCATAAACTTTTTGTCTATGAAGCAGAGGTCCAAAAACTCTGTTCATTGAGTGATAATTTATGCCAAACTGGTCAGGATCTAATGACTTAAAGAAAGATGACCATGGATAATAATGAATCTGCCTGAACTTTATACACAGTGAATAGCCCTATTCCTATAATTACGAACCAGTTGAGAGTTAAAACCGTGTTGCTTTCATCAATTCTGGAACTGAAGCTTGCAATTTCACTATCTACAGAGCAAAGATAGAGAACGTTAAAAAATTTAAAAAATATTTAATTTTATAAAAAATATTTAAAATTAAAAAATTAAAAAATATTTTAAAATTAAAAAATTTCACACAAAAATTGAAGATTGTAGTATAAATAAAAATCATAAAGTTGCAAGTATATTTAAAAATATTTTGATTTGTGTTGGTGTTTTAAAATAATAAAAATATAATAAATCAAAAATTTTTTAAATAAAATTTAAAAAACTTAATACAATGGACAAATTTTAAAGAAAAATATGAAAACAATATCAAAAAATAAATTAAATTAAATTAGAAAAATAAAATAAAACTCATAACAACACAAAAAAAGCTAAAAAAATTTATAAAAAACAAAATTAAGACAATACATATAAAATAAAAAAGATAATAATAAAGAAATAAAACTCTTTACAAAGCAAAAAAGAAAATAGATTTTGTTGTAAAAAAAGTAAAAAATATAATATAATAGAAAAATAAAAGAAAAGAAAAAATATAAAAAATTCATGTAAATGAAAAAGAAAAAATCAAAGAAAATAAATTAAAACCTAAAAAATTTGAAACTAAAATATAATTGGAAAAAACAAAAATTTTAGAAATTTTAAAAATGAAAATGACAAAAATAATTTAAAATAATTCAAAATAACATAACATTCTATTAAAATTTAAAAAATAATTTTAATTTGCATTGATCTTTTGAAAAAATGTGCAATAAAACACAATAAATAAAATTTTAAAAAATATAAATATAATAAAATGCAAAAGTATTTAAAATAAATTTATATAAAAATAAAATAAAATTCAAAAATTAAATAAAAATAAGTAGTAATACAAAGCTAAAAACCAAATAAACTAACAAAATTGCAACTACTTCATGAGATTTAATATTTTTAATTTTATTGAATTAAATATAAAAATATAAAAATTTATTTAAAATCAAATAAACTAAATTAAAATATTGTAAAATATAATAAAAATAAAAATTTATAAAATTATTTAATCATAAAAAATTAAAAATAAATAATAATAATAATAAATATTGAATAAAATAAAATAAAATAACTGAAAACCAAATAAACTAAAAATATCCAAGAAAGAAGTTACTAAAAGAAAATAAGTGAAATAAACCAAAAACTCCCAGAAATAAACAAATAAATGCAAGAAGAAATTATAAAATAAATAGAAAATATGTAAAAAAAAATTCAATCAAAGCAAGAAAATAGATTTTGTTAGAAAAAATAGTAGAAAATAAAATGAAATATTAAATTAAAATAGAGATATGTCAAGTAAAATTATTTAAAAAATTTATTAGCATATAAATAGAGAAAAATAAAATGTAAAAAATCCAAAAATTCAAAGAAAATAAATAAAGAAAAAAATACACAAAAGACAAAAAAAACTTTAAACATGAAAAATAAGAAAAAATAATATAAAATAATTTACAATTCAAAACTCTTGATATCCAAACTCTACTTTCATTGGAATTTAAAAATCAGATGCATCGATGTTAGTTACAACCTGCATATTTTCTATCACTCTAAGAAAAGGAGCAAAAAAAAGGGTTTGATAATGAAAAATTGGATTTTTTAGAAACTTAATGAACTTGCCTCAGTTATATTTGAAGTCTTCTCGAACTGCCACTAGAGTACTCTTTCCTTGAGCAGCACCTCTAAGGTTAGGAGGTAGCTCAAGATCAGGAGTTAAGATAAAGTTGAGTGTTTTCTTAGATCAAGATTAACCCAAGGTTGAGAGGCAGCTTAAGGTTGGGCTCAAGGTCGGGAGTTAAGGCTAAGGTCAAGAGTTTTCTCAAATCAAGAGTAACTAAAGGATAGAAGTTAACACAAAGTCAAGAATTCTTCAAGATCAGGATTAAGCAAAGCTTAGATTTTCTCAAGGTTAGGATTTGCCTAGATCTAGGCTCAGAGCGAAGATCAAGATTATAATTTTTTATCATTTAGTTTAAATCAAGGATTTTCTTTTTCAAGTCCATAATTAAGATTTTTTTCATAATCTAGATTTAAAATTCAAACCTCAAGATTGGGGAATCAGAGTCTACCATGAGAGAGAAGAATACCTTTAGGAAAGAGAGAGAAGCGAGAGTTGAAATACAGGAAACTCACAATGAATCAAAGCAAAGCCTTGCATTCTTTTCCTCATTATGAAACTTCCACTCCTATTCATACTTGACTGTTGTGTACAACTGGTGCTTTTGTTGCATGATTGCACTCGTACTTCTTGTGCTACAGGGAAAAGGGAGGGGGAATGTGAACTACGCTGTAACATTATTTTGTTTTTAATATAGTTGTGCAATGCACAATTTTGTTGCATGATCCTTTTCTTAATTACTAAATTACCCTTTTTCTTTAATTACTAAATTATTTTTTATCCAATAAATTAATACTTAGATATTAATTTATTAAGTAAAAAATAATTTGGTAATTAAATAAAAGGAAAGAAGAAAATGAGTAAGATTATTAATAATAATTATAGTTGATTGATTATCTTGTTATAATATTATATAAATGAGTAATTATTAATCGTAAAAACATTTTGAGAAAAAATAATTAGGGAAAAGATAATAATTGGGGAAAGGACTAACATGGTTGCATATTCAATAAGAATATCTTATTATTTTATACAAAGAGGCTAATGCATAATTAATGTTCTAAGGCCATTTTTGTTTTTTTTAGAAAAAAAATTAGCAAGCTTTGACATTAATATATTATTCAAGATTTGATTAGCAAGGGTGGTGTCCGTGTGATAAATAAATAAATTATGGCTAACGCATTAGTGAAACTTATAGAAAAGTCATTTAGATTATATAATTCATCACAGTTTGATTAAGCTAAGCACATGAAAAGAACTCACATAGATCCAACATTGATAATTGATTTTATTTTATTTTTTGTATTTTTCTCTGAAGAAAAGATTATTATTATAGTTAGTAGATAGAGTGGAATATGAATTAGACATCTAATTTAATATACAAACTTAATGAATGGAAGAACTTTTTAATTTATAAAATTAAAAGTTTTTGACAATAAGACTCTTGAGAATTCAAGCTCCTAATATTTTTATTACTAATTTGAAAAAAAATACTTCATAATATAGATATTTGATGAGATATTAAATAATAAATAAATTATTTTTATTTCACTGTTAAAAATTTTAGACATTTAATTTGATAAATTAACTTATTTGTTACTTATGAAATTTAATTTAATAAAATAAAACAAATATCTAATGTACACCCTACTCAAGATAAATTCATGCATATTATTTTGCAAATTAAAAATTCAAACTTTTTGAAAATTTTACCAAATTAATGACACATCGATCTAAGATTTCAAAATCTTTTCTTTTTTTTTTTTTTGGCCAGAAATGATACATTACCTAACATACATAACATTGTTATGAAACATAATAATCCTTTTTGACATTTGGTCCATTTAACTACATCATACTCATATGGTCCAGCATTTTGAAAGTAACAAACAGCTTAGTTTCAATTAATCAAATTTATACCACAGGCAAAAGCATAGAAATAGTTATACTATCAAGCTACTAATAACTTGGTTTCAACCAACAAAGGTTGCACCACAAGCCAAGGCAATATAATTACTGACTTTTGCAAAGATTAAATATGATTAATATGAGGTATTAAAACCATGAAAAATGATTAATAACATCTTAAGCAACCTCAATTAAAGAATTAAGATCAAGGTAAAGGCGAAATTGAAGAGCAAACGATAGGGTTTTGCCAATTATATCATCATCTACAATCAAAAGTTATTCAGAATTAATAATAATATTGGCTCTTCTGATCACAAACAATCTGAAATTCTGAATAGCAAAGTGACAGAGAAAAGAAAAGTGTAGTTATGAACATAATATGTAAAGAGGAGAAAAAAAAAAATAAGGAAAAAGAATAACAAGGGACACTGGTTTCTTAACAGGGCATATGCCCAAGAGTAAACAAACAACAAAGGCACTAAAAGTAATCAAGAATAACGTGGCCGAAGAATGAAAGCTTCCCAATCTTTTTCAGTCCTTTTACTAAAACTGGAAGTGCACCTCAATTGATTCGGCCTGTTTGGAAAGACTCGTCATCCAGACAATGGACTAGACTTGTCTTTCTGTAAGCTAGATCGGCAGAGCTCTTCAATATGTTTCATGACCTCAGCCATTAAAGGTCGCTTGTCTGGGTATTGAGTTGTGCAGTTAATTGCGAGTTGTAAGAGCTGAACCATGTCGTCCTCAACAGTTTGATACCTAGCAAGCTCGAGATCAAAAACCTCAGCTGTCCACTCCTGCTCAACCACGTATTGAACCCATCCAGGGAGGTCTACTCCTTCCTCATTCAACTGGGCGTGGGTGGGTGACTTCCCCGTAAGTAACTCCAGAAGCAGTACACCGAAGCTGTAAACATCAGCTTTCTGGGATACTTCGCGATCACCAGTGACCTCCGGGCCACGGTAGCCATTAACACGGTTGGCAGTGGAGGTGGGGATGACAAATTGTGCAAGACAAAAGTCAGAAACTCGGGCTTCCTAGGATTCAGAGAGGTGGATATTTGATGACTTGATGTTTCCATGTGATGTTGCAGGGCCTTGGGAGTGGATTTAAGTAATTGCTCTGGCAGCTCCAAGGGCAATAGTAGCCCTGGTTTCCCGATTCAATGGAGTCCTACAAGCACCCTTGTTTCCTGCATGTGGCTAAAATGCAAAGAAACAGAATGATGAGAAGGCTTTCTCATCTCTAAGTTTTCTTGTTTATTCTTATTGATCTTAGCTTCCTTTCTGATCGTTTACGTAAATAACAACACAAGAAAGATTCATGCTAAAGAGGCATTATCAGTCTCCAATCATAATCCACCAAGAAATTAACATATATAATTGAAACAACTGATGTGCCAACATAAAGAATACTATATACAAAGAAAGAAAATTGAAACTTGTGAAATTAGATTGGGTAATTTGATCAATGAGGGACGGAGATGGGTACTCAGTCCTAAAGCTAATATGTATCACCCCACTCAAAACTAATTAATTTGGTTTAGATTCATAAATGAGTAATTAGCAGATGAGTTGACTGATTAGAAACAAATAAATTGTGAAAATAATAGCAGATCAAGATCACCTAACTTTTATTTCAGTATTTAATGGTTATATTTCCATAAATTTATTAGAGTTTAGTGAGTGACAAATAAAATGAAGTCACTAAATTTGATGGTCCAGTGATGCTTCATGTTTGCTGGACTAACTCTATATATATTACGAAAGAGAGGATTATCTTGTTGTAATATCATATAAAATTAGCTCTTTTTAACTTCAAAAACTTACTCAAAAAGCTCTAATTGCAATCATTTTCATTGCGGTAAAGTTTGCTTCTTATGAAATTATTTTGATCAATTAATCCTTATATGATAATTTCATATATCTAACTCTCTGCATTTTAAATAAAATGCATCAATTATTTCATAGTCCAATTAAATGTAACATCAATTTCTTCCTTCATTTAGGGATAGTGATGTTTCTTAATAACGGAACAAGAATAAAATACAGTAGGAGCATAATATTCAAGTTAATAGGGAATTAAGCAAGAACAAAGAAAAGGAACATAAAAGGGTAACATTTCATGGCATATGCGCTAGAAACTGAATATGGTGTTGACCCAAATCTGATAGGAGTGCAAACTTAAGATGAGATATGTTTACTTTTATAAGCTGGAGGCAGCTAATTTCTGGGTCTACTAGGCCTTAAGTGCAGGCTCTGATATGTCAAATATCAACTGAACCCCAAGAAAATGATATCTTATCTCGTTGATATTGGAAGTGAAAACATAGGAAATGCACCCATAGTAAATTTTATGGTGAACTTAAAATTTGACAGGATGAATCTAGAAGCTAAATGGCAATGCTAAAAATTTACTGTTTGTTTTTGTTTTTGAAATTTTTGGTTTTCCATGTGATTGATCTTAAAACTCAGTTGAGGTACTACGAGAATGTGAAGACTTTGTTGGGAGACAGGTTAGGCAATGATGAAGCAGAGATGAGAAGATCAGGAGTTGTCTACTTGTTCAACATTGGAAGCAATGACTACATGACCCCTTTCTTGACCAATTTCACTATGCTAAACTCACCCAACTCTCAATAATTTAGGATGGTAGTTGGCAACCTGGCAACAATTATGGAAGTAAGCATTGGCAACCCTTTTGAATCTTTGATTGATTTTCTTTTATTTATTGATTTTTTGAGCAACCAAACAGCATTGACTACTATTGCAACCCTTTATATGGTCAGTAGTGTTCTCTTAATTAAGCTATAAAGGAGTTGCTAGTTTGATGAATTTATTGACTCAAATGAGTTACTTTACTAATTCACTATGCAGGAAATATATGAAATAAGGGGCAGAAAATTTACAATCATCAGCTTGCTAGATCTAGGTTGTTTTTCGGGTATGACAATACTGAAACCAGAAAACAAAAAAAGGTGGTTGAAAAAAGTTGCATCGCTAACAAAGTTACATAACAAAGCTCTAATCAAACTACTCCCTGAACTAGAGAAGCAATTACAAGGCTTCAAATATTCCATCTTTGACTTGAACTGCAACATCAAAGAAAAAATGATTCATCGCTCTAATATGCTCAGGCCGCTCTGCCTAATATTTCCTTCTTTTTTTTGTGTGTGTGTTTGTTTTTAATTGTTGGCTCTAACACTTGTGATGACTAAAGCTTGCAAGCTATTTTATGTCATTAAGTTTCAAGGAAGGAAAGGTTGCATTCTGCTGGACAGGGCAGTTTAGAGGAGTTTTCAGCTGTGGAGGAAAGATCCTAGTGAAGGAGTTTGAGTTATATGAGAACCCAACTGAATTTATGTTGCTTTTAGAAGATTGGTGTTGAAAGAGAGAGCTTGGAGATGAGTTGCAATGTTATAATTGTAATCCCTCTAAGTTACTAAAATATTTGGACTGTAAATGAATATTACCATATAGAAGCCATTATTTTTGTTCTTTTTTTAGGTATTTTTATTTTTCCATAGCTTTTGTAAATGATTGATGATGGGCCAGTTGTTGATGTAAATGGTAGATCTGAGAGGTCTTTGATAAAACATTTAAAGAAACAGTTTTATTCATTAAATCTCATGCAAAATGAAGATAGTGTATTTTCACTACCTTTAAATGCTTGTCCTAACCCTTGATTCAAGATTGTATAAAGCCTAAGGAGCAGTAACTTGATGCAGTGAGAAAGGATGTGCATTAAGTATGGATAGATGTAGATCCAAACTTGATGCACTGTTTTTATATTACTATTCAATGTCAATTTAAATGTTTTATTAAATAAAGCTTTGAAAAAATTACAAGATCCACATAGCCAATGTTCGCATTCTTGGAACTTGGGGAGGGAGGGAGGTTTGACAAATTTACATAAGTGGAGATGGGTGCAGTGCACTTGTAAAACAAAAGCAATTTGGTACTAGGCATACACAAGAGTTGCATATTTATGATAGCAACAAGTGTGGAAGGTTTAATAAAAAAGGAAGAAGGAAAATGGGAAGAAGGGAAGAAGGGAAGAAAGATATAAGTGTACTAATTAATGGATTTGAGAAAAAAAATAATGAACTATCCAACTGAGGCACTGCTCACATCAAGAGGACAGAGCAAGCAGTGGTGCAGACTTTTCAACTTCTCAATCAAATACTCTATGCCACTCTGGCTATTATAAATCTTGCACATAACACACTAACTTCCCAAAAAACTCATTTCTTTTTACCAACTGCAAGCTATTAAATCATACACATAACATGAATGATAATATGCCCAGCACATAAGCATAATTCAAGATGAACAACCAATATCTTAATTACTGGCAATTAAGATAATAGTCTATGCTGCCAAGGATGAATACAGAAAAAGAAAATAGATAAATATCAGGAGTTATATTTGCCAATTATTGATAGAAACAAGTAATAATCAACTCAATCGATATTCCAACACCGAGAACAGAAAATTAGAGCGCAGAATCATAAAACACTAATGATTAATTCTTCATCCTTTTTGAAAGCAAATCAATCTATGATGTGTTTCACCTGTAAAAGGTTTAAGATTATTCATTTTTTTTGGATAAAAATTTTTAAAGACTATTCTATTGACATAATGAGGTAGACAAGAAAAAATTCAAAATATAAATATAGTAAAATAACATATATACATACTCTTCAAATACAACTAAGATATCATAAAAGATTTGTAGGAACATATTTCAGATTCAAAAAAATAACCAAAAAAATGATAAATAATTACTTACCACATTTTCTTCATCATGGTCATTTTGATCATTTTTAAATACGTAGAAAAGAGGTGCCAAAATATCATTCATCCCCTAAACATATTGGATACCTGGATTTAACTTTGCAAATACAAACAATATGCTCTTCAAAGCCTCTTAAGAGATAAAAAGCACACATTAGTTAGCCACATCACTCAAGTATGAATTAATATTCAAACCAGAAGCAAAAGGTAAATTTGATTAGATTTTGCAAATGATGATTGTCCAAAGAAAAAGTGCATGTCAGGATGAGTGCGCTTTACATCTCGATCAATCTGTTATATGATCTCTGTGCATGTCCTAGAGAATCCCGAAGTTGAGGTTAGAAATCTCACAAGAATGGCTTATACTTTCCTCCTAATACCATTATAATACAGAACCAACAGGACAGTACTTTCGCTAGTGATAATAACCAGTAACATCATTAGAACTCCCTACAACGGTAATGCCTAAAATAGTAATAGAACTACAGCTTCATCAAAATAAATATACAAAGTGTGCAAGCTTTGACCTAGGCAACCTTTATGCTTGTGATTAACAGCTTGGTTCAAACCCAAGCCTTAATTCTAATCAATATGGAGATATACACTGTCTACAGACAACAAAATGATAATCAAAACCAGGAAACCTTAAGGCCAAAAACTTAAGAATTACAGTAAGCAACAAATTCTTAGAACTCTTTCTTTAGCACTTCTTTGCTGGGAAATTATTCAAACTTAAGACCCAAGGCATCCCTTCTCATGTTACTTAAGTCAAGATCCATAAGTTTATGTAACATTTACCCCTTGTTTCTCCCTTCCTCAATATGAATAAGAAGAATTGTTCAAATGGCTACACTGACTAAAACAAGGCTAAAGCACAGTTTCATTTTCTTTTCAGCCTTAGGTTTCTAACAAGAAAAGTGTATCTCTTTATCATGTGATAAATTAAGAGAACTATGTACCCTGAATAACTTTAAAAAGCATAGGATTACTTATAACCATTAATCAATAGTCTTCACAATGATAATAGTATTAATATGGTGACTGCTTCAATACTACAATAATCCAGAAGGGTGAGCTTCACCAAACAACCCCAGTGGAATGGCTACAAGATTTCATAATAAGGATTATTGTTGAATGGGTTTAAGGCCTTCTGAGCAAAAACATGGCTACATTATTAACAGTGCTCAAGTCAAACAATGAGCTCATATCTTTTCCTTGTTAACTCCCTTTTTATCTTCATTAGCATGTCAGGGAACACTCAAAGACCTACCAGACAGAACTCAAAAAATACAATTTCATAGAATAGTAGCTTTGAGCAATTACATCTAAGTTACGACTTGTTTAACATATAAAAATAGTTGAAGTTCCACATACGGCCTCTCAAACTGATGCTCAAGTGTGCTCAATATGATACCTGGAAAAACTTATTCCAAAAACTGGTCTTCCCAAGGCTCAATGAATGGTCTTCCTGAGTTATTTCTGGCCTGCTTTCATATTTTGATTCATCATAGTGACACCTATTTGATTTATCCAACCTACAGCAAAGCTAAGTATAAGAATGAGCAACAAACATTTCAAAAAAGCTCTTGTAACTACTGATACAAATTTCTCTATTTTCACCCACAATTAATAAGAACCAATGGAATCCATTACTAATTCAGTTAGGATTTTACTCTTTCTCAACATCATTAGAACACATTAAAATTTAAACACTGTAAGGTGCCACCTGCAAAGAAATCACACGAATTTGTAAGGTCTCATCAGGCAACAGAGTTATTGTTGCAGATGGGATGAAAAGGCAACAGCAAGGCAAAAATCCTGTTAGGGATGCATATTAATTTGTCAAGCACAATGAAGGCAATAATGTTGTCAAAGAAGCAAGTTTGATTACATATTACAAGAAAGATTACCAAAATTGTAAGCTTCCACAGAAAATCATTCTATTTTACTAAGGATTACTACACCCACCTGATGATCAGAGATCCAGTACAACAGGAACCCTGATTGACAAACTTGAACCATATGGACTATTGAAAGTTGAGAAATTATTATCCAACCATAAATTTCATTCAACAAAGGATGTTAACAGAGAATACTTCACAACAAAGTGGTGAAATGAATTACTGAATGGAGATAAGATAGAAATTCAAGGACTTATCACACCTGGAATAGAGATAAGATCAGGACTTCCAGCCATAGATCTAAGCCATTGAATTCTACTTTTGCCCTCCTTTCTTCCACTATAAATGCCACGAATAACATATAAATTGGTGTGGAAACCCCTCCCCTCAGTCTCCAGCTTATAAAGACAAGGATCCTGAAATTAAACAAATATATATAATGAAATATAAGGATGACATTGACAGAATTGATGAGAAAATGATCACTTTCTCATACAGAGTAACCAAGCAACAGATCATTTTTCGAGAATGGAAGAGACAACAATAAAATCAAGTTAGCACAATGAGACTAGCTACACAAAGTTCTCTGGCCAAAAGGCTTACATTGATAAGAAATATAAAGTAGTTAAATTATATCAAACATTGTATCTTGATATGAAGAAAGATATTATGGATTTCAAGTGCTTCAACCTTCTTAAGAACAGAAATATTGCAAGATAGACAATGGCCATCATGTTTATAAATAGCATCGTGATTTCCATTATTACAAAAATACATGAAAACCCATTGAAAGTAACCCTAAATTATTTGATGTTAACATCATTGGACCAAATAAACCAGTAAAGTAGCAGCATGCAATGCTCCAATTCTACGAAATGTTAGGATCACTCCAGAAAATGAAACATAATATGCATAAAATGTAATGATTGATCTACTGCAGATTGAAAGAGGACACAACCATAACTGGTCAGTATTGTCCCATGGGATACACTAGAATTCTTCTGGTTTACAAAGGGCTAACATGACAATACAGGGGTTTTAGTCCAAACTGGCTCACTTGACCTCCTAGACGCATCAGTGACAATGCAGACACATTTCAACCATTGACCAATATCCTCTAGCCTACCTTCATAAGAGAAGGAATGCTGAAATGGCAATGGCTCAAAAGACTTCATATCTTCGACTTCTGTTGAACAATACTTGCGGCATCCCTTGTGTCAGAGATGTATGAAGTAAAAAGTAATTGCAGTAACTATATTTTCCTTGTCGGGATTAATATAAATATCTAATAACTCTCAACATAATCTACTTGAAACATAAAAAAGGTTAGTATTCAGCTCTCAAATAGAACTGGCGAGATGATAATTACAAATGTTAAATTTAAATGTCAATAAAATGAAAATACTGTCAGTGACGTAAACCATTAAAAGTAGTAGCATTTTCAAATGAAAAAAGAAAAAGCAAAAGCTTCTCTGCATATTTTGCATATCATAGCAATCCAGGAAAGAAAATTAGCTTCCCATCATGGTTGTAATTTTGACAGCTCATCTTCTTCACCAATTCAAACTTCAATTTTTTAGAACATTCTAGTAACATAAAGGGGCAAAAATTTTCAAAGTAATTTTATTACAGGAGCTTCAAAAAAAATAGCTTTATTAAGAAAACAATGTAGCAGTATCCCATTCTTACCAGGCAGAATAATGTCAATTGGCTATGACAATATGAGTTCTCTAACAACAGAATTTGAGCGAACTAATAGAATCATGTCAAGAGATCACAGGATTGTGACACTTAAAAATGTTAGTAGAACTTTTGGTGCTTTATAGACAATTTAGAAGGATAAAATGCATAAGTCCATAAGTATGAGAATACCAATATTAAACTGCTAAAGCAAAAAATCAAAATGAACTTTTTTTAAAATAAAAAATGAAGTACCATATATTATATATATTCAATACCAAAGGGATGCTACCCATGTACAAGTATAGTTTTTTGAATCAAAATGAACATTTGAAAATAAAAAGCATCTCTTGTACATAGTATATTTAATAAGGTTATGCAATTGCTAGGAGACTGTTTTATTATGTGCTATAATAGATATTACAAATTAATTAACAAAATGCACCACTATTTTGAGTAATGGCATAGATTGCTATGTTCAAGCCAAAATAATATCACTGTAAGAGAAGAGTAACGGATTTAAAAGAATGAGGGATCGCATTTTATGCTAAACACCATCAACAATTGGAACTTCTCTTTTAACCTTCAAGTTCTACAAAATTATTAACCCAAAATAAATTCTCAAGACAAGAGTTTGCCAGGAGTTCAGCTTGCAATGCTTGGGCACCCATCTTAGACCACACTTTTAAACCAAGAATCTTCACATCAAAGTAAGATTCAAGACCAGATGCTTGGTAGAATCACTAATAGTCCTTATTAGATAAGCTAGTTATCACCATTAAAAAAATTTAACTTAATTTCACTACAATATCACTTTAACTTGCACCAGTAGTCCAACCATAAATTTCATTCAACAAAGACATATCAATAGAGAATACTTCACAACAAAGTGGTGAAATGAATTGCTGAATTTCTAATAACTTAATCAATAAGATAAAAATTCAAGGATTTGTCACACATGTAATGGAGATAAGATCAGGAGTTCCAACCATAGATCTAAACCATTGAATTCTACTTTTGCCTTCCTTTCTTCCATTATAAATGTCACGAATAGCATATTAGTTGGTGTGGAAACCCTCCCTTCAATCTTTAATTTACCAATATGAAGAATTCCTAAAATTAAACAAATACATATATAATGAAACATAAGGACAATATCAACAAAATTGATGAGAAAATGATCCCTTTCTCATACAGAGTAACTAAGCATCAGATTACTTTTGGGGAATGAGAGAGACAACAATAAAATCAAATTAGCACAATGAGACCAGCTAAATAAGTTCTCTAGCCAAAAGGCTAATATTGATGAGAAATATAAACAATTAAACTGTATCAAAACTGTATCTTGATACGAAGAAAGACATTTGAGATTTCAACCACTTCAACTTTCTTCAGAACAAAAATATTACGAGATAGGAAATGATCATCATGTTTATAACTAGCATTGAGATTTCCATTATTACAAAAGCACATGAAAACCCATTGAATGCGAATCAATAATAGGTAAGAAATCAAAAAACTTTAAGCTAATTGAAAGTTTTGAGTAAGACTTAGGACTGGGAAATGCAGAGGACACAAACTATATGATACATTTTTTTTTATGCAGAACACAGTATTTGCTTCTTATAAGTGAGCAATCAATTTCAGAATGTCAAGGTAGCTAACAATAACAATAACTCATGACATAAAGAGTAGGTATCTGAGAATAAAAGCAATGGAAACAACTTGGTTTCCTAGAAATATTAACTAATTTATTTTTAATTCTGATGCTAGTGTAAAAGAATACCTTGCAGTCTGCCCTTGCTTCAAATTGATGAAAGTGGTGCGACATACTTGCCATTTGAGAAAACGTCGTGGTTGCCAAACATAAAGAACTTGCACTGAAATCCTTTTCACTATATTATAATTCTATTATGTTACCTTCAAGCACATACAATCAGTTGGTCTCATTAATCAGCTTAAAAACTTTCATGGAAATTTGCAATGAACCAACAAATTTACAAATGCATCAAACTAGCAAACCTAGATGATTCAATTATTTCTAAAATTATAATAAGAAATATTAGGAAACTGTTTCTATAGTTTAGACTCACGTGTTCATGATTGATAGACAACATTTCGGGAAGTCCAAAATTTGAATACAATCTATGTGCCCTTTTTAACTGATAGGCATGAATAAACTGGAAACACGATCATCAAAAAAGAAATAGTGGTTAAATGCCACATAATAGATTTCTTTGGAAAAAGTAATAGGTAAAATAAAGAAATACAAAGTTAATACCTTTCTAATTCTCTCCAAGTTAAATTTTGTCATCCAAGGCCCTCATTGCTAAGACCAAATTCCCAACACTATTAGGTAATTCTAGTAATAAAAAGGCCACCATTGGTTCTGAACCAACAAAGAAAAGATCTCAAACATGAGAACAGACATTGACATTAACAGAGAACAAATGAACAAAGGATTAATTATAACGAAGCATTACAAGATGAGATCAACTTGCTTAACCCATTTGCATAAACTACAAATGGCATACACAAATATATGTAGATTATTATTAAGCAACAAGACTTACCAATGTGATATTTAGTCACTAGGCATGAGTCCACATATGATCATCCTCGATTCTCTCTTCTTATTTTAACAAAACAGTTTTGCAAGTTTGTCGAATAATATGATCCAGAAACTTTGTAGCTATTGTTGCCTTGTTAGCGAGGAGGCTGCACATGTCTGGGACTAGAAGTAAGTCATAGAGTTGTGGAGTTAGAAGTTATCCACAAAGCAAACTTGTATACCTGTTGGGTTGGGAAAAAGGATTTACATGAGAGCAACAATGGACAAAGTGAGACAGGGGGAAGAATATGAAGGACAGACCTTCTTTTAGATTGCAGGTAATAGAATGTCTCCACCACCATAAACACAGGACTTTTTTGAAGTCTATAAATGGGGGACCAAGCAGTAAATAACAATAAGGACAAGTTATAACTATAGCCCACAAAATTTTAAGAGGAATCAAGATGTGCAATAAAACATGGCTTTTAAGGAAATGTACTTAGTAGAGTTTCTATTTTTTTTTTTTTATGGCAGTTGCATTCACCTAGACCATATAGTTTTTATGGAGAAAGAAGGCAGGCTTGGTGTTTTGTCCCATGAGAAATTAACGTGAAAACCATATTTAGCTACACTACTAAGTATTCAACAATAACATCTGTCCTTATGTTCATAAATGCAACTTTTTCAGTTTTCTTCAATCTAAGTCAAATTTAATAAGATATGGATAATAGTTACCGGAATGATCAAGGTAGGAAGGCAAAGTTAAAACTCATGGCCAGCTGAATCTTCACATGGCTTTATATTTTACAAGGTACACTATCAAGATCACTAAAAATTTGCATATATGATACAGTAAATGACAAGGCTATGCCACTTAAGAACATAAGGAATCTTTCATTTCTTCAATAAATTTACCTTAACAAAAGTGCAGAGCATGTAATCCATTACTGTTACTTTTATGAAGCACACAAGCAAGTGTGGATTTTGAAGGAGTACATGCCTCAAAAGAAAATGGTTGCGGTGTGTCCATGTGAGTGTGGCAATAGTTCTTCAACTTCAATCCTAGAACCTGAATAACTCATGCTTTTCTTGATTCGGCTACTATTTATAGATTCCACTTCTACTGGAAAAATGCTGTAAACAAGCCTATTGTTTGAGAACCTTGATTCTCCATGAACATAAGATAGTTGATTAAGGCCTCTCTCATACCATAGTACACTATCACACTTGAATGGAATCAGACACTAAGTATACCAGAATTGAATGGACAATATCATCCACATTATTTCACATGCTGACAATCATGTAATACAAGGCTAATATGATTTCATTATAAGAGATATTTCACAAGAGAATGTCAGATTAGCATGCAAGCATTCTTGGCTTCTCCTTTGGATGTCTATCATCACCTATACATCTTCCTGAATTATTTGAATACTTATAGTTGGAAGGGAAATATATCTTCCCTTCATTCCATCCCTTAAAGACACACCCTCTCCTTTGCCTTATCCGTAGCTGTAAGTAAAAACCATCAAAAATAATGGAGTTTCAGGTTGAACAAGTTTAAAAATAGATTGAAAAGAGGAGATTCTAAAACTTCAAAAGAAAATACAAACAAATAGACATGTTTGGTCATTCTCTAACAATGCTCTCTAATTGCACATCTCAACAAGAGCCTTTACCCAAAGGTTAAATGACTGCCAGATGAAGAAAAAGCTTGATCGGTGCAAAGACAAGTTAATTGAAATTTAACCCTGGAAAACCCGAGAGGAAGAGAAGGCCACTTTTTCTTACATCATCGTAATTCCACTCCCCTGAGAAATTAAAATGTACCTCATTTCCAAGATAACCCATCAAAGCCTCTGCCAACACAAGACACTTTCATGTTGCCTACGTCGTCCATGAGGTCGCCCTTCACCCATATTACAAGAAATATCCCAACCACTTTCGTGGACTGAATGTCCTTTTTTAAATATATTTGTAGCTTTGTGATTTTCACTTGTGTTTTTAATTTTTAAATTTTTTGTGAAATTTTTTAAAATAATTTTTAAGTTTTAAATTTTTTAAATTTTCAATTAAAATAAATATTTTAAAATTTTAATATTTTGAGATCAAAATTTATTTTAATTTTTAAAAATAATGATAAAATCAATTAATGAATTATTGTTTTTAAAACAAAAAATATAAATAATTTTTATATTTATTTATGTTATTAATCAAATTTTTATATTTAAAAGATGATATATTAAATCTTAATTTATCAATTTTAATCAAATGCAATCATATCAAAAAAATTAATAATTAAAAATATTGAAATTAAAGATCTTAACCTATTAATTTTGACTTAAAATTTTTTGCATATGTAAAAAAATATATTAAAGCTACTATTATAAAAATAATAATATTTTTAATATTAAAAATATATTTTTAAAAAATTTATGCTGTCAAAAAATTTTATAAAATAACATCAAAATAGACATTGAATTCAAAATTATTCAAGTTCGATAGATGGATCCAAATTAAATAAAAATTTTATTAGTCATTTTATAGGCATTTTAATAGTGAATATATCTTTAACTTTTCATATTTATTTAAGTTAAAGTTCAATTTGTACCAAATTAATATGGACTAAATATCAGAGTTCTTTTATAACTTTTACCAACTTTTATAATATCTATTATGTTAAATTATTATATTTACATGAGTCTTAATGTTATATATATATATATACACACATGTATGTGTGTATGTATGTATGTATGTATGTATGTATGTATTTCATTTAGTTCTATCATGTAAGTGGAATGACTAAAAATTATTTTATATATATGCTTCCATATTATATGTGTGTGAGAGATTGTGCTTTTATATTTTTATCATTTTAGTGAAAGAGTAAATCTCACATCGACTATAAATTTATCAAAAATATATCATATAATTTTTTTAATAATAATATTCATTAAATTTTACTTATTATTTTATCATGATAAATTATTAAAAGAACTCATGACTTAATAAATAATTTACTAATTCTAAATTTAAAAACTAATTAGAATAAACTCAATGATAAGAACCTTAAACATGATCAAAATAAAATATAAATCTAATTATATCATAATGTTATAAAATATTTTTCAAAATAAACAAAATTTTTAACTTATAAAATTGTACATATTTTTAATAGATAAAAGCATATGGTGTGTTTTAATAATAATTAATTATAAAATAAATAATATTTTACATAATTTTGATACAAAGTTTTTACATACAACTTTAGGCATCATGATATCAATTTTAAATATAAAGTATATTTCACATTTTATACAATTTTTAGACAGTTGCAATATATATATATATATATATATATATATATTATGTTTTAAAATTAGGTTAACCTTTCATTGTAGTATTAGTAAATGCATTTTATTATTTTTATTCCAAGATAATAATATTGTTTCATTGATTGAAATAGATTTGAACTAACAAAATTAATTAAATAAAAAAATACTAATATAGAAGCTAAAATTAAAACTTTATATTAAAAGAAATAAATACTAATATAGAAGCTAGCATAATATTGAAAAGCAGATATGTGACATAATACGTTATATAACTTTAATAACTATCTCGAAGATGTGAGATTTAAAAAGTTTGAAGTAAAAAATAAAGAAGAAAAATTTACAAATTCTAATGCTTAAGTTGGATAATTGTTATTAGATATAGTCAATAATTGAAATAACAGATGATTGTCTTTTTATAAAATTAAAATTTTGATTTCTCTTTATCAAAGTGTTATCATCTCATATAAAGAAATGTCATATAATAATAAACAGTAAAAAGATAGTAGAAAAATGAACCACATTGATAATTGACCAAAAGATCCGAATGCTAGATTGGAAGAAAATCAAACAATAATAACATTAATTAAATTATCGCTTTTAAAAGAAAATCCAAGAGAGTTGCTAGAACTTAACGATAAATAAATTTTAAACTAGATGATGAATACTTGGAATTAGTACATCTTTGCTTGAAAAATGAAATCAATAATTTTTTATTGACGTGAAAAGGGTTGAGTTTTTAAAGAGATTATAATAGGTAACTACTTAATAGATTACTTGTTAAGATTTTTGTAATTAGTTTTTAATTTCTTATAGTAAAATAATAAATTAAAAAATATTTTTTAAATTTTATATCAAAAAAGTTGCATAAGTTTAAGTTAATAAAAAAATTTATTATAATAAATAAATAAAATCTTTGCGATTGAAATTTATTGGGAATGCTAACATGATAAAAAAATTTAATTTTAATTTTTTTTTCATGATAATTTTTAGAATCTTTGTGGGAGAAATCTTTGGCCAATCATTTGATACCTAAGGATAATATGCTCTAAAATAAATCACTTAAGTTCTTTTTCATCTAATCTTTAAAATTATTAATTTTACCATAATTCACTTGCTCAGGAGAATATGAAAGTAATGTTTATAGAGAGGAAATGAGAGGTCTAGAAAGATTACTATAATGTTAAAAAAGATACTGTCCCAAATGTTAGAAAGACTTGAAGTACATCTTTTCTTTTACAATATCATGTTTTTTACTTAGCTAGAATCTTAGACTTTTAAAAATGAACTTAATATTGGGATTGTTTTCTTGAGATTTATGAATGGGGCTTATTTTTATGGTTTATAAAGTATTATCTTTGGGTTAGATTTTGAGGGAAAAAAAAAAGAAAATGACAAAACAACAAAATACAATAAAACTTTTATAAATTAATAATTTTTGACACATAGAAAATATATTAATTAAAAGAAGTATTAATTTATAAAAATTAATAATTGATTAATTTATAAAGTGTAGTTACAATTCAATAAATATACATTTATTCAACTTAAAATATATTGTAATTCATCAATCTAATCAATTAAAAATAAAGTAATCCCAGTGTCCAAGTATTTGTATAGTTTGAGAACATGTATTTAATCAATTTCAAGTTCATCATATTTTATAAATTTAATTAATTGAATATAATTTAATTTAAGTGTATTTACAATTCAATGAACGTAAATAATTAAGTGATTCTTTTTGGTTAAATATGTCTTTAAACTAATGCCTACCACAAGACACATAAATTTATCTATGCAACTTCGTGCCTCACAGATAATTGGGCAAATATCGAAAAAAATCATATTCTAATTTGAATTTCAAATTTTTGATTGATTTAATTTTATTTAATTTCAACTATGACAATAATTTTTAAAAATTGAGGAAACTTAATTTGAAAATTTTATATAACAAATTTTGATTTGGAACATATACATACTATCAAATAAAAATTCAAAATTTTTTGAGAACTAAAATATTTTTAGAAAAATATATGCTATCAAAATTTAAATTTATTTAAAAATTCATCATTTAAAAATTATTTAAATAAAGTGTAAATTTTATTTTACTTGTGATTTTAGATGTTTTAATAATTAAAATATTATTAATTTTTCATATTCATTTAACCTTAATTTTAAGATATTTCGATGAGCAAAATACTATTATATATATATACCCTAAATAATATATATATAATTACTTACTCGGGGTATATCGTAAAACTAGATGTAAATCATATAAATGATAATTACTTTAAATTAAAATTTTGAAGATAAAATTAATTCAATTAGAAAAAAATAAATAAGAATAAATTTAATTTAAAGTTTTTATTAATATTTTATCCAAACAAATTTAATGGTTTGCAACTTTTAATTCTTGGCACTAAAGATGAAAGTATGAGAATCTAAACAATATAATGAAGTCATCTTGTCTCACCTAATTTTTTAGAAATAAATTATTTTATGATGTCAAAATTAAAATAAAAAATATTGAACAAAAAGTAGAATAATAAAGACATTTACTAATATAAGATAAAATAGAAAATATTCATATGACCGTATCAAAACAATTTGTCACTACTGAAAACTATAGTAAACAAGGCAACCAAATAGGTCAACAACAGATGAGGATATGGTCAAGATTATGACAAAAGTATTAATTAATGAAAATAATACTCACAATTATATTTTCTTAACTTTACACTTCATTGATAAATCACCTTTTGGAACAGTAGCACAATAAATTTAATAATTCACATTACCTAACAAGAGGTCCAAAGTTCCAGTGATAGCGTAGGCAACTAGAAATGCAGGTTAAAGACTATTAAAACTAACATTTAAAAATTTGAAATATGATGATAAATTATTAATTTAACTTTATTGAAAAATTAATTAAAATAAAACCTTTATAAATTACTAATTTAAGAATTTGTATCATGTAAAATCCATTAATTGAAGAAAGATGTTAATTAATGAAACTTTGAATGAAAAAGACAGCCATAAGCTTAGGTAATAATTAAATACTTCAATTATCGTAGAAGACTTTTTGGATTACCTTGAAGAAAGTGATTGTTAAATTAAAATTCAAAATTATTAATATAACATATCAATTCAATTTCATATTACAAAAAATATTATATAATACAATTATAAAATATTTATTTATAAAAATTTTATGATATTTTTTATTTTGATTGTAATTTTTATGAATTTTTTAACTACCACTAAAATAATGTAATATTATTTTGTTATTATTATAAATAACAAGCCTTATTTCACAGCATGTTAATTGTTGTTTACACCTCAAAACACATCATATTTTCATGGACCCTTGTAATACAAAGATCCCACCATCTTCATTTTGGGCATGCAAGAAACTCATAATTGGTACCAAAGTGAACGATAGTCCATGGAATTCTTAATCAAAATTACTTACTTGCTTCATTATCATTACCATACCACAATGCTTCTCTTTCTCGTGCATGTGGGTGATTCCACTCTATTTCTTCAATATCAACAAATTATACACACATCTCTATCGTTTTCATTATGTGTAAAAAAAAAAAAAAAAGAAGCATTTTTCTTTTGAATTTTTCTCTTTCTTATTTGACTTAAAGATTGTAACTTCAATTAATACTTATAGAATTTTGTCATTGCATCCATGTTTTGATTTTTAGGATGTATTAGGCTATCAATCAAGAAAAAGGTATGATCTCATTTTTCAATGGACACCTGATCAAATTACAAATGTTCAAGATTAAAACTTTATTAGAATTACATAAAAAAATTAAAAATTAAAAATACTAATAACGATGAAAATTGATGGTGTAAAACTTGCATTAAAATCATACAAAATATTATTTAGTTTGATATTAATTATTATTAACACATATCATATTATTTTATTTTATTTATAAATTTTTTATTTTAAATTATATAATTTTTATCATTAATTTTAAACATCAACAATTATAAAAACCTACTCTTCATAAAATTTTTATAGTTAAAAAATCAATTAAAATTTTATTTATTAAAAAATTTGAAGATCTCACCTCAATTCATTTTATTCTCATCTATCCCTTAAAATGTAACATCATCACATTATTTTTTTCTAATAAAACAAAGATAATTTAATGAAACTGTAGGTAAAATTTTAATTAATTTTTAGTTAATTATTTTTTTGAATACATACATACATATATATATATATATATTCAAGCTATCTTTATTTATTGGCTTCAACTAATTTTTTTTATCTTAAAAGGGCTTAAACTACAAATCAAGACAACCCAATTATTACCCACTACATATAAATACTAGACTTCATTATATATATATATATATATATATATATATTCAAGCTATCTTTACTTACGGGTTTCAGCTAATTTTTATTGTCTTAAATGAGCTTAAACTACTAATCAAGACAGCCTAATTTTGCTCATTGCATATAAATAATAAAATCCATTATTTATATTCAGGCTATTTTTACTTATAAGTTTCAGGTAATTTCATTTTCTTAAATGGGCTTAAGCTACAAATTAAAATAGCCTAATTATTACCCACTACATATAAATAATAGGTTCCACTAAATCAATCTTCCACTAAGCTTGCTACATATAAATGCATCAACTAAATTAAAATTAATTATTTTAATAAAAATTTAATTAAGCAATAATCAATAATAATTAAGTAACTTAACAAAAAGAATTAACGCAGGTTAATAAAGTATGAGAAATTGAATAGTTTATATGCTTTTTTTTTCTAGTATGCTTACTTTCACTATATACATATATTTTCATAATTTTTAATAATTATAAAATAATATAAATAAATATTATTTAATTTTAGGATTTGATATGTAGATTTAAATAATTTTTTAAGTTTTAATTTAATTTTATTTAAAAAAGTAAATTTTAAATTTTATTTTAACAATAAAGCTGATACTTTTTAAATTTGAAATCAATACCTCTTAAATTCATATTAAAATTCTAGTAATACTAAAGTTCTATTAAATAATTATTGTTTGTTTATATATATATATGTATATATATATATATACTATTAAATAATTGTTGTTTGTTTATATATATATTTGAATGAATATTTTTTTTTGCAATCTATCAAGTCATTTTCTTATTATCATAATATTTTTTATTTTAAATACTTTTTGTTTTTATTAATGATTTGTTTGTGATTTGATTTTTCAATCTATAATTTTTGGTTGAATAAATATTACTATAGTGTTTTATAATGATGACATCATAATATTAGGATAAGATACATTAAGATGATTGTTGTTAACATTAATTAGATTAGCAAATTTAAACTTAGCAAGTTTTAATACTCTTATTTGCTATTTATTATTTTTTATTCTCAATTTCTCATTAGCTAGTGGTATTATTTCAATGAATTGATATTAAAGTTTAAGTTTTCTTCATTATTATTCTTTTAACTAAAGGATATCTTATATATTATATGTTTACTCAATATTTTTAATTAAATTTTTATTAATTAAAAAGTCCTTACGTTTATTTTTTATTGATATTAATTAATTTCAAATATTTTTATTTATTTTAAAATTTATGATATAAATAGATTTTTTAATTATTTTTATAATAAAATATATTATTTATTTATCTAATATACTTCTGTAACAGAGGGACCAAGCTGAGCATTTTTTAGGCATCATGGTGCTTACATGGATTTTAAGATTTTATATTCTGTATTTAAATACTTTTTAATTTTAATTCAATAATGATTTTATCTTAATTTTTAATCATAAAATTAATGTTTTTTAAATTTGAAATCTATATCACTTAACTTTATATTAAAATTTTATTAAATAATATTATATATATTCATGAGGGATTTTTTTTTCAATCTACTAAATCAGTTTTTATTATGAGAATTTTTTATTAATTTTTTAATAATGATTTGTTTATAATTAACATATGATAAATTAATTTTTAATAATTTTTAATTTTATAATTTTTAATTGAATAAATATTATTATAATGCTTTTATAATGATGCAATGCTAATTATAGGATTAGATTGTTGTTAGCAATAATCCTAATCTTAGATACAAATTTATTTGGTTAGCTTTTCTGGAATCACTGGTTTAAATCTAAACCTATCAAGTTTTATGTTGTTATTTGCTATTTATTATTATTTTTATTCTAAATTTATCTTTAGCTCATCGTACTATTTTCAATGAATTAAATTTAAAATTTAGGTTTTCTTTATTTATCTTTTTAAATTATAAAACTTATTTTATATTATATATCTGCTCAATTTTTTCATAATTTTTTATTTATTAAAAAATATTATATTTATTTTTTATTAATATGATCTAATTTTAAATATATTTTATTTAAATATTTAAATATTTATTTTTTTAATATATATATATATATATATATACACACTTGAATAATATTGCATTGATTTGAAAAAATAAACACAAAATCATTAGGGATGCCTAGTTTTTGTATCAACTATGAGCATTGAATCATGTTATATCATAAATATTATGCATTTTGAGATTATTCATGTAACAAAGTTTTCATAGTTTTAAACATATATAAAAAATATGAAGAATTTAAATTTTATATAAATTTTGATACAATTATTCTAATTTATATGTGATATAGAGACTTGAATAATGTATATTGCTATTGAAAATCATCAAATTGATCTATATGTTATAATCTCACATATATCATTTGTTTTGATTGTAACTATATGATTTTTTTTTCAAAATTATATTATAACTATATTAATAAATAAAATTATTTTATAAAATAAAATATATTTAAATTTATATTATATTGAATTAAAAAATATATAACTAATAACATAAGATCAACATCAAAACCAACAATATATCATGAATTAACTCTTTTAAATTTAAACCCAAAACCTTAAATGGTAAATGCTAACCCTAAACCTTAAATTCTAAACTTTAACCTTTAAACTCAAAACCATAAATCCTTAACCTTAGACCGTAAACCTTAAATCTTACTGTTAACCTTAAACCAAAAGTATTTAACTGACCCCTAAAATCTTAAATACTTAACCCTTAACCACAAACTTTAAACTCTAAACTCTAGAGCCTAACCCTTCAACCTTGAATTCAAAAACCTAACCCATAAATCTTAAACCTAAATGCCCAAACCCTAACCCTTAAACCTTAAACCCTAAACCCAAAAAACTAAATACAAAATCATAACCCTAAACCATAACCATTAAAGCTTAACCACTAAACCCCAAATCCTAAACCATAAGCCCTAAATTCTAAACTGTAGACTTAAACCCTAAACCCCCAAACCCTAAACTGTAAACCCAAACTCTTAAACCTAAACACTAAACGCTTAAGCCTTAAACAAAAAACACTTTTAACACTTACACTCTAAACCTTAAATCCTAAAATATAACCCCTAAACCCAAAACAAAAAAATTCAAATGCCAACTTTAACCCTAAAATTCTAACCAATAAACCCTAAACCACTATGAGTGAACCCTAAAGTCTAAAATATAGCCTCTAAACACACCCTAAACCGTAACCTTAAACCGAAACACCTAATCTAAAATCCTTAACCCTAAATTATAAACCGTAAACCTTAAACCCTAATCCAAAACTCTGAAAATATAACCCCTTACCCTTAATTTTAAACATCTAAACCCTAATCCTAAATTCTAAACTCAAAATCCTAAATCATAAACCCTAACCCTTAAACTAAAACCCTAACCTTAATCTCTAACCCTAAAGCAATAACCCCTCAAACTTAACCACTAAACTCGAAAACTTAAATCGTTAATTGGACAGTCTAAACCTTAAACCATAACCTCAAAACTAAAACCCTTAAACCGTAAACCGTAAACTCTAACACTAAACCCTATATCCTAAATCATAATCCCCAAACTCTAAACCCTAAATCATTAATCCAAAATTTTAAACTTTAAACCCTCAACTCTAAATTCTAAACCCTAAACTCTAATACTTAAATCTTAACTTTTAAACTCTAACCTATAATTTCTAAACCCAAACTCAAATGTGTAAACCTTAAAACCTAAACTCTAAATCCAACCCTAACATTTAAACTGTAAACCATAACTAATAACCCCTAAATCGTAAACCTTAAACCCTAACCACTAAATCCTAGACCCAAACCCCTTGACCCTAAACATCAAGAACCCTAAACTTAACTAATAAATAATTAATCCAAAATCATAACCCCTAAACTCTAAACTCTAACCCTTCAATCTTAACCCAAAAATATTCTATCATAACCCCTAAACTTTGAATAATAAATACTAACTCCTAAACCTTAACTCTTAAACCTTAACCATAAACCTAAATGGTGATTTTGAAAAGCAAAAGATGAGGAATAATTAATTAAAGAAGTGATGGATGGAGTTGGCAACTTATTTACAATGAAAACAATAATCATGAGCGTACAAGATATTTTATACATTTACATTAATTGAACCATAATAGAATTTTCAATTGGAACACCAAAAAAAAAAGTGCAAAATTTGCTATGACCATGTCATACTTTTATTGTGCTATTAAAGTATCAAAAGCTTTGTTTGTCAAGGCCAAATTAGCCTAATTGGTAGCCATTCAATTGGACTTGCTGCTGGCCATGTATATGAGAAAAGGAAGCCCCATCCAGTGGCTTGTTCAAGGTCACTATTGGATGAAGCCAATTCTATAAAGAAAGGCAAACCCAAATAACATAGGATCTATAGGCACAAAGCTAATAGGCCTTGCTTTTTAGCTCAATTTATGGAAACACATCTGGCTGAGTCCTCTCAAATTGTTATAGGTTGCATTTTTCAACTTGACATCTAAGATATCAATATGATATTGCTATAAAAATTGCTAAAATTCAAGGTGGCCACCTCGAAATTTTTGAATATTTGGAATTCAAGAGACTTTCAAGAAACATGGAAATTTTAATATTTATGTTAGTATTTTTTTTAAATAGTGATTAAAAAAATATGTTTATTTTATAAAATTTAGTTTCATCTTCAATTCGCAAGCTTCTAACTTAGAGAAAATTTAATAGATCCTATTTTGGGGAGATCTAAATTTAAATATTCTAAAAATTATGTCTGTATTTTTTAATTAAATACTTAATTTTATCGATTTTAACTTGATAAAACAAGCTCTAATTTATGGAGAGGGTAATTTTTAATGATAAATCCATCTTCGTTTCAAAATCTCCTTACTTGAATAATGTCTACGGCTATCTTATCTTTCAAAATGCTTTCAACATAGGCCCATATAAAAAAAAAAACATTAAATAGATAGTTAATGTAGGCTGTGCTTCTAAGTAGTATTAAATCCTATGCATAAATCACTTTCTTATTGCCAAACATTTTTCTAGGGAGACGGGCCCTCTTGGTAAGCCAGCCTGTTCTCAACATTGTTGACTTCATTTCTGATTTTTCAACTTAAGCCTGTAGCTTGAGTTTCTCCATTGCCTTTGACTTGGTGGTTCCTCATGTTGAAACAAAAATTGCAAGCAATTCACATTGTTGATTTGGGTAAACATAAATTTATTAGTTTATATATGTAAAATAATCTTAATTTTTTTTCATCAAACTCCATAAATAATTCATGAAACCTTAAATTTAATTATTAGAATTAAATTCAAAGATACATGGATTTTAACTTTGACATAATTTACAAATTGATAATTATTTATCCATGAGTTGATTTTTTTAAAATTTTTATGATATATTATTATATTATATAAATAATTTTGAAGTTGAAATGAAAAATCACAATCCCAAAAAATTGAATGAAAAAAATTGAATTTTACTATTGATAATGATAAATTCATACCCAAAATTAATTAAATTAATGGCTAATTTATGGGATCTTGATATGGAGGGGAACTTCTTTTCCATGTAAAAATAAATGGGTAAGTGAAAAAAATATTATAATACTTGGTAAACAAAGGTGTCTGTGAAGTAAAGAAGTCCACTTACACATTGATTCTCGATTTTAATTTGGAGGAAAGTGAGTGTCCTTTTCACAAGCTCTATATATTAGACCATTAACTAGTCCAACTCTATATAATTTTTTAACCAATCCAATTGTTACTTAATTTAATCATCCATTTAAAGTTACTTCAATAAGTTTTGACAAGTTATGACCTAAATTTTGTTGAGTTTCTTGTCATTTTCTTTGGTGGACCAACATAATTCGATAAAGACCACTTTAATTTAACAAGGAGAATTTAAAAATAAAAATTAAGTAGCTTAAATTAGATTGTAGGCATGCGTATTATAAAGTGAATATAAAAAAAGAATTTGAGATTTAATAATTTACTAAATGTAATGAGAAGACAATAACATGGAGAATGATATTGATTTCAAATCAATAAGGTAAATTGTAAATCAGATTCTTATAAACAGTTTTCCATATTCGATAGCTTTTTTTATAAAGCTAATGCATTGAGTGTTTCATCTTGTTTTTTGAGACAAGTGATTTTGGCAGAAGCCCATGGTGGTGTTTTGGGAGGACAATTTAATAGAGACAAAACTTCAGCTCTTAATTAAGCTAATTTTAATTGACCAAACAAGTTTAGAGATGTGGGCAGATTTGTAAAGCAATGCAAAGTATGTCATTTGGCTAAAACGAAGGGCATAAATTTTGGTTTGTATAGTCCATTACTGGTGCCTAATGCTCCATGGAAGGATTAAATTATGGTTGTTCTTAACTGATTCTCAAAGATGTCTCACTTTGTTCCTTACAATTGAACAAATGATGCATCTAATAATGTTGATCCGTATTTGAATGAGACAGTGAAATTGCAAGGCATTCCGAAGACGATTATTTCTGATCAAGATTCAAAACTTCTTAGTCATTTTTAAAGAACTATATGGAGGAAGCTCTGTTCTTCTTTAAATTTCAATGGGTCCCATCATCTTCAAACCGATGGACAAACAAGGGTAACAATGGGATTTTGTTTTTTCACAAATTAAGTTTGCCTACAATGGCTCCATGAATCATAGCATATGTATGAGTCCATTTCATGTTGTTTATGTTGCTAATCCTACAGGTCTTTTGGATTTGGTTTCTCATCCTACAGCTAAGCAGTTTAGATAAAATGCTTATAAGAGGGCAAAACAGATTAAAAAGTTGCATCAGAGTGTAAGAGCAATCATTAAGAAACAAAATGAGAAATACAAGCAATTTTTTAATAAACATTGAAAGTATGTGGAGTTCAAAGATAGTGATATGGTTTGGATTCATCTATGGAAGGAAAGGTTTCGACAAGGTAAGTTTGGGAAGTTAAAACCAAAAGCTGATGGTCCATTCAAAGTGCTTAGGAGGATTGATGAAAATGCTTGTGAGATTGAGTTACTAGCTGATTATGGAGTTTCACTAACATTCAATATGGTCAACTTAAATCCATAACATGCTGAGAGAGATATTAAAGACTTGAGAGCAACCTTTTTTCAACTAGGGGAGATTAACATAGGAGTACCTATGTTATCATAATCAACCCATGATGTTATGAGATACATAGTTGACATGCACCTTGAAAGATTTTCAAAAGAGAGTGTTTTCTTTAGTTGTGGACTACCTTAGTAAATTTTCAAGAGAGAGTGTTATGGAAGTTTCTTTAGTTGTGGACAGTTGGCCTGTAACTTAGCAAATTTTTAAGAGAGAGTTATTTCAGCCCACTAACTTTATTTTTTATTGATAAAATGCATTAGACGAGCATTAAGTGTTGACTTTATTAACAAAAACTTAATTCTTTTTGTAGTTCCTATGCATGAAAGACTGTTTCATGCACTAATATTTATTTTCATACTTTAGACTTAGAAGATAGCTTAGACTTTAATGTTATGTGCGAAAACTCTTTGCCTTCTCTCTTTCATCTTTGTATCTCTTTGGTTGAGAGTCATTAAGTGTTGGAAACATCTTTGGCCCTCTTAAGGTGGTGTTCATTTGCCTCTCTTTGAGTGCTGAGTTGTGAGGTTTTTGTATCTTTGTTTATTGTCCTTAGGATAATGATTTTCTACACCCTTTTGGTACTAGACTTGATGATGAGCCTTTTATCCCCTATTTTTATTTAGATATATTTGAACTTATACTTGTACTTTCCAAACAAATTTTTAGGCAAAGTTACATCATTTATATTCTAAACACCGTTCCATCATAATGTGGCATCACAAACCAGTAAAACTTAAGCCTCAATCCCTAAGCCTAAACCTCAAATCGTTACCCTTAAATCATAAATCCTAAATCTTGAATCCTAACTCCTAAACTAGCCTTTGAACCTTAACTTCTAAACCATAGACCACCTTAAATCATGAACTTTAAACCTTTATCGCTAAACACCAACCATTAAACCTGAACCCCCAAAACCTAAGCCCAAAATTGTAACCCCTAACCTTTAACCCATAAACCCTAGACCTTAACCTTTAACCCTTAAGTCTTAAACACAAACACTAAAACCCTACCTTATAAACCTTAATACCTAGACCCAAAAACTAACTTAAAACTGCAACCACTAAACAATAAACTCTAACCCCAAATCCTAAATCAAAACCCTTAAACTCTAAGCCAGAAACCCTAAACCTTGACCTTTAATCGTTAAACCATAAACTATGAACCTTGTTAGCCTAAACTAAAGCCAAAAAAATTAACCCTAGACCTTAAACCTTAAACCCTAACCCTTGGACCCTAAATCTTAAACCCAAAACCTTTAAGCCCTAAACCCTACACCATAAGCCCTAAACTCGAACTTTTAAATTTTAAGCCCTAACCCATCAACATTAACCCCAAATCTGTAAACCTAATACCTAAATTGTAATTGTAAAACCCTAAATCTTAAATCGTACCCAAAACCCAAAACTTAAACCACTAACCCTAAACTGTAAAGCCTAACACCTAAAGCCTGGCAAACCCTAAACCTAAACCTTAACACCCTAAAACTTAAACTCTAATCCTAACCCTAACCCATAAACCCAAACCTTTAAAGCCCAAACTCCAAGCTATAACCACTAAACCTAAAACCAAAGACCCTAAGCAATTAACTATGACCCTTAAATTCTAAAATTAAACTCTAAACCATAGCCCCTGAACCTTAAAATACTCTTTAAAGATTTTAATAATGTTTATTGATCGATAGTTGGCATACACCTTAGTAGATTTTAACGATAGAAAATTATGGTAATTTATTTAGTGATGGACAGTTGGCATGACCCTAGCAAATTTTCAAGAGAAAGTTATTTCAATCCACTATCTCAATTTTGTGCCATTAATGGGCAAATTATCAATAGAAACTTGATTATTTTCGTAGTCCTTATTCATCGAAGGTTGGTCCATGTACTAATATTTATTTTCATACTTTAGACCTAAAAACGAGCTTAGATTTGGATTGTATTTGCAAAAACTCGTTGAGTTCTCTCTTTTATTTTTGTATATCTATCGTTGCGAGTCATTGAGTAGTGAGAAACACCACTATATCTCTTAGGGTGGTGTATATTTGTGGATTGAATAGAAAGTTGTAAGGTTTTGGTATCCTTGTTTGTTGTCCTCGAGGTAGTGATTTTTGTATTCCTTTGGAATTAAACTTAGTAGTGAGCCTTTTGCTCCTATTTTTATTCATATATGTTTGAAATTGTACTTGCATTTTCTAAACAAAATTTTTGACAAAGTTACAAAATTTTTCATTTCAAATACTATTCCATCATAATATGATATCCCACAATCGTTAAACCTCAAAGCATAGATCTTAAACTTAAGCATGATAACACAAACCACCAAACGTTAAACTATAAATCATAAATAGCCCCCAAACCCTAACTTAAAACCCGAAATTCAAAACCACAAATCTTGGACCTTATAACTTAAATCCCAAAATCTAACCATTAACCCCTAACTCCAAAATCGTAAACCCAATTCCTACACCATAACACCTAAACTATATGTCAAACCCTTCTTTTCAACTGTAATCCAGAACTTATAACTCTGAAATCTTAATTGTCAAACCTTAACCACTAAATCCTAAACCTAAACCCCTAGATCTTTAACATTAAAACATTAAACACTAAACCCTAACTACTAAACAATAAATCTAAAATCATAACTTTAAACCCCAAACTCAAAATCTTAAATCAAAACCTCCAAACCATAATGCTAACCCTTAAATCTTAACCTAATAAATACTAACTCCTAAACCCTAACTCCAAACCCGAACTCCTAAACTCTCAATCTAAACACTACATTTTCAACTCTAAATCTTAAAACCTAACTGTAAAACATCAAACCCTAAACTTTAGAACTCAATCCGTAATCCCTAAACTCTAACCCTAAAACCTTAAACCTTGACCCCTAACTTTAAAGCCAACACCCAAACCCCAAAACCTTAACTCTTAAACCCTAATCCCTAGACCTTAACCCCAAACATTAAATAGTAAACCCTCAACTCTATCACCAAACCCTACATCGAAAACCTTAACTTCTAAAACTAAATCCTAACACGTAGCCACTAAACCCTAAACCCTTACATTTAAATCCTCAAACCCAAAATCATAAGCCTTAACCTCAAACTATAACCTATAGCTCCTAACCCTAACCCTAACCCTTACATTTAAATCCTCAAACCCAAAATCATAAGCCTTAACCCTCAAACTATAACCTATAGCCCCTAACCCTAGCTCTAACCTTTACCCCTAAACCCACAATCTTAACCCCTAAATCATAAACTCTAAACCCTAAACAATGAGTCTTAACCTCTAAATCTAACCCTTGAACCATAAACCTTTAACTATAAAACCTAAACTATAAATCATAGACCTTAAACCCTAAACCAAAAACACCAACCATTAAAAAAACCTTAAAACCCTAAGCTCTAAATCCTAACTATTAACTACCAAATTCCTAAATTTTAGCCATAAATGTTACATCCTAACCGAAAACCCTAAACTTAACCCTCCAACTGTTAAATTTTAAGCCTTAAACCCAACCACTAAAATCCTAATCCCTAAACTCCAAACACTAACCCCTAAACCCTTAAAACCATAAACCATAAATGCTAAACTTTAACCTGTATCCGCTAAACAAAAAATCCTAAACATTAAAAACTAACTTTTAAACCTTAAACCCTGTAGCCCAAACCAGAACCACAAAATATTAACCTTAAACTCCTAATCCTAACCCTTTAAACTCTAACTCCGAGATCTTAATAATCAAACCCAAAACTCAAAACCACCCTACACACTAAACTGCAAGGCCTAAACCTAAACCTCCAAAACTTAAATCCTAACCCATAAAGACTAACCCCAAACTGTAAACCTTAACACTTAAACAGTAATCTTAAAAATCTAAACTCTAAATCATAAAAAGTAAACCAAAAACCCTAAACTTAAACCACTGACCCTAAGCCCTAACCCCGAAACTCAAAATCCTAATGCCTAACACTTGGTCACAAAACCCTAAACCTTAAATCCTACCCTAACCTTTAATCCTTAACTCTACCACTTAAAACCTTAAAGCTTAAATCCTAAACCATAACCACTAAATCCAAAACAAATAACCCGAAGCCGTTAACCGTAACCCATAAATTCAAAAAATAAACCCCAAACCTCAAAAACCTAAATTGTAGACCATAACACCTTAACTCGAACCTATAAACCCTAAATCCTAAATCCTGACCCTTAAATTGAAACCCTTAAACTCTAACCTCTAACACCTGATCCAAAACCTGCAACCATTAAACCCTAAACCCAAAATGCTAACCATTCAACTTTCACCCCTAAACCTGAACCCTAAAATCCTAAACACCAACATTTAAACCCTAAACTCTAACATTGAACCCTAATTCCTAAATCCAATACTTAAACCCTAACCATTAAACTCTAAGTCCTAAACCACATCCCCAAACACGTAAATACTAAATCCTTAACCCTAACCCATAAGCTGCATTGGTGCAAAGCAAGGATGGCTCTTGGTGGATGTGTGAGAATACTCCAATCCTTTATGGTGAGGCTGATAATACTCCAATCCCTAACCCTAAATTAGTTCTATTATTGCTCCAATCACCAAAAGTTGGAAAGGTAACAAGTATAAGTAGACTAGTGAAGTTGATGATGTTTTTGAGCCGTTGAAATTTAAAAAAAAAAAAAAGGGGGGGACAGAAGCTCATGTTTTGGCACTTCCTTATTTTGACAAGCTTTTTGAGGATGAAGATGATCTTCTAATGTTGGTATTGGTGCTGTTTTGATTCACGAAGGAAAGCATATTGCCTTTTTCAGTGAGAAGCTTAATGATTGCCAAAGGAAGTACTCTACTTATGACAAGGAGTTCTATGCAGTTTACACAGCCTTTTGTTCTTTATTTGGATCATAGGAAGCATTAAAGTTCATCAATCACTAGCCCAAGTTAAACAAGAGACATGCAGCTTGGGTTGAGCTTTTGCAATCTTGTAACTTTAGAAACGAGCATAAACTGATTCATTGAGTAAGAAGCATTCTCTTTTATCAATTATAACGGTTGAAGAGGTTAGATTTGATGCTTTCAAAGATCTCTATGAGAATGACATTAATTTCAGCTTCATATGATAGAATCACAAATCAAATTCTTTTAAACTGTTTTTTTTTTTCCTTATCTTTTATGGTTTTCTCTTTAAAGATAATGCATTGTGTGCTCCATCTTGTTTTTTGAGACAAGTGATTTGAGCAGAAGCACAAGGCAGTTTCTGGGAGGACACTTAGTAGAGACAAAACTCTTACTATTTTTCAAGCTAATTTCCATTAGTCAAACATTTTTAGAGACGTAGATAGGTTTGTGAAGCAATACAGGGTATGTCATTTGGCTAAATCAAAGGGCTAAAATTCTAGTTTATACACTTTATTACAGACCACTAATGCTCCATGGGAGAATGTGAGTCTTGATTTTGTTATTGGAGTACCAAGAACGCAAAGGAATAAGATTCTATCATGGTTGTTATTGACAAGTTCTCAAAGATGCCTCACTTTCTTCCTTAACAAAAAAAAAATAATAATAATAATCATGCATCTCATATTGCTGATTGGTATTTCAAGGAGATTGTAAAGTTGCATGGTATTAGAAGTTTCTTAATTATTTTGGAGGACTTCATGGAGGAATCTGGGATATCTTCTTAAATTTCAGTAGCTTCCATCATCCACAAACCAATGGACAAATGGAGGTAGCAAAAAGGAGCTTGAAGAGCTTTTCTAGGAAGTTATGATCGCAAAAACATTAAGTAATGAGATATTGTTCTTCAATAGGTTGAGTTTGCCCACAACCGCTCCATGCATCATAGTAGGTATGAGTCTATTTGTGACACAAGAGTGCCTATGTTACCACATTCAACCCGTAATGCTCTGTGATGGACAGTTGGCATACACCATGAAAGATTTTCAATAGAAAAAGTTGTAGAAGCTTGGTTAGTGATGGATAGATGGCATGCATCTTAGCAATTTTCAAGAGAGAGTTATTTTACCCCATTAACTCTTTTTTTTTTTCAATAAAATACATTAAATGAGCTAGTCATCTATTAAAATTTAATTATTTTTGAAGGCCTAATGGTGGACAGTTGGTAGGCACTAGTATTTATTTTGATGCTTTAAACCTAAAAGGTAGACCTTGATTGTATGGGTAAAATTTTTTTGAGTTCTTCCTTTCATCTCTTTATCTCTTTAGTTGGGAGCCATTGGGTGGTGAGAATCATTATACCTTAAGGCTAATTCATCCTTAGCCCAATTATATATTAAGATCAATTATTTATTAAGATCCATTATATATTAATCATAATGTTTTATTTGGCTCACATAAATCTTATGCCTTATTAATTCTTGGACACAAAAAACTTTTAGGCCTAATTAATTATTATACCCAATTAATTGTCATAAGGTCTAGCTAACTGTTAGATTCACTTATAATTTAGGTCTAATTCTTAGGTGGAATAAAATCTTAGTCAAAATTAACAATTGAACTCAATCAACTGTTAGACTTCATTTTTTGCTAAGTTCAATTAATTATTAAGCTTAATTATATCTCAGATCCAATATTTTGTTCCTCAACTGAAATATTTTTTAATTTAATGCATGTTGGATTCAATTAATTATTAGTTCAAATTATATCTTAGATCTAATTAATTATTAAGTTTTATTTTATTTTTATCCCAATTATGTACTAAGCTCATTTCATTCTTTAGCTTAATTATTTATGGAGATAAATTATATATTATACCTAATTTTTATATGGTTTAATTAAATTTTAAATCCAACTAATCATATATTTGTTAGAACAACTAATTGTCAACTTTGATTAATTGTTACACTTAACTAAATCTCAAGCCTTATTACTTCTTATGCCAATTTAGTTTTTAAGCTCAATCAAGGAAATTTTTTTTATTAGGTCAAATTGTACGTTAAGCTTAATGATTTATTTAACACATTCAAATCTTAAGCCTCATTAATTATTAATCTCAACTACATATTTGACTCAATTAAATTTTGGGCCCAATAAATAAATGTTATGCCTTGCTAATTTGTTGTCAGGCTCAATTAATTATTATGCACAATTATATTTTAAGGCTTAATTCATACTTAAGCCTAATTATGTATTGGGTCCATGCATACTTTGTCTAAGTATATCTTTACCCAACTAAATATTGGATCCAATTTTATATTAGACTCAATAATAGTCTCACTTAGCTTTTAGTTCTAATTGTAAACTAAGCTCAATTATTTATTAAGCTTAATTATATAGCAACTCCAATTTTTTATTAAGTTTAATAAATCTTAACCCTAATTGATTATTAGTTATGTCCCATTAAATATTAGGTTTAATCAATTGTTACACCTAAGTAATTGTTAGGCTCAACCAATTACATCTTAGACCACTTAATTATTGCACCCAATTTTTTTTATTAAGCCTATTTGCATATCAAATATAACTAATCTTACACAGAATTAATTGAGCCTAACAATTAATTGAGTTTAACAAATGAGTCCACAATTAATTGAACCTAACAAATAATTAAACTTAATATATAATTGGACCCAAGAATGAAATGGGTTCAAAATATAATTGAGCCCGAGAATAAAATGGGTCCAATACATAACTGAGTTTAAATTATAATTAGACCCAATAACTAATGGAAACTAAGATATAATTGGGTTTAATTAAGTGTAATATTTAATTGTATTTGATAAAAAAATTGGACTTAATAATAACTTGACAAATAAATAATTGACGTTAATATAAAGTTAGGCCAAATAACTAAATTGGCTTAACAAATAATTAAACTTGAGAGAAAATTGAGCTTAGTAATTAATTAGACTTAAAATTTAATTTACCTTAAGAATTAATTGGGCTTGATATCCATATAGGCTTAATAAAAAAATTTGGTCCAATAATTAAGTGTTTTAAGATGTAATTTGGCTAAGTTTAACAATTAATCAGATATAATAATTAATTGAGCTTAATATTTGATGAGGCCCACGATTTAATTGTAAATAATAATCAATCGAGTATAAGATTTAGTTAGGTCTAATCAAAAATTAAGTTGCTATATGAATAGGTTTACTAAATGATTGAGTTTAATCTGTTGTTAGGCCTAAAAGTGAAAAAGACTATTATTGGATCTAAAATGAAATTAGATCCAAGATTTAATTGGACATAAGATATGCTTAGATGTAGTGCGCATGGACTCAATACATACTTAGACCTATGAATGAATTGAACATAATAATTAATTGAGTTTAATAACAATTTAGGCCTAATATTTAATTATTGGGGCCAAAATTTAATTAAATCTAATATTAATTGAATCAAATATGTACTTCAAATTAACAATGAATTAGATTGAGCAATTTATTGGCCTTAACATAATCAAGCTGAAGATTCGATCGTCTTAAATAAATAATTAAGCTTAACACACAATTTGACCTAATAAAAACTTTCCTCGATATATGTTTAAGCCTAAAAACTAAATTGACCTAATAAGTAATAAAGCTTGAGAGTTAGTTAAGAGCAACAATTAATCAAACTTGACAATATGTTGTTCTAACAAATACATAATTGATTAGAACTAATAATAAATAATTTAACCAAAGATATAATTGGTTTCATCATGCATGAAATTAAAAAATAATTCAGTTAAGGAATAAAATATTAGACCTAAGATATAATTAAGCTTAATAATTAATTAGAGTTAACAAAAAAAAAAAGAGTCTAACAACCAATTGAGTTCAATGATTAATTTAGACTAAGAATTTATTTCATCTAAAAATTAGACCTAATAGTTAATTAGATCTTATAATTAGTTGAGCTTAATAATGAGTTAGGTCTACAATTTTATTGTGCCTAAAAATTAATTAGGCCTAAAATTTTATTGTACTTAAAAATTAGTTGATCCGAAAAATTTATTTGAACCAAATAAAAAATTGGACATACGAATGAATTGGTCTTAAGATATAATTAGACCCAAACTATTATTTAAACTTGAAATATAATTAAGCTTTTATAAATAATTGGATCTAATAGGTAATTTGACCTAGTAATAAACAATAAGGCTTAACACACAATTATGTTGATTGCGCAAGAAGCAGAGAAATAATTTAATTGAAGAATAGGCTTAGCCTAATATGTAATTGAGCCTAACAATTGATTTGATCAAATAATTCATTATACTAGATATTTAATTGAGCCTAATAACATTTTTAATTTCCTAAAAAAATGTAGCATAATATATAATTGGTCTAGAATAGGTCAAATAATGAAATAGACCTAATAAATATCTAAGCATAGTAATTAATTGGGCCTGATGATTAAATAAAGAACTAAACCGAATAATAATGAATAGAGCCTAAGATATAATTAGGTCTATCGTATATAAAACTTAGAAATAATTTAACCTAACATATTTTAATTGGGCCTAGTATGTAATTGAGTCTAACTATCATTTGAGCCAAAGAATTCATTGTACTAGGTAACAAATCAAGCTTAAGATTTGGTTCGGCCTAACAAAACAGAGTTAATATATCATTGAGCCTAAAGATGAAATGACTCTAATAAATGATTTATCCTAATAAGTAGTTGAGCCTCATAATTTAATTGAATGTAACAATTCATTGAGCTTCACAATTAGTTTTGTCAAATAATTAATTGAACTAAGATTTAATTGGGTTAATTAAAAAAAAATAGACTTCATATATAGATGAGCTTAAAAAATATTTGGGGTTCTTAATATATAACTAGAGTTTGAGAATGCTAAACCTTAACCTTTCATCCTTAATCCTTAAATCTTAAACTCCAAAACTTAAACGCCACACCTTAATGCCTAAAGCCTAAATCCTATACCATAAACCTTAATTTCAAATCATTAAACCCCTAACATCTAAGACCTAAACCCTCGCCTCTAAACCCTAAATCATAAGCCCTAACCTGAAACTCCAAAACCTAAACTCTGCATCCCAACACTGAAACCTTAAATCTTATACCATCAACCCTAACATATAAAGTATAAAACATAAATACTAAACCATAAATGTTAACATCTAAATCTGAACCTAACAAACACTAAACCCTAACCCCTGAACTCTAACCAATATAGCCTAAATCCTAGACCTTAAAAACCAAAACTCTGGCCTCTAAGCCAACAACCATAACCCACACCCCAAGCCTTAAACTCTATCCCTTTGCACTAACCCTTAAACCCCAATCCCTAACCCCTAAAATTTTAACACTATGAAATGAACCCTAACTCCATAACTCCTAAATCCTAAACATATGCCACTAAACCATAAATTTTGAGCTCTAGCCTAAAGCTAACACTGTAGCCTTTGAACCTTGAATCCTAAACCATAAAACCTAAAGTTCAACATAGTATTTTGGGTCGTGAGATTGGGGTTTAGAGTTTAGGTTTCAGGGTTAGGATTCAGAGTTTTGAGGTTAGAATTTAGGATTTAATGTTTAGGCTTCAGACTTTAGTGTTTAAGGTTTAGGGTTTACTATTATATATTAGGTTTTAGGTTTGTAAGTTAAGGTTAAGAGGCTAGTGTTTTGAGGTGGAGGGTTAACGATTAAGGGATCAAAGTTATTAATTAGGGGTTAGGATTTAGAGTTTAAGGGTTAGGGATTAGGGTTTCTGGTTTAAGACTCACTATTTGGGATTTTGGATTTGGGTTTAGGCTACAGTGTGTAGCATTTAAGGTTTAGGGGTTGTGTTAGGGGTTACTGCAGGGATTTCAGGTTAGGGTTTTAGTGTTAAAGTTTAAGGTTTACAGATTTAGGATTCTGGGGCAAGGATTTAAAGTTTATGGTTTTGGGATTAGGGTTTAGGGTTTAGGGTTAAGGCTTATGTGTTGGGAGTTCGGGGGTTACAACTTCATTTTAAGGTTTAAGGTTTAGAGGTTAAGGGTTAAAAGCGAAAAGTGTAGGGCAAGGGTTAGGGTTAGGTTGAGAGTTTAGAGTTAATGGTTTGAGGGCTGGGGTTAGGTTTTAGGTTTTTGGATTTAAGGTTTAAGAGTTTAAAGTTAAGGTTTAGGGTTAATGATTTAAGGTTTGAGATATAGGGATTAGGGCTTTAGAGTTAGTGGCTTAGGGGTTAGGAGATTGGGTGTAAGGTTTAAGGTTTAGCAGTTAAGGGTTTAGGGATTAATGTTTAGGATTAATGACTTTGGTATTTGGATTGAAGGTTGGAAGTTTAAGGGTTAAAATTTAGAGTTGAAATGTTAAAGTACATAATTTAGTGTTTAGGATTTAAGGGTCAGGTGTTAAGGGATAGATTTATGATTTAGGTTTTAGGTCTTTAGGTTTACGGGCTAGAGTCCAAGGTTTATAATTTAGGATTTATGCGTTTAGATTTAGGGTTAGGTATTAGGGTTGACGTTTTATTAAAGTTTAAGGGTCAAGGCTCAGGGTTTTCATTTAGAGATTATGGTTTAGGGTTTACGGTTTAAGATTATGTTTAGATTTAAGGTTAGAGTTACATGTTTGAAGTGTAGATCACCGGTAAGATTAGTAACATAATAAAACAAAAAAAGGTTATAGGATTTATGGTCTTGGGTCTTAGGCCTAGTGCCTAGATTTTAGGGCATAAATTTTAGGATTTGGGGTCCAAAGTCCAAGGTCTAAGGTCTAAGATTATAGGTTCTTGGTTCTAGGTTTTAGAATATAAGGTGTTAAGGCCTAGAGTCGTATGGTATAAGGTCTAGGATCTATGGTTTTAGTGTCTAGGTCTATAGTTTTAGGGTTTAAGATCTACATTTTTAGAGTGTAGTGGGTAGGGTTTTTTTGGGTTATAGGATTTTAATATCTAGGGTCTAAGGTCTCAAGTCTAGGATTCAGGGTCAAGGGTCTTGAGACAAGGGTCGAGAGTCTAGATCCTAGGCTTTAGCGTCTAGGATATAAGGTCTAAGGTCTAGAAAGTAGGGTTAAGAGTTCTAGGATCTAGGGTCTTGGTATGAAAGTTAAGGGTCCTAGGGTCTAGGTATAGGGTCTATGAATTAAGGGTTAGGGTGGAAGGCGTTTACGGTCTAAGATTTTAAGGTCTAATGAGTTTAGGTTTTAATGTCTAGCGTATAGTGTATTGGGTTTTAGGGTTTTACAAGTAGTCTAATGTCTAGGATCTAGCATTTAAGGTTTCGTGTCTTATGGTGTAGAGTTTAGATTTTAGGGTCCAAGGTCTAAAGTTTTAGGGCCTAATGTCTTAGATTTAGGTTTTTTGCTTGTTGGTTTTTAGTGTTTTAAGGTTTAAGGGTCAAGAGTATAGGGTTTTAGGGTCTAGAATGTAAGGTCTAAGATTTTAGAATTTTAGGGATTTATGGTTTAAGACCTAGGGTCTAAGGTCTAAGGTGTATTATCTGTGGTCTAGGTTCTAAGATCTAAAATCTAGGTTTTTTAAGTTTTAAGGATTTAAATAGACTAATTATATATTAAACCTAATTTTTAATTAGGCTTAGTTAAATCTTATGTCTAATTAATTCTTAATCACAATTAAATCTTGAGCTCAATAAATTGTAATACTAAACTAATTGTTATGTCTAATTAATTATTAGATCATTAATTGTTACATGTAATTACATCTCAGCCTAATTATATCTTGATCAAGTAAATCATTGAGTTCAAATATATTTTAGAAGTAATTATATGTGATGCTAACTTGTTATTGGATCATATTAGTTAATAAGTTTAATTAATTTTTAGTCAAAAGACTAAATTAGTCATTAGGATAAATTATTGGTTAGGTCCAATTATCTGTTAGACTGAATTATATATTATGTCTAATATTTTTTTACTTCAATTATATATTAAACTTAATTATTTATTAAGCTCATTTATATATTAAGCACAATTTATTGTGCAATATAATTAACTAGTTAAGAATGAATGAGCCTAATGAATAACTAGGTATAATTTGTAATTGAGCATAACTATAAATTGGAGCTAAAAATTTATCTTGTCCGACAATTTTTTTGGTCAAATGATTATTTGAGCCTTTAATAAAAATATTTTGAGTTTAATAAAAAAATAAGTTCAATATTTAATTAAGCTCAATAAATAATTAGGCATGATACAAAATTGGGTCGAATAAAATATTGGACCTAAGAACAATAGTTAATTAAACTTAGCAAATAATTAGACTTAATAATTAATTGGACTTAACAATAAATGGACTTGATATATAATTGGGTTTAATAAATGATTACGCCTAAAGTTTATTTTAGCTTGCTAATTAATTAGGTTTAAGATATAATTGAGATTAATATGTTATCTATCTGAAAAATTAGTGACTTAACAATTAACTATGTTGAACAATTAATTCAACATAAGATTAATTAAGTCTAATAAGAAAAATAGATGTTTCATATAATTAGGCCTAATAGATTTGTAGTTAAATGTAAGAATAAAATGATACAGATAAATAATTAAGACTAAAATGTAATTGGAGTTAAGATTTAATTGATCCCTTGCAAAAAAAAAAAAAAGGCTTGATATATAATTAGGTCTAGTGATATAATTAGGGCCAAGATTTAATTAACCCATTGCAAAAAATTTGGCTTGATATATAATTAGGTCTAATGATATAATTGGGGTTAAGATTTAATCGATCTATAATTTGTTCCAAGAATAAAATCAGAAATAAATAAAATTAGTATAAAATTTAATTAGCCTAAGATTTAATTAGACCTAATGTACAATTGGGTATAGCATGCATGAATTAAATACATAATTCACCCTAAAAATAAATTGAGCTTAAGATATAACTAGACCTAAATTATATGATCTTAAGATATAATTAAGGATAATAATTAATTGGGCCCAACAGCTATAGTGCTTAATTTTATAAATTGTGTATAGAATTAATTGGATCTAATATTTATTTAGATTGAATATGTAATAGAGATTAATTATTAATTGGACCTAATAACTCATTGGACTTGATAATTAATTAGGTTTATGATTTGATTAAGTCTAATAATAATTAAGACTTAATATATAACTTGAAATAATGAACAATTGGACCTACCATTAATTGAATTTAACAATCAATTAGACCTAACCATGAATTTGATCTAAGATTTAACAGTGCATGAAAAATAGTTATTCACAAGATTTGAACCCTAAAGCCAAAACTCTAAACCTTAAACCTTAAACACTAAACCTTAATCTTTATATCCTAAACCCAAAATCTTGACCTGTAAGCTATAAACCCTAAACCTTAACCTTAAGCCCTAAAACTTAAACCTTGACTCAAAACACTCTATCTTAAACATGAAGCCCTAAACCTTAGACCTTAAACGCTAACCTTTGAACCAAATACCATAAACCATAAACCCTAAATCCTGGAATCCTAACCCCTAAACCAAAACCTCTTATCCTTAAACTCATTACCTTACGCCTTGAACTCTAATCCATAAACTTCTTATTATTAGGGTTTTAGAGTTTGGCTTTAGGGGATAAGGTTGTGGGTTTGGGGTTAAGAGCTTATGTTTGGGGTTTATGATTTATGTTTAGAGGCTAGAGTCTTGGTTTTAGGGTAAAGGTTATCAGGTTTAGTTGTTAGGGATTTGGATTTAGGGGTTAGAGTTAGAATTACGATTTAAGTAATCCTACTTATGAGCTAGGGTTTATAGTTTTGGTTTTTGGGTTTGGGGTTTAGAGGGTAGGGTTTAAGGATTAGTGTTTAGACATTAGGATTTAGGATCTAGCATGGCTTGGAGTTCCAGGTTTAGTGTTTCAAGTTTAAGGGTGAACCTTTAAAGTTTTGGGTTTAAGGTTTAATATTTAGGCTTTAGGCTTCAGGAGTTAGAATTTAGTGCTTGGGATTATTGTTTAGGGCTTTGGGATTTTGAATAAGGATTTTTGGTTAGCATTAAGGGTTATGGTTTAGAGTTTAGCATTTGGGATTATGAGTTAGGGCTTTAGGGTTTCTGTTAGGGATTACTTGCTTTTAGTGTTTGGGGTTTAGGAGTTAACGCTTCGAGTTTGAGACTTGCGTTTAGGCTTTGGAGCCTAAGCGTTAGGGTTTAGTGATTATTGTTTAGGTTTTAAGGTTATCAGTTAAAGGTTTAGTGTTTAGAGGTTAAGGTTTATGGTTTTGGGTTTTGGTTTAGGGGTTTAGTTCTAAGAGTTAGGGTTTTAAGTTTTGAGTTTGTGATTAGAGTTTAAGGATTAAAAGTTAGTGTTTACAGCTTAGGTGGTCAGGGTTTAGGGTTTTGGGGTTTGTGCATTTGCTTTTAGGGTTTAAAGGTCAGGAGTTAGGATTTAAGGTTTATAGTTTAGTGTATTATATTTAGGGGTTAAAGTTTTAGGTTTAGGGTTTAGAATTTATGGATTAGCCATTAGAGTTTCAATTTTATGAGTTTGTGGTTTACGATGTGGGGTTAAACATTTAGGATTTGGGCCTTATGATTTAAAATTTAGTGTATAAAAGTTAAGGTTTAGGGTTTAGTGTATAAGGTTTAGGGGCTAGGGGTTAGGGTTTAGGTTTTGGTATTTCAAATTTAAGATTTAGGATTTGGTTTTAAGAGTTAGGGGTTTGGGTTATAGTTTAGTGTTTAGAGTATATGGTTTACGGATTATTGTTTAGGTTTTGGGGTTTAGGGTTTGGGAGTTAAGGTTTAGAGTTTATTATTTAGGATTAGCAGTTTAGAATTTAGAGGTTACTATTAAGTATTACGAGTCAGATGTTAGGGTTTGCTGTTTCTAGTTAAGGATTTAGGGTTTAGGAGTGACTGTTTAGTGTTCAAGGTTTAAAGATTAAGTTTTAAGGGTTATGGTTACAGTTTGGAGTTTTAAAGTTAAGTTTTAAGGTTTATGAGTGAGTGTTTAAGGGGTTAGTGTTAGAGATTAAGGTTTTAGGGGTTAAGATTAAGGTTTTAGCTTCGGCCCTTTAGGGTTAAAGTAGTATTTAGTGTTAGGGATTAGGATTTTGAGGGTTAAGATTAAGGTTTTACCTTTAGGCCTTTGGGGTTAAGGAATAAGGAGGTTAGGATTTAGACTTTAAGGTTTAGGGGTTAGGATTTTGAGTTTAACGTTTTTAGTCTAAGGGGTAAGGTATACTTAGGGATTAGGGGTTAGGGATTAGCATTTAGATAGGTTTTGGGTTTAAAGATTAGCACTTAAGTAGGATTTTGGGTTTTGGGTTTAGGGCTTAGTGGAGAAGTGTTAGAGTTTAATATTTTGGATTTAAGGTTTAAAGGTTTAGGGTTTAATAGTCAAGTTTTTGGTTTAGTGACTGGGGCTTATCGCTTAAGGGTTAAGGTTTATAATTTAAGCATTTTGCTTTATGATGGTGATTTTCTTTATCCCTTTGGTATTAAACTTAATGGTGAGCTATTTATCCTTTGTTCTCATTCAAATCTATTTAAACTTGTGCTTGTACTTGTACTTTCCAAATAAAATTTTCAACAAAGTTCATCATAGTACGGTATCATATGTTTATCATAAAAGTAACTAAAAAGTAATTTAATCGAGAAATAAGTTTCGCCTAATATGTCTAAATTGAGTTGAAGAATTAATTAAGCTTAAAATAACTGGGCATAACATGTAACTTAGCTAATAGCTAATTGGAACAAACAGTTTATTACGCTAGATAATTAATCAAGCCTAGGATTTAATTTAGCCTAATAAAAAAGGACTTAGCATATAATTAAGTCTAAGAGCGAGCTAGATTTAATAAACAACTGAGGATAATGTATAATAATGAAACTTAACAATTCACTAGGCTTAATAGATAATAGCGCTTAATAACATATTAGGTTTAATAAAACATTTAACTTAATATATTATTTGACCTAAAATGGGCCAAATAATGAAATAGACCAAATAAATAATTAGGCATAACAAGTGATTGGTCTTGATATTAATTTAGTTTATGATTTAATTGAGAATAATAAAAATATTGGTATCATATATAATTGATCTTAATAAATAATTAGACCTAATATATAATTACACTTAAAAACCTAATAAGCTTAATACATAATTAGACTTAAACTATAATTAAATTACATTTAAGATATGATCGGGCCCAATAATTAATTGGACCTATATGAGCCTAACAAATAATTAAAGGAACAAATTGAGATTAATATATATTTTGGCTTTATAAATGGTTAGGCTGGATTGGTAACTAAATCTAATAATAAATAATAGAGCCTATGATATAGTGAGACCTATCGTGCATCAGAATTTAGAAATAATATGGCCTAAGAACAAATTTGGCCTAATATATATTAATTTGGCGTTAAATGTGATTGAGTCTAATTATTATTTAAACTAAAGAATTCATTGCACTAAGTAACTAATTGAGCTTAAGAGTTAGTTCAACCTAATAGAAAAGGGTTACCATATCATTAAGCCTGAGGATGAAATGACCTTAATAAGTTATTTAGCCTAATGAGAAATTGAGGCTCATAAGTTAATTGGACCTAGCAATTCATTGGGCTTAATAATTTGTTTGGTCAAACAACTAATTGAAACTAAGATTAATTGGGTTTAATTGAAAACTAGAGCTTAATAAATAATTGGTCTTCTTAGCATATAATTGGACCTAATAAGATATCAAACTTTATGATACCGTGTTTTAATATAACGATATTAGGAATGAAAATGATGTAACTTTGCTAGAAAATTTGTTTGAAGAGTGCAAGCACAAGTTTGAACAAATTTGAATGAAAATAGGGGATAAAGACTTACCATCATGTTTAATATAAAGGGATATAGAAAATCACCATCCTAAGGGCAATGAGCAAGAATACAGAAAACCTCATATCTTATCACCCAAAGGGATGTTAGCACACTATCCTAAAAGATACAGAGATGTTTCTCACCATTCAATCCCTCAACCAAAAAGATACAGAGATAGAAGAGAGAATTCAAAAGAATTTCTAGACATACAACTCAAGTTTAAGCTATCTTTCAAGTCTAAAGCATGAAAATAAATATCAATGCATGGAACAACCTCAATGCGTTGAACTTTTGAAAATTATGAAGTTTTTGCAGATAACTAAATCATTTAATGCATTGTTTGACAAAAAATGAAGTTAGTGGATTGAAATAAATTTCTCCTGAAGATTAGAAAGGTGCATGCCAACTGTCCACCACTAAAGAAGCTGTCCATAACCACCTTTCTAGAGAATATTCCAAGGTGCATGCCAACTATCCTTCACATAGCATCGTGAAGAAAATGCGGTAATGCAGTCCCATGTCACCTTAACCTTTAATTTCTAAACCACAAATCCTAAACCCTTAGCACTAAATTGTAAACTCTAAATCTAAAACTCTAGTCCCAAAACTCTAAACATTAACACCTAAACCCTATGCTATAAACCTTAATTTCAAATCCCACAAATCTAACATCTAAACTCTAAGCCCTAAATTCTATACGGCAAATCCCATACTATAAACTCTAACATCGAAGGATGAACATTTAAATCTTAAACCCTAACCACTAAACTGTAAACCCTAATTGCAAAACCCTAAACTATAGAGCCTAAACCTACAGCCAAAAACCTATATCTTAGCCTCTAAGCCAAAATCATAAACCCTAACCCCTAACACTAACCCTTAAATCAAAATAATCAACCTTAAACCTTGAACTTGAATCATTAAACCCTCAACCCTAACGTCTTAACCCTAAACACTAATTCATGATTTAGGGTTTAGGTTTAAAGATTGTGTTTTCAAGGTTTATGATTTGGGGGTTAGGGTATAAAGGATAGAGGTTGGGGTTTAGGAGTTACTTGTTAGCGGTTTGCGCTTAGGGGTTAATGGTTAGGGTGTAATGTTTTTCGATTAAGGATTATAGTCTTGGGTTTAGTGTTTTAGCTTATGAGTTTAGCATTTGGGGTTTTGAGTTTTGTTTTAGGGTTTTGATTTCAGCATTTAGTGTTTAGAGGTTAGGTTTGGGGTTTAATGGTTTGCATTTAGGGTAAAGGTTTAGAAATTAGGGTCTAAAGTTTAGGGGCTAGGGTCTAGGATTTATAGTTTACAGTTTAGGATTTTGATTTAGGGGTTTCAGTTTAAGGTTTAGGGTTAAGTGTTCATGGGCTAGGGATTGGTGCTTGGAGTATCTGTTAGGGGGTTAAGGTTTAGGTTTAGGGTTCGAGGAATGATGTTTGGGTTTATAATTTAGTGTTTAGTTGATGGCGTAGGGTATAGCACTTATGGATTAGGTTAATCATTTGGTGTTCAAGGGTTATGTTTTAAGATTTAGGGTTTATGGGTTAGGGTTTAAGGTTTACTATTCGGGAGTTAAGATTTAGGTTTTAGAAGTTTGGTATTTTAGATTTAGGGATTCAAGATTTAGAATGTCGGAGCTGGGCGTGTAGTTTTAGAGCTGAAAGTTTTAGGATCTATGGTTTAGTGTTTAAAGTTTAGGCTTTAGTATTAGGGGTTATGATTTAATGGTTATGGTTAAGGGGTTAGTGGTTAAGCTCCAGGGTTTAAGGTTTTGGGTTTGAGATTATGGGTTATGACTTGGGATTTATGGGCTAAGGGTTTAGGGTTTGCATTTAGTAGGATGTAAGGTTCAAGGTTTATGATTTAGGGTTTAGGTTTAGAGGTTGTGTTTTCAAGGTTTATGATTTGGGGGTTAAGGTCTAAAGGATAGAGGTTGGGGATTAGGTGTTACTTGTGAGGGGTTTGGGCTTAGGGGTGTAATGTTTTTCGATTAAGGATTATAGCCTTGGGTTTAGTGTTTTAGCTTATGAGTTTAGCATTTGGGGTTTTGAGTTTTGTTTTGGGGTTTTGATTTCAGTATTTAGTGTTTAGAGGTTAGGTTTGGGGCTTAATGGTTTGCATTTAGGGTAAAGGTTTAGAAATTAGTGTCTAAAGTTTAGGGACTAGGGTCTAAGATTTATAGTTTACAGTTTAGGATTTTGATTTAGGGGTTTCAGTTTAAGGTTTAGGGTTAAGTGTTCATGGGCTAGGGATTGGTGTTTGGGTTATCTGTTAGGGGGTTAAGGTTTAGGTTTAGGTTTAGGGTTCGAGGAATGATGTTTGGGTTTATAATTTAGTGTTTAGTTGATTGCGTACGGTATGGCATTTATGGATTAGGTTAATTATTTAGTGTTCAAGGGTTATGTTTTAAGATTTAGGGTTTATGGGTTAAGGTTTAAGGTTTACTATTTGGGGGTTGGGATTTTGGGTTTAGAAATTTGGTATTTTAGATTTAGGGATTCAAGATTTAGAATGCAGGAGCTAGGGGTTTAGTTTTAGAGCTGAACGTTTTAGGATCTATGGTTTAGGGTTTAAAGTTTGGGCTTTAGTGTTAGGGCTTATGATTTAATGATTATGGTTTAGGGGTTAGTGGTTAAGGTACAGGGTTTATGGTGTTGGGTTTTATATTATGGATTATGATTTGGGATTTATGGGCTAAGTGTTCAGGGCTTGAATTTAGAAGGATTTGAGGTTCAAGGTTTATGATTTAGGGTTTAGATTTAAAGGTTGTGTTTTCAAGGTTTATGATTTGGGGGTTAGGGTATAAAGGATAAAGGTTGGGGTTTAGGAGTTACTTGTTAAGGGTTTGCGCTTAGGGGTTGATGGTTAGGGTGTAATGTTTTTCGATTAAGGATTATAGTCTTGGGTTTAGTGTTTTAGCTTATGAGTTTAGCATTTGGGGTTTTGAGTTTTGTTTTAGGGTTTTGATTTTCGCATTTAGTGTTTAGAGGTTAGGTTTGGGGTTTAATGGTTTGCATTTAGGGTAAAGGTTTAGAAATTAGGGTTTAAAGTTCAGGGACTAGGGTCTAGGATTTATAGTTCATTTATAGTTCAGTTTAGGATTTTGATTTAGGGGTTTCAGTTTAAGGTTTAGGGTTAAGTGTTCATGGGTTAGGGATTGGTGTTTGGCGTATCGGTTAGGGGGTTAAAGTTTAGGTTTAGGGTTCGAGGAATGATGATTGGGTTTTGTAATTTAGTGTTTAGTTGATGGCGTAAGGTATAGCATTTATGGTTTAGGTTAATTATTTGGTGTTCAAGGGTTATGTTTTAAGATTTAGGGTTTATGGGTTAGGGTTTAAGGTTTACTATTCGGGGGTTAGGATTTAGGTTTTAGAAGTTTGGTATTTTAGATTTAGGGATTCAAGAATTAGAATGTAGGAGCTGGGGGTTTAGCTTTAGAGCTGAACGTTTTAGGATCTGTGGTTTAGGGTTTAAAGTTTAGGCTTTAGCGTTAGGGGTTATGATTTAATGGTTATGGCTTAGGGGTTAGTGGTTAAGGTCCAGGGTTTATGGTGTTGCGGTTTAGATTATGGGTTATGATTTAATGGTTATGGTTTAGGGGTTAGTGGTTAAGGTCCAGGGTTTATGGTGTTGCGGTTTAGATTATGGGTTATGATTTAATGGTTATGGTTTAGGGGTTAGTGGTTAAGGTCCAGGGTTTATGGTGTTCCACTTTAGATTATGGCTTATGATTTGGGATTTATGGGCTAAGGGTTTAGGGTTTGCATTTAGAAGGATTTGAGGTTCAAGGTTTATGATTTAGGGTTTAGATTTAAAGTTTGTGTTTTACAGGTTTATGATTTGGGGGTTAGGGTGTAAAGGATAGAGGTTGGGGTTTAGGTGTTACTTGTGAGGGGTTTGGGCTTAGGGGTTAATGGTTAGGGTGTAATGTTTTTCGATTAAGGATTATAGTCTTGGGTTTAGTGTTTTAGTTTATGAATTTAGCATTTGGGGTTTTGAGTTTTGTTTTAGGGTTTTGATTTCAGCATTTAGTGTTTAGAGGTTAGGTTTGGGGTTTAATAGTTTGCATTTAGGGTAAAGGTTTAGAAATTAGGGTTTAGGGTTAAGTGTTCATTGGTTAGGGATTGGTGTTTGGGGTATCTGTTAGGGGATTATGGTTTAGGTTTAGGGTTCGAGGAATGATGTTTGGCTTTATAATTTAGTGTTTAGTTGATGGCGTAGGGTATAGCACTTATGGTTCAGGTTAATTATTTGGTGTTCAAGGGTTATGTTTTAAGATTTAGGGTTTATGGGTTAAGGTTTAAGGTTTACTATTTGGGGGTTGGGATTTTGGGTTTAGAAATTTGATATTTTAGATTTAGGGATTCAAGATTTAGAATGCAGGAGCTAGGGGTTTAGTTTTAGAGCTGAACGTTTTAGGATCTATGGTTTAGGGTTTAAAGTTTGGGCTTTAGTGTTAGGGCTTATGATTTAATGATTATGGTTTAGGGGTTAGTGGTTAAGGTACAGGGTTTATGGTGTTGGGTTTTATATTATGGGTTATGATTTGGGATTTATGGGCTAAGTGTTCAGGGCTTGAATTTAGAAGGATTTGAGGTTCAAGGTTTATGATTTAGGGTTTAGATTTAAAGGTTGTGTTTTCAAGGTTTATGATTTGGGGGTTAGGGTATAAAGGATAAAGGTTGGGGTTTAGGAGTTACTTGTTAAGGGTTTGCGCTTAGGGGTTGATGGTTAGGGTGTAATGTTTTTCGATTAAGGATTATAGTCTTGGGTTTAGTGTTTTAGCTTATGAGTTTAGCATTTGGGGTTTTGAGTTTTGTTTTAGGGTTTTGATTTTCGCATTTAGTGTTTAGAGGTTAGGTTTGGGGTTTAATGGTTTGCATTTAGGGTAAAGGTTTAGAAATTAGGGTTTAAAGTTCAGGGACTAGGGTCTAGGATTTATAGTTCATTTATAGTTCACAGTTTAGGATTTTGATTTAGGGGTTTCAGTTTAAGGTTTAGGGTTAAGTGTTCATGGGTTAGGGATTGGTGTTTGGCGTATCGGTTAGGGGGTTAAGGTTTAGGTTTAGGGTTCGATGAATGATGATTGGGTTTTGTAATTTAGTGTTTAGTTGATGGCGTAAGGTATAGCATTTATGGTTTAGGTTAATTATTTGGTGTTCAAGGGTTATGTTTGAAGATTTAGGGTTTATGGGTTAGGGTTTAAGGTTTACTATTCGGGGGTTAGGATTTAGGTTTTAGAAGTTTGGTATTTTAGATTTAGGGATTCAAGAATTAGAATGTAGGAGCTGGGGGGTTAGCTTTAGAGCTGAACGTTTTCGGATCTGTGGTTTAGGGTTTAAAGTTTAGGCTTTAGCGTTAGGGGTTATGATTTAATGGTTATGGTTTAGGGGTTAGTGGTTAAGGTCCAGGGTTTATGGTGTTGCGGTTTAGATTATGGGTTATGATTTAATGGTTATGGTTTAGGGGTTAGTGGTTAAGGTCCAGGGTTTATGGTGTTCCGTTTTAGATTATGGGTTATGATTTGGGATTTATGGGCTAAGGGTTTAGGGTTTGCATTTAGAAGGATTTGAGGTTCAAGGTTTATGATTTAGGGTTTAGATTTAAAGTTTGAGTTTTACAGGTTTATGATTTGGGGGTTAGGGTGTAAAGGATAGAGGTTGGGGTTTAGGTGTTACTTGTTAGGGGTTTAGGCTTAGGGGTTAATGGTTAGGGTGTAATGTTTTTCGATTAAGGATTATAGTCTTGGGTTTAGTGTTTTAGCTTATGAGTTTAGCTTTTGGGGTTTTGAGTTTTGTTTTAGGGTTTTGATTTCAGCATTTAGTGTTTAGAGGTTAGGTTTGGGGTTTAATGGTTTGCATTTAGGGTAAAGGTTTAGAAATTAGGATCTAAAGTTTAGGGACTAGGGTCTAGGATTTATAGTTTACACTTTAGGATTTTGATTTAGGGGTTTCAGTTTATGGTTTAAGGTTAAGTTTTCATGGGTTAGGGATTGGTGTTTGAGTTATCAGTTAGGGGGTTAAGGTTTAGGTTTAGGGTTCGAGGAATGATGTTTGGGTTTATAATTTAGTGTTTAGTTGATTGCGTAAGCTATAGCATTTATGGATTAGGTTAATTATTTAGTGTTCAAGGGTTATGTTTTAAGATTTAGGGTTTATGGGTTAGGGTTTAAGGTTTACTATTCATGGACTGGGATTTTGGTTTTAGAAGTTTGGTATTTTAGATTTAGGGATTCAAGATTTAGAATGTAGGAGCTGGGGGTTTAGTTTTAGAGCTGCACATTTTAGGATCTATTGTTTAGGGTTTAAAGTTTAGGGTTTAGTGTTAGGGGTTATGATTTAATGGTTTTGGTTTAAGGGTAAGCGATTAAGGTCCAGGGTTTAAGGTCTTGGGTTGGAGATTATGGGTTATGATTTGGGATTTATGGGCTAAGGGGTTAGGGTTTGCATTTAGATTGATTTGAGGTTCAAGGTTTATGATTTAGGGTTTAGGTTTAAAGATTGTGTTTTCAAGGTTTATGATTTGTGGGTTAGGGGATAAAGGATAGAGGTTGGGGTTTAGGAGTTACTTGTTAGCGGTTTGCACTTAGGGGTTAATGGTTAGGGTGTAATGTTTTTCGATTAAGGATTATAGTCTTGGGTTTAGTGTTTTAGCTTATGAGTTTAGCATTTGGGGTTTTGAGTTTTGTTTTAGGGTTTTGATTTCAGCATTTAGTGTGTAGAGGTTAGGTTTGGGGTTTAATGGTTTGCATTTAGGTTAAAGGTTTAGAAATTAAGGTATAAAGTTTAGGGGCTAGGGTCTAGGATTTATAGTTTACAGTTTAGGATTTTGATTTAGGGGTTTCAGTTTAACGTTTAGGGTTAAGTGTTCATGGGTTAGGGATTGGTGTTTGGGGTATCTGTTGAGGGGTAAAGGTTTAGGTTTAGGGTTCGAGAAATGATGTTTGGTTTTATAATTTAGTGTTTAGCTGGTTGCGTAGGGTATAGCATTTATGGATTAGGTTAATTATTTAGTGTTCAAGGGCTATGTTTTAAGATTTAGGGTTTAAGGTTTACTATTCGGGGGTTAGGATTTAGGTTTTAGAGGTTTGCTATTTTATATTTAGGGACTCAAGAATTAGAATGTAGGAGCTGGGGGTTTAGTTTTAGAGCTGAACGTCTTAGGATCTGTGGTTTAGGGTTTAAAGTTTAGGCTTTAGTGTTAGGGGTTATGATTTAATAGTTATGGTTTAGGGGTTTATGGTTAAGGTCCAAGGTTTAAGGTTTTGGGTTTGAGATTATGGGTTATGATTTGAGATTTATGCGCTAAGGGTTTAGGGTTTGCATTTAGAAGGATTTGAGGTTCAATGTTTATGATTTAGGTTTTAGGTTTAAAGATTGTGTTTTCAAGGTTTAAGATTTGGGGGTTGGGTTGTAAAAGATAGAGGTTGTGTTTAGGTGTTACTTGTTAGGGGTTTGGGCTTAGGGGTTAATGGTTAGGGGGTAATGTTTTTCGATTAAGGGTTATAGCCTTGGGTTTAGTGTTTTAGCTTCTGAGATTAGCATTTGGGGTTTTGAGTTTTGTTTTAGTGTTTTGATTTCAGCATTTAGTGTTTAGAGGTTAGGTTTGAGGTTTAATGGTTTGCATTTAGGGCGAAGGTTTAGAAATTAGGGTTTAAAGTTCAGGGACTAGGGTCTAGGATTTATAGTTTACAGTTTAGGATTTTGATTTAGGGGTTTCAATTTAAGGTTTAGGGTTAAGTGTTCATAGGTTAGGGATTGGTGTTTGGCGTATCGGTTAGGGGGTTAAGGTTTAGGTTTAGGGTTCGAGTAATGATGATCGGATTTATAATTTAGTGTTTAGTTGATGGCGTAAGGTATAGCATTTATGGTTTAGGTTAATTATTTGGTGTTCAAGTGTTATGTTTTAAGATTTAGGGTTTATGGGTTAGGGTTTAAGGTTTACTATTCGGGGATTGGGATTTAGGTTTTAGAAGTTTGGTATTTTAGATTTAGGGATTCAAGTATTAGAATGTAGGAGCTGTGGGTTTAGCTTTAGAGCTGAACGTTTTAGGATCTATGGTTTAGGGTTTAAAGTTTAGGCTTTAGCGTTAGGGGTTATGATTTAATGGTTATGGTTTAGGGGTTAATGGTTAAGGTCCAAGGTTTAAGGTTTTGGGTTTGAGATTATGGGTTATGATTTGAGATTTATGCGCTAAGGGTTTAGGGTTTGCATTTAGTAGGATTTAAGGTTCAAGGTTTATGATTTAGGGTTTAGGTTTAGAGGTTGTGTTTTCAAGGTTTATGGTTTGGGGGTTAAGGTCTAAAGGATAGAGGTTGGGGATTAGGTGTTACTTGTGAGGGGTTTGGGCTTAGGGGTTAATTGTTAGGGTGTAATGTTTTTCGATTGAGGATTATAGTCTTGGGTTTAGTGTTTTAGCTCATGAGTTTAGTATTTGGGGTTTTGAGTTTTGTTTTAGGGTTTTGATTTCAGCATTTAGTGTTTAGAGGTTAGGTTTGGGGTTTAATGGTTTGCATTTAGGGTAAAGGTTTAGAAATTAGGGTCTAAAGTTTAGGGACTAGGGTCTAAGATTTATAGTTTACAGTTTAGGATTTTGATTTAGGGGTTTCAGTTTATGGTTTAAGGTTAAGTTTTCATGGGTTAGGGATTGGTGTTTGGGGTATCAGTTAGGGGGTTAAGGTTTAGGTTTAGGGTTCGAGGAATGATGTTTGGGTTTATAATTTAGTGTTTAGTTGATTGCGTAAGCTATAGCATTTATGGATTAGGTTAATTATTTAGTGTTCAAGGGTTATGTTTTAAGATTTAGGGTTTATGGGTTAGGGTTTAAGGTTTACTATTCAGGGACTGGGATTTTGGTTTTAGAAGTTTGGTATTTTAGATTTAGGGATTCAAGATTTAGAATGTAGGAGCTGGGGGTTTAGTTTTAGAGCTGCACATTTTAGGATCTATTGTTTAGGGTTTAAAGTTTAAGGTTTAGTGTTAGGGGTTATGATTTAATGGTTTTGGTTTAAGGGTAAGCGATTAAGGTCCAGGGTTTAAGGTCTTGGGTTGGAGATTATGGGTTATGATTTGGGATTTATGGGCTAAGGGTTTAGGGTTTGCATTTAGATTGATTTGAGGTTCAAGGTTTATGATTTAGGGTTTAGGTTTAAAGATTGTGTTTTCAAGGTTTATGATTTGTGGGTTAGGGTATAAAGGATAGAGGTTGGGGTTTAGGAGTTACTTGTTAGCGGTTTGCACTTAGGGGTTAATGGTTAGGGTGTAATGTTTTTCGATTAAGGATTATAGTCTTGGGTTTAGTGTTTTAGCTTATGAGTTTAGCATTTGGGGTTTTGAGTTTTGTTTTAGGGTTTTGATTTCAGCATTTAGTGTGTAGAGGTTAGGTTTGGGGTTTAATGGTTTGCATTTAGGGTAAAGGTTTAGAAATTAAGGTATAAAGTTTAAGGGCTAGGGTCTAGGATTTATAGTTTACAGTTTAGGATTTTGATTTAGGGGTTTCAGTTTAACGTTTAGGGTTAAGTGTTCATGGGTTAGGGATTGGTGTTTGGGGTATCTGTTGAGGGGTTAAGGTTTAGGTTTAGGGTTCGAGGAATGATGTTTGGTTTTATAATTTAGTGTTTAGCTGGTTGCGTAGGGTATAGCATTTATGGATTAGGTTAATTATTTAGTGTTCAAGGGCTATGTTTTAAGATTTAGTGTTTAAGGTTTACTATTCGGGGGTTAGGATTTAGGTTTTAGAGGTTTGCTATTTTATATTTAGGGACTCAAGAATTAGAATGTAGGAGCTGGGGGTTTAGTTTTAGAGCTGAACGTCTTAGGATCTGTGGTTTAGGGTTTAAAGTTTAGGCTTTAGTGTTAGGGGTTATGATTTAATGGTTATGGTTTAGGGGTTAATGGTTAAGGTCCAAGGTTTAAGGTTTTGGGTTTGAGATTATGGGTTATGATTTAGGGTTTAGGGTTTGCATTTAGAAGGATTTGAGGTTCAATGTTTATGATTTAGGTTTTAGGTTTAAAGATTGTGTTTTCAAGGTTTAAGATTTGGGGGTTGGGTTGTAAAAGATAGAGGTTGTGTTTAGGTGTTACTTGTTAGGGGTTTGGGCTTAGGGGTTAATGGTTACGGTGTAATGTTTTTCGATTAAGGGTTATAGCCTTGGGTTTAGTGTTTTAGCTTCTGAGATTAGCATTTGGGGTTTTGAGTTTTGTTTTAGTGTTTTGATTTCAGCATTTAGTGTTTAGAGGTTAGGTTTGAGGTTTAATGGTTTGCATTTAGGGCGAAGGCTTAGAAATTAGGGTTTAAAGTTCAGGGACTAGGGTCTAGGATTTATAGTTTACAGTTTAGGATTTTGAGTTAGGGGTTTCAATTTTATGGTTTAGGGTTAAGTGTTCATGGGTTAGGGATTGGTGTTTGGGGTATCTGTTAGGGGGTTAAGGTTTAGGTTTAGGGTTCGAGGAATGATGTTGGGGCTTATAATTTAGTGTTTAGTTGATGGCGTAGGGTATAGCATTTATGGTTTAGGTTAATTATTTGGTGTTCAAGGGTTATGTTTTAAGATTTAGGGTTTATGGGTTAGGGTTTAAGGTTTACTATTCGGGGGTTGGGATTTAGGTTTTAGAAGTTTGGTATTTTAGATTTAGGGATTCAAGTATTAGAATGTAGGAGCTGGGGGTTCAGCTTTAGAGCTGAACGTTTTAGGATCTATGGTTTAGGGTTTAAAGTTTAGGCTTTAGCGTTAGGGGTTATGATTTAATGGTTATGGTTTAGGGTTAGTGGTTAAGGTCCAGGGTTTATGGTGTTGGGTTTTAGATTATGGGTTATGATTTGGGATTTATGGGCTAAGGGTTTAGGGTTTGCATTTAGAAGGATTTGAGGTCCAAGGTTTATGATTTAGGATTTAGATTTAATGGTTGTGTTTTCAAGGTTTATGATTTGGGGGTTAGGGTGTAAAGGATAGAGGTTGGGGTTTAGGTGTTACTTGTTAGGGGTTTAGGCTTAGGGGTTAATGGTTAGGGTGTAATGTTTTTCGATTAAGGATTATAGTCTTGGGTTTAGTGTTTTAGCTTATGAGTTTAGCTTTTGGGGTTTTGAGTTTTGTTTTAGGGTTTTGATTTCAGCATTTAGTGTTTAGAGGTTAGGTTTGGGGCTTAATGGTTTGCATTTAGGGTAAAGGTTTAGAAATTAGGGTTTAAAGTTTAGGGACTAGGGTCTAAGATTTATAGTTTACAGTTTAGGATTTTGAGTTAGGGGTTTCAATTTTATGGTTTAGGGTTAAGTGTTCATGGGTTAGGGATTGGTGTTTGGGGTATCTGTTAGGGGGTTAAGGTTTAGGTTTAGGGTTCGAGGAATGATGTTTGGGCTTATAATTTAGTGTTTGGTTGATGGCGTAGGGTATAGCATTTATGGTTTAGGTTAATTATTTGGTGTTCAAGGGTTATGTTTTAAGATTTAGGGTTTATGGGTTAGGGTTTAAGGTTTACTATTCGGGGGTTGGGATTTTTGTTTTAGAAGTTTGGTATTTTAGATTTAGGGATTCAAGATTTAAATGTAGGAGCCGGGGGTTCAGTTTTAGAGCTGAAGATTTTAGGATCTATGGTTTAGGGTTTAAAGTTTAGGGTTTAGTGTTAGGGGTTATGATTTAATGGTTATGGTTTAAGGGTAAGCGGTTAAGGTCCAGGGTTTAAGGTCTTGGGTTTGAGATTATGGGTTATGATTTGGGATTTATGGGCTAAGGGTTTAGGGTTTGCATTTAGAAGGATTTGAGGTTCAAGGTTTATGATTTAGGGTTTAGGTTTAAAGATTGTGTTTTCAAGGTTTATGATTTGTGGGTTAGGGTATAAAGGATAGAGGTTGGGGTTTAGGAGTTACTTGTTAGCGGTTTGCACTTAGGGGTTAATGGTTAGGGTGTAATGTTTTTCGATTAAGGATTATAGTCTTGGGTTTAGTGTTTTAGCTTATGAGTTTAGCATTTGGGGTTTTGAGTTTTGTTTTAGGGTTTTGATTTCAGCATTTAGTGTGTAGAGGTTAGGTTTGGGGTTTAATGGTTTGCATTTAGGGTAAAGGTTTAGAAATTAAGGTATAAAGTTTAGGGGCTAGGGTCTAGGATTTATAGTTTACAGTTTAGGATTTTGATTTAGGGGTTTCAGTTTAACGTTTAGGGTTAAGTGTTCATGGGTTGGGGATTGGTGTTTGGGGTATCTGTTAGGGGGTTAAGGTTTAGGTTTAGGGTTCGAGGAATGATTTTTGGCTTTATAATTTAGTGTTTAGTTGATGGCGTAGGGTATAGCACTTATGGTTTAGGTTAATTATTTGGTGTTCAAGGGTTATGTTTTAAGATTTAGGGTTTATGGGTTAGGGTTTAAGGTTTACTATTCGGGGGTTGAGATTTAGGTTTTAGAAGTTTGGTATTTTAGATTTAGGGATTCAAGATTTAGAATGTCGGAGCTGGGCGTTTAGTTTTAGAGCTGAACGTTTTAGGATCTATGGTTTAGGGTTTAAATTTTAGGCTTTAGTGTTAGGGGTTATGATTTTATGGTTATGGTTTAGGGGTTAATGGTTAAGGTCCAGGGTTTAAGGTTTTGGGTTTGAGATTATGGGTTATGCTTTGGGATTTATGGGCTAAGGGTTTAGGGTTTGCATTTGGAAGGATTTGAGGTTCAAGGTTTATGATTTAGGGTTTAGGTTTAAAGATTGTGTTTTCAAGGTTTATGATTTGTGGGTTAGGTTGTAAATGATAGAGGTTGGGGTTTAGGTGTTACTTGTTAGGGGTTTGGGCTTAGGGGTTAATGGTTAGGGTGTAATGTTTTTCGATTAAGTATTATAGTCTTGGGTTTAGTGTTTTAGCTTATGAGTTTAGCTTTTGGGGTTTTGAGTTTTGTTTTAGGGTTTTGATTTCAGCATTTATTGTTTAGAGGTTAGGTTTGGGGCTTAATGGTTTGCATTTAGGGTAAAGGTTTAGAAATTAGGGTTTAAAGTTTAGGGACTAGGGTCTAGGATTTATAGTTCACAGTTTAGGATTTTTATTTAGGGGTTTCAGTTTAACGTTTAGGGTTAAGTGTTCATGGGTTAGGGATTGGTGTTTGAGGTATCTGTTAGGGGGTTAAGGTTTAGGTTTAGGGTTCGAGGAATAATGTTTGGGTTTATAATTTATTGTTTCGTTGATGGCGTAGGGTATAACATTTATGGATTAGGTTAATTATCTGGCGTTCAAGGGTTATGTTTTAAGATTTAGGGTTTATGGGTTAGGGTTTAAGGTTTACTATTTTGGGGATGAGATTTAGGTTTTAGACGTTTGGTATTTTAGATTTAGGGATTCAAGATTTACAATGTCGAAACTGGGCATTTAGTTTTAGAGCTGAACGTTTTAGGATATATGGTTTAGTGTTTAAAGTTTAGGCTTTAGTGTTAGGGGTTATGATTTAATGGTTATGGTTTAGGGGTTAGTGGTTAAGGTCCAGGGTTTAAGGTTTTGGGTTTGAGATTATGGGTTATGACTTGGGATTTATGGGCTAAGGGTTTAGGGTTTGCATTTAGTAGGATTTAAGGTTCAAGGTTTATGATTTAGGGTTTAGGTTTAGAGGTTGTGTTTTCAAGGTTTATGGTTTGGGGGTTAAGGTCTAAAGGATAGAGGTTGGGGATTAGGTGTTACTTGTGAGGGGTTTGGGCTTAGGGGTTAATTGTTAGGGTGTAATGTTTTTCGATTGAGGATTATAGTCTTGGGTTTAGTGTTTTAGCTTATGAGTTTAGTATTTGGGGTTTTGAGTTTTGTTTTAGGGTTTTGATTTCAGCATTTAGTGTTTAGAGGTTAGGTTTGGGGTTTAATGGTTTGCATTTAGGGTAAAGGTTTAGAAATTAGGGTCTAAAGTTTAGGGACTAGGGTCTAGGATTTATAGTTTACAGTTTAGGATTTTGATTTAGGGGTTTCAGTTTATGGTTTAAGGTTAAGTTTTCATGGGTTAGGGATTGGTGTTTGGGGTATCTGTTAGGGGGTTAAGGTTTAGGTTTAGGGTTCGAGGAATGATGTTTGGGTTTATAATTTAGTGTTTAGTTGATTGCGTAAGCTATAGCATTTATGGATTAGGTTAATTATTTAGTGTTCAAGGGTTATGTTTTAAGATTTAGGGTTTATGGGTTAGGGTTTAAGGTTTACTATTCAGGGACTGGGATTTTGGTTTTAGAAGTTTGGTATTTTAGATTTAGGGATTCAAGATTTAGAATGTAGGAGCTGGGGGTTTAGTTTTAGAGCTGCACATTTTAGGATCTATTGTTTAGGGTTTAAAGTTTAAGGTTTAGTGTTAGGGGTTATGATTTAATGGTTTTGGTTTAAGGGTAAGCGATTAAGGTCCAGGGTTTAAGGTCTTGGGTTGGAGATTATGGGTTATGATTTGGGATTTATGGGCTAAGGGTTTAGGGTTTGCATTTAGATTGATTTGAGGTTCAAGGTTTATGATTTAGGGTTTAGGTTTAAAGATTGTGTTTTCAAGGTTTATGATTTGTGGGTTAGGGTATAAAGGATAGAGGTTGGGGTTTAGGAGTTACTTGTTAGCGGTTTGCACTTAGGGGTTAATGGTTAGGGTGTAATGTTTTTCGATTAAGGATTATAGTCTTGGGTTTAGTGTTTTAGCTTATGAGTTTAGCATTTGGGGTTTTGAGTTTTGTTTTAGGGTTTTGATTTCAGCATTTAGTGTGTAGAGGTTAGGTTTGGGGTTTAATGGTTTGCATTTAGGGTAAAGGTTTAGAAATTAAGGTATAAAGTTTAAGGGCTAGGGTCTAGGATTTATAGTTTACAGTTTAGGATTTTGATTTAGGGGTTTCAGTTTAACGTTTAGGGTTAAGTGTTCATGGGTTAGGGATTGGTGTTTGGGGTATCTGTTGAGGGGTTAAGGTTTAGGTTTAGGGTTCGAGGAATGATGTTTGGTTTTATAATTTAGTGTTTAGCTGGTTGCGTAGGGTATAGCATTTATGGATTAGGTTAATTATTTAGTGTTCAAGGGCTATGTTTTAAGATTTAGTGTTTAAGGTTTACTATTCGGGGGTTAGGATTTAGGTTTTAGAGGTTTGCTATTTTATATTTAGGGACTCAAGAATTAGAATGTAGGAGCTGGGGGTTTAGTTTTAGAGCTGAACGTCTTAGGATCTGTGGTTTAGGGTTTAAAGTTTAGGCTTTAGTGTTAGGGGTTATGATTTAATGGTTATGGTTTAGGGGTTAATGGTTAAGGTCCAAGGTTTAAGGTTTTGGGTTTGAGATTATGGGTTATGATTTAGGGTTTAGGGTTTGCATTTAGAAGGATTTGAGGTTCAATGTTTATGATTTAGGTTTTAGGTTTAAAGATTGTGTTTTCAAGGTTTAAGATTTGGGGGTTGGGTTGTAAAAGATAGAGGTTGTGTTTAGGTGTTACTTGTTAGGGGTTTGGGCTTAGGGGTTAATGGTTACGGTGTAATGTTTTTCGATTAAGGGTTATAGCCTTGGGTTTAGTGTTTTAGCTTCTGAGATTAGCATTTGGGGTTTTGAGTTTTGTTTTAGTGTTTTGATTTCAGCATTTAGTGTTTAGAGGTTAGGTTTGAGGTTTAATGGTTTGCATTTAGGGCGAAGGCTTAGAAATTAGGGTTTAAAGTTCAGGGACTAGGGTCTAGGATTTATAGTTTACAGTTTAGGATTTTGAGTTAGGGGTTTCAATTTTATGGTTTAGGGTTAAGTGTTCATGGGTTAGGGATTGGTGTTTGGGGTATCTGTTAGGGGGTTAAGGTTTAGGTTTAGGGTTCGAGGAATGATGTTGGGCTTATAATTTAGTGTTTTGTTGATGGCGTAGGGTATAGCATTTATGGTTTAGGTTAATTATTTGGTGTTCAAGGGTTATGTTTTAAGATTTAGGGTTTATGGGTTAGGGTTTAAGGTTTACTATTCGGGGGTTGGGATTTAGGTTTTAGAAGTTTGGTATTTTAGATTTAGGGATTCAAGTATTAGAATGTAGGAGCTGGGGGTTCAGCTTTAGAGCTGAACGTTTTAGGATCTATGGTTTAGGGTTTAAAGTTTAGGCTTTAGCGTTAGGGGTTATGATTTAATGGTTATGGTTTAGGGTTAGTGGTTAAGGTCCAGGGTTTATGGTGTTGGGTTTTAGATTATGGGTTATGATTTGGGATTTATGGGCTAAGGGTTTAGGGTTTGCATTTAGAAGGATTTGAGGTCCAAGGTTTATGATTTAGGATTTAGATTTAATGGTTGTGTTTTCAAGGTTTATGATTTGGGGGTTAGGGTGTAAAGGATAGAGGTTGGGGTTTAGGTGTTACTTGTTAGGGGTTTAGGCTTAGGGGTTAATGGTTAGGGTGTAATGTTTTTCGATTAAGGATTATAGTCTTGGGTTTAGTGTTTTAGCTTATGAGTTTAGCTTTTGGGGTTTTGAGTTTTGTTTTAGGGTTTTGATTTCAGCATTTAGTGTTTAGAGGTTAGGTTTGGGGCTTAATGGTTTGCATTTAGGGTAAAGGTTTAGAAATTAGGGTTTAAAGTTTAGGGACTAGGGTCTAAGATTTATAGTTTACAGTTTAGGATTTTGAGTTAGGGGTTTCAATTTTATGGTTTAGGGTTAAGTGTTCATGGGTTAGGGATTGGTGTTTGGGGTATCTGTTAGGGGGTTAAGGTTTAGGTTTAGGGTTCGAGGAATGATGTTTGGGCTTATAATTTAGTGTTTGGTTGATGGCGTAGGGTATAGCATTTATGGTTTAGGTTAATTATTTGGTGTTCAAGGGTTATGTTTTAAGATTTAGGGTTTATGGGTTAGGGTTTAAGGTTTACTATTCGGGGGTTGGGATTTAGGTTTTAGAAGTTTGGTATTTTAGATTTAGGGATTCAAGTATTAGAATGTAGGAGCTGGGGGTTCAGCTTTAGAGCTGAACGTTTTAGGATCTATGGTTTAGGGTTTAAAGTTTAGGCTTTAGCGTTAGGGGTTATGATTTAATGGTTATGGTTTAGGGTTAGTGGTTAAGGTCCAGGGTTTATGGTGTTGGGTTTTAGATTATGGGTTATGATTTGGGATTTATGGGCTAAGGGTTTAGGGTTTGCATTTAGAAGGATTTGAGGTCCAAGGTTTATGATTTAGGATTTAGATTTAATGGTTGTGTTTTCAAGGTTTATGATTTGGGGGTTAGGGTGTAAAGGATAGAGGTTGGGGTTTAGGTGTTACTTGTTAGGGGTTTAGGCTTAGGGGTTAATGGTTAGGGTGTAATGTTTTTCGATTAAGGATTATAGTCTTGGGTTTAGTGTTTTAGCTTATGAGTTTAGCTTTTGGGGTTTTGAGTTTTGTTTTAGGGTTTTGATTTCAGCATTTAGTGTTTAGAGGTTAGGTTTGGGGCTTAATGGTTTGCATTTAGGGTAAAGGTTTAGAAATTAGGGTTTAAAGTTTAGGGACTAGGGTCTAAGATTTATAGTTTACAGTTTAGGATTTTGAGTTAGGGGTTTCAATTTTATGGTTTAGGGTTAAGTGTTCATGGGTTAGGGATTGGTGTTTGGGGTATCTGTTAGGGGGTTAAGGTTTAGGTTTAGGGTTCGAGGAATGATGTTTGGGCTTATAATTTAGTGTTTGGTTGATGGCGTAGGGTATAGCATTTATGGTTTAGGTTAATTATTTGGTGTTCAAGGGTTATGTTTTAAGATTTAGGGTTTATGGGTTAGGGTTTAAGGTTTACTATTCGGGGGTTGGGATTTAGGTTTTAGAAGTTTGGTATTTTAGATTTAGGGATTCAAGTATTAGAATGTAGGAGCTGGGGGTTCAGCTTTAGAGCTGAACGTTTTAGGATCTATGGTTTAGGGTTTAAAGTTTAGGCTTTAGCGTTAGGGGTTATGATTTAATGGTTATGGTTTAGGGTTAGTGGTTAAGGTCCAGGGTTTATGGTGTTGGGTTTTAGATTATGGGTTATGATTTGGGATTTATGGGCTAAGGGTTTAGGGTTTGCATTTAGAAGGATTTGAGGTCCAAGGTTTATGATTTAGGATTTAGATTTAATGGTTGTGTTTTCAAGGTTTATGATTTGGGGGTTAGGGTGTAAAGGATAGAGGTTGGGGTTTAGGTGTTACTTGTTAGGGGTTTAGGCTTAGGGGTTAATGGTTAGGGTGTAATGTTTTTCGATTAAGGATTATAGTCTTGGGTTTAGTGTTTTAGCTTATGAGTTTAGCTTTTGGGGTTTTGAGTTTTGTTTTAGGGTTTTGATTTCAGCATTTAGTGTGTAGAGGTTAGGTTTGGGGTTTAATGGTTTGCATTTAGGGTAAAGGTTTAGAAATTAAGGTATAAAGTTTAGGGGCTAGGGTCTAGGATTTATAGTTTACAGTTTAGGATTTTGATTTAGGGGTTTCAGTTTAACGTTTAGGGTTAAGTGTTCATGGGTTAGGGATTGGTGTTTGGGGTATCTGTTAGGGGGTTAAGGTTTAGGTTTAGGGTTCGAGGAATGATTTTTGGCTTTATAATTTAGTGTTTAGTTGATGGCGTAGGGTATAGCACTTATGGTTTAGGTTAATTATTTGGTGTTCAAGGGTTATGTTTTAAGATTTAGGGTTTATGGGTTAGGGTTTAAGGTTTACTATTCGGGGGTTGAGATTTAGGTTTTAGAAGTTTGGTATTTTAGATTTAGGGATTCAAGATTTAGAATGTCGGAGCTGGGCGTTTAGTTTTAGAGCTGAACGTTTTAGGATCTATGGTTTAGGGTTTAAATTTTAGGCTTTAGTGTTAGGGGTTATGATTTTATGGTTATGGTTTAGGGGTTAATGGTTAAGGTCCAGGGTTTAAGGTTTTGGGTTTGAGATTATGGGTTATGCTTTGGGATTTATGGGCTAAGGGTTTAGGGTTTGCATTTGGAAGGATTTGAGGTTCAAGGTTTATGATTTAGGGTTTAGGTTTAAAGATTGTGTTTTCAAGGTTTATGATTTGTGGGTTAGGTTGTAAATGATAGAGGTTTGGTTTAGGTGTTACTTGTTAGGGGTTTGGGCTTAGGGGTTAATGGTTAGGGTGTAATGTTTTTCGATTAAGTATTATAGTCTTGGGTTTAGTGTTTTAGCTTATGAGTTTAGCATTTGGGGTTTTGAGTTTTGTTTTAGGGTTTTGATTTCAGCATTTATTGTTTAGAGGTTAGGTTTGGGGCTTAATGGTTTGCATTTAGGGTAAAGGTTTAGAAATTAGGGTTTAAAGTTTAGGGACTAGGGTCTAGGATTTATAGTTCACAGTTTAGGATTTTTATTTAGGGGTTTCAGTTTAACGTTTAGGGTTAAGTGTTCATGGGTTAGGGATTGGTGTTTGAGGTATCTGTTAGGGGGTTAAGGTTTAGGTTTAGGGTTCGAGGAATAATGTTTGGGTTTATAATTTATTGTTTCGTTGATGGCGTAGGGTATAACATTTATGGATTAGGTTAATTATCTGGCGTTCAAGGGTTATGTTTTAAGATTTAGGGTTTATGGGTTAGGGTTTAAGGTTTACTATTTTGGGGATGAGATTTAGGTTTTAGACGTTTGGTATTTTAGATTTAGGGATTCAAGATTTACAATGTCGAAACTGGGCATTTAGTTTTAGAGCTGAACGTTTTAGGATATATGGTTTAGTGTTTAAAGTTTAGGCTTTAGTGTTAGGGGTTATGATTTAATGGTTATGGTTTAGGGGTTAGTGGTTAAGGTCCAGGGTTTAAGGTTTTGGGTTTGAGATTATGGGTTATGACTTGGGATTTATGGGCTAAGGGTTTAGGGTTTGCATTTAGTAGGATTTAAGGTTCAAGGTTTATGATTTAGGGTTTAGGTTTAGAGGTTGTGTTTTCAAGGTTTATGGTTTGGGGGTTAAGGTCTAAAGGATAGAGGTTGGGGATTAGGTGTTACTTGTGAGGGGTTTGGGCTTAGGGGTTAATTGTTAGGGTGTAATGTTTTTCGATTGAGGATTATAGTCTTGGGTTTAGTGTTTTAGCTTATGAGTTTAGTATTTGGGGTTTTGAGTTTTGTTTTAGGGTTTTGATTTCAGCATTTAGTGTTTAGAGGTTAGGTTTGGGGTTTAATGGTTTGCATTTAGGGTAAAGGTTTAGAAATTAGGGTCTAAAGTTTAGGGACTAGGGTCTAGGATTTATAGTTTACAGTTTAGGATTTTGATTTAGGGGTTTCAGTTTATGGTTTAAGGTTAAGTTTTCATGGGTTAGGGATTGGTGTTTGGGGTATCAGTTAGGGGGTTAAGGTTTAGGTTTAGGGTTCGAGGAATGATGTTTGGGTTTATAATTTAGTGTTTAGTTGATTGCGTAAGCTATAGCATTTATGGATTAGGTTAATTATTTAGTGTTCAAGGGTTATGTTTTAAGATTTAGGGTTTATGGGTTAGGGTTTAAGGTTTACTATTCAGGGACTGGGATTTTGGTTTTAGAAGTTTGGTATTTTAGATTTAGGGATTCAAGATTTAGAATGTAGGAGCTGGGGGTTTAGTTTTAGAGCTGCACATTTTAGGATCTATTGTTTAGGGTTTAAAGTTTAAGGTTTAGTGTTAGGGGTTATGATTTAATGGTTTTGGTTTAAGGGTAAGCGATTAAGGTCCAGGGTTTAAGGTCTTGGGTTGGAGATTATGGGTTATGATTTGGGATTTATGGGCTAAGGGTTTAGGGTTTGCATTTAGATTGATTTGAGGTTCAAGGTTTATGATTTAGGGTTTAGGTTTAAAGATTGTGTTTTCAAGGTTTATGATTTGTGGGTTAGGGTATAAAGGATAGAGGTTGGGGTTTAGGAGTTACTTGTTAGCGGTTTGCACTTAGGGGTTAATGGTTAGGGTGTAATGTTTTTCGATTAAGGATTATAGTCTTGGGTTTAGTGTTTTAGCTTATGAGTTTAGCATTTGGGGTTTTGAGTTTTGTTTTAGGGTTTTGATTTCAGCATTTAGTGTGTAGAGGTTAGGTTTGGGGTTTAATGGTTTGCATTTAGGGTAAAGGTTTAGAAATTAAGGTATAAAGTTTAAGGGCTAGGGTCTAGGATTTATAGTTTACAGTTTAGGATTTTGATTTAGGGGTTTCAGTTTAACGTTTAGGGTTAAGTGTTCATGGGTTAGGGATTGGTGTTTGGGGTATCTGTTGAGGGGTTAAGGTTTAGGTTTAGGGTTCGAGGAATGATGTTGGTTTTATAATTTAGTGTTTAGCTGGTTGCGTAGGGTATAGCATTTATGGATTAGGTTAATTATTTAGTGTTCAAGGGCTATGTTTTAAGATTTAGTGTTTAAGGTTTACTATTCGGGGGTTAGGATTTAGGTTTTAGAGGTTTGCTATTTTATATTTAGGGACTCAAGAATTAGAATGTAGGAGCTGGGGGTTTAGTTTTAGAGCTGAACGTCTTAGGATCTGTGGTTTAGGGTTTAAAGTTTAGGCTTTAGTGTTAGGGGTTATGATTTAATGGTTATGGTTTAGGGGTTAATGGTTAAGGTCCAAGGTTTAAGGTTTTGGGTTTGAGATTATGGGTTATGATTTAGGGTTTAGGGTTTGCATTTAGAAGGATTTGAGGTTCAATGTTTATGATTTAGGTTTTAGGTTTAAAGATTGTGTTTTCAAGGTTTAAGATTTGGGGGTTGGGTTGTAAAAGATAGAGGTTGTGTTTAGGTGTTACTTGTTAGGGGTTTGGGCTTAGGGGTTAATGGTTACGGTGTAATGTTTTTCGATTAAGGGTTATAGCCTTGGGTTTAGTGTTTTAGCTTCTGAGATTAGCATTTGGGGTTTTGAGTTTTGTTTTAGTGTTTTGATTTCAGCATTTAGTGTTTAGAGGTTAGGTTTGAGGTTTAATGGTTTGCATTTAGGGCGAAGGCTTAGAAATTAGGGTTTAAAGTTCAGGGACTAGGGTCTAGGATTTATAGTTTACAGTTTAGGATTTTGAGTTAGGGGTTTCAATTTTATGGTTTAGGGTTAAGTGTTCATGGGTTAGGGATTGGTGTTTGGGGTATCTGTTAGGGGGTTAAGGTTTAGGTTTAGGGTTCGAGGAATGATGTTGGGGCTTATAATTTAGTGTTTAGCTGGTTGCGTAGGGTATAGCATTTATGGATTAGGTTAATTATTTAGTGTTCAAGGGCTATGTTTTAAGATTTAGTGTTTAAGGTTTACTATTCGGGGGTTAGGATTTAGGTTTTAGAAGTTTGGTATTTTAGATTTAGGGATTCAAGTATTAGAATGTAGGAGCTGGGGGTTCAGCTTTAGAGCTGAACGTTTTAGGATCTATGGTTTAGGGTTAAGTGTTCATGGGTTAGGGATTGGTGTTTGGGGTATCTGTTAGGGGGTTAAGGTTTAGGTTTAGGGTTCGAGGAATGATGTTGGGGCTTATAATTTAGTGTTTTGTTGATGGCGTAGGGTATAGCATTTATGGTTTAGGTTAATTATTTGGTGTTCAAGGGTTATGTTTTAAGATTTAGGGTTTATGGGTTAGGGTTTAAGGTTTACTATTCGGGGGTTGGGATTTAGGTTTTAGAAGTTTGGTATTTTAGATTTAGGGATTCAAGTATTAGAATGTAGGAGCTGGGGGTTCAGCTTTAGAGCTGAACGTTTTAGGATCTATGGTTTAGGGTTTAAAGTTTAGGCTTTAGCGTTAGGGGTTATGATTTAATGGTTATGGTTTAGGGTTAGTGGTTAAGGTCCAGGGTTTATGGTGTTGGGTTTTAGATTATGGGTTATGATTTGGGATTTATGGGCTAAGGGTTTAGGGTTTGCATTTAGAAGGATTTGAGGTCCAAGGTTTATGATTTAGGATTTAGATTTAATGGTTGTGTTTTCAAGGTTTATGATTTGGGGGTTAGGGTGTAAAGGATAGAGGTTGGGGTTTAGGTGTTACTTGTTAGGGGTTTAGGCTTAGGGGTTAATGGTTAGGGTGTAATGTTTTTCGATTAAGGATTATAGTCTTGGGTTTAGTGTTTTAGCTTATGAGTTTAGCTTTTGGGGTTTTGAGTTTTGTTTTAGGGTTTTGATTTCAGCATTTAGTGTTTAGAGGTTAGGTTTGGGGCTTAATGGTTTGCATTTAGGGTAAAGGTTTAGAAATTAGGGTTTAAAGTTTAGGGACTAGGGTCTAAGATTTATAGTTTACAGTTTAGGATTTTGAGTTAGGGGTTTCAATTTTATGGTTTAGGGTTAAGTGTTCATGGGTTAGGGATTGATGTTTGGGGTATCTGTTAGGGGGTTAAGGTTTAGGTTTAGGGTTCGAGGAATGATGTTTGGGCTTATAATTTAGTGTTTGGTTGATGGCGTAGGGTATAGCATTTATGGTTTAGGTTAATTATTTGGTGTTCAAGGGTTATGTTTTAAGATTTAGGGTTTATGGGTTAGGGTTTAAGGTTTACTATTCGGGGGTTGGGATTTTTGTTTTAGAAGTTTGGTATTTTAGATTTAGGGATTCAAGATTTAGAATGTAGGAGCCGGGGGTTCAGTTTTAGAGCTGAAGATTTTAGGATCTATGGTTTAGGGTTTAAAGTTTAGGGTTTAGTGTTAGGGGTTATGATTTAATGGTTATGGTTTAAGGGTAAGCGGTTAAGGTCCAGGGTTTAAGGTCTTGGGTTGGAGATTATGGGTTATGATTTGGGATTTATGGGCTAAGGGTTTAGGGTTTGCATTTAGAAGGATTTGAGGTTCAAGGTTTATGATTTAGGGTTTAGGTTTAAAGATTGTGTTTTCAAAGTTTATGATTTGTGGGTTAGGGTGTAAAGGATAGAGGTTGGGGTTTAGGAGTTACTTGTTAGCGGTTTGCACTTAGGGGTTAATGGTTAGGGTGTAATGTTTTTCGATTAAGGATTATAGTCTTGGGTTTAGTGTTTTAGCTTATGAGTTTAGCATTTGGGGTTTTGAGTTTTGTTTTAGGGTTTTGATTTCAGCATTTAGTGTGTAGAGGTTAGGTTTGGGGTTTAATGGTTTGCATTTAGGGTAAAGGTTTAGAAATTAAGGTATAAAGTTTAGGGGCTAGGGTCTAGGATTTATAGTTTACAGTTTAGGATTTTGATTTAGGGGTTTCAGTTTAACGTTTAGGGTTAAGTGTTCATGGGTTAGGGATTGGTGTTTGGGGTATCTGTTAGGGGGTTAAGGTTTAGGTTTAGGGTTCGAGGAATGATTTTTGGCTTTATAATTTAGTGTTTAGTTGATGGCGTAGGGTATAGCACTTATGGTTTAGGTTAATTATTTGGTGTTCAAGGGTTATGTTTTAAGATTTAGGGTTTATGGGTTAGGGTTTAAGGTTTACTATTCGGGGGTTGAGATTTAGGTTTTAGAAGTTTGGTATTTTAGATTTAGGGATTCAAGATTTAGAATGTCGGAGCTGGGCGTTTAGTTTTAGAGCTGAACGTTTTAGGATCTATGGTTTAGGGTTTAAATTTTAGGCTTTAGTGTTAGGGGTTATGATTTTATGGTTATGGTTTAGGGGTTAATGGTTAAGGTCCAGGGTTTAAGGTTTTGGGTTTGAGATTATGGGTTATGCTTTGGGATTTATGGGCTAAGGGTTTAGGGTTTGCATTTGGAAGGATTTGAGGTTCAAGGTTTATGATTTAGGGTTTAGGTTTAAAGATTGTGTTTTCAAGGTTTATGATTTGTGGGTTAGGTTGTAAATGATAGAGGTTGGGGTTTAGGTGTTACTTGTTAGGGGTTTGGGCTTAGGGGTTAATGGTTAGGGTGTAATGTTTTTCGATTAAGTATTATAGTCTTGGGTTTAGTGTTTTAGCTTATGAGTTTAGCATTTGGGGTTTTGAGTTTTGTTTTAGGGTTTTGATTTCAGCATTTATTGTTTAGAGGTTAGGTTTGGGGCTTAATGGTTTGCATTTAGGGTAAAGGTTTAGAAATTAGGGTTTAAAGTTTAGGGACTAGGGTCTAGGATTTATAGTTCACAGTTTAGGATTTTTATTTAGGGGTTTCAGTTTAACGTTTAGGGTTAAGTGTTCATGGGTTAGGGATTGGTGTTTGAGGTATCTGTTAGGGGGTTAAGGTTTAGGTTTAGGGTTCGAGGAATAATGTTTGGGTTTATAATTTATTGTTTCGTTGATGGCGTAGGGTATAACATTTATGGATTAGGTTAATTATCTGGCGTTCAAGGGTTATGTTTTAAGATTTAGGGTTTATGGGTTAGGGTTTAAGGTTTACTATTTTGGGGATGAGATTTAGGTTTTAGACGTTTGGTATTTTAGATTTAGGGATTCAAGATTTACAATGTCGAAACTGGGCATTTAGTTTTAGAGCTGAACGTTTTAGGATATATGGTTTAGTGTTTAAAGTTTAGGCTTTAGTGTTAGGGGTTATGATTTAATGGTTATGGTTTAGGGGTTAGTGGTTAAGGTCCAGGGTTTAAGGTTTTGGGTTTGAGATTATGGGTTATGACTTGGGATTTATGGGCTAAGGGTTTAGGGTTTGCATTTAGTAGGATTTAAGGTTCAAGGTTTATGATTTAGGGTTTAGGTTTAGAGGTTGTGTTTTCAAGGTTTATGGTTTGGGGGTTAAGGTCTAAAGGATAGAGGTTGGGGATTAGGTGTTACTTGTGAGGGGTTTGGGCTTAGGGGTTAATTGTTAGGGTGTAATGTTTTTCGATTGAGGATTATAGTCTTGGGTTTAGTGTTTTAGCTTATGAGTTTAGTATTTGGGGTTTTGAGTTTTGTTTTAGGGTTTTGATTTCAGCATTTAGTGTTTAGAGGTTAGGTTTGGGGTTTAATGGTTTGCATTTAGGGTAAAGGTTTAGAAATTAGGGTCTAAAGTTTAGGGACTAGGGTCTAGGATTTATAGTTTACAGTTTAGGATTTTGATTTAGGGGTTTCAGTTTATGGTTTAAGGTTAAGTTTTCATGGGTTAGGGATTGGTGTTTGGGGTATCTGTTAGGGGGTTAAGGTTTAGGTTTAGGGTTCGAGGAATGATGTTTGGGTTTATAATTTAGTGTTTAGTTGATTGCGTAAGCTATAGCATTTATGGATTAGGTTAATTATTTAGTGTTCAAGGGTTATGTTTTAAGATTTAGGGTTTATGGGTTAGGGTTTAAGGTTTACTATTCAGGGACTGGGATTTTGGTTTTAGAAGTTTGGTATTTTAGATTTAGGGATTCAAGATTTAGAATGTAGGAGCTGGGGGTTTAGTTTTAGAGCTGCACATTTTAGGATCTATTGTTTAGGGTTTAAAGTTTAAGGTTTAGTGTTAGGGGTTATGATTTAATGGTTTTGGTTTAAGGGTAAGCGATTAAGGTCCAGGGTTTAAGGTCTTGGGTTGGAGATTATGGGTTATGATTTGGGATTTATGGGCTAAGGGTTTAGGGTTTGCATTTAGATTGATTTGAGGTTCAAGGTTTATGATTTAGGGTTTAGGTTTAAAGATTGTGTTTTCAAGGTTTATGATTTGTGGGTTAGGGTATAAAGGATAGAGGTTGGGGTTTAGGAGTTACTTGTTAGCGGTTTGCACTTAGGGGTTAATGGTTAGGGTGTAATGTTTTTCGATTAAGGATTATAGTCTTGGGTTTAGTGTTTTAGCTTATGAGTTTAGCATTTGGGGTTTTGAGTTTTGTTTTAGGGTTTTGATTTCAGCATTTAGTGTGTAGAGGTTAGGTTTGGGGTTTAATGGTTTGCATTTAGGGTAAAGGTTTAGAAATTAAGGTATAAAGTTTAGGGGCTAGGGTCTAGGATTTATAGTTTACAGTTTAGGATTTTGATTTAGGGGTTTCAGTTTAACGTTTAGGGTTAAGTGTTCATGGGTTAGGGATTGGTGTTTGGGGTATCTGTTGAGGGGTTAAGGTTTAGGTTTAGGGTTCGAGGAATGATGTTTGGTTTTATAATTTAGTGTTTAGCTGGTTGCGTAGGGTATAGCATTTATGGATTAGGTTAATTATTTAGTGTTCAAGGGCTATGTTTTAAGATTTAGGGTTTAAGGTTTACTATTCGGGGGTTAGGTTTAGGTTTTAGAGGTTTGCTATTTTATATTTAGGGACTCAAGAATTAGAATGTAGGAGCTGGGGGTTTAGTTTTAGAGCTGAACGTCTTAGGATCTGTGGTTTAGGGTTTAAAGTTTAGGCTTTAGTGTTAGGGGTTATGATTTAATGGTTATGGTTTAGGGGTTAATGGTTAAGGTCCAAGGTTTAAGGTTTTGGGTTTGAGATTATGGGTTATGATTTAGGGTTTAGGGTTTGCATTTAGAAGGATTTGAGGTTCAATGTTTATGATTTAGGTTTTAGGTTTAAAGATTGTGTTTTCAAGGTTTAAGATTTGGGGGTTGGGTTGTAAAAGATAGAGGTTGTGTTTAGGTGTTACTTGTTAGGGGTTTGGGCTTAGGGGTTAATGGTTACGGTGTAATGTTTTTCGATTAAGGGTTATAGCCTTGGGTTTAGTGTTTTAGCTTCTGAGATTAGCATTTGGGGTTTTGAGTTTTGTTTTAGTGTTTTGATTTCAGCATTTAGTGTTTAGAGGTTAGGTTTGAGGTTTAATGGTTTGCATTTAGGGCGAAGGCTTAGAAATTAGGGTTTAAAGTTCAGGGACTAGGGTCTAGGATTTATAGTTTACAGTTTAGGATTTTGAGTTAGGGGTTTCAATTTTATGGTTTAGGGTTAAGTGTTCATGGGTTAGGGATTGGTGTTTGGGGTATCTGTTAGGGGGTTAAGGTTTAGGTTTAGGGTTCGAGGAATGATGTTGGGGCTTATAATTTAGTGTTTTGTTGATGGCGTAGGGTATAGCATTTATGGTTTAGGTTAATTATTTGGTGTTCAAGGGTTATGTTTTAAGATTTAGGGTTTATGGGTTAGGGTTTAAGGTTTACTATTCGGGGGTTGGGATTTAGGTTTTAGAAGTTTGGTATTTTAGATTTAGGGATTCAAGTATTAGAATGTAGGAGCTGGGGGTTCAGCTTTAGAGCTGAACGTTTTAGGATCTATGGTTTAGGGTTTAAAGTTTAGGCTTTAGCGTTAGGGGTTATGATTTAATGGTTATGGTTTAGGGTTAGTGGTTAAGGTCCAGGGTTTATGGTGTTGGGTTTTAGATTATGGGTTATGATTTGGGATTTATGGGCTAAGGGTTTAGGGTTTGCATTTAGAAGGATTTGAGGTCCAAGGTTTATGATTTAGGATTTAGATTTAATGGTTGTGTTTTCAAGGTTTATGATTTGGGGGTTAGGGTGTAAAGGATAGAGGTTGGGGTTTAGGTGTTACTTGTTAGGGGTTTAGGCTTAGGAGTTAATGGTTAGGGTGTAATGTTTTTCGATTAAGGATTATAGTCTTGGGTTTAGTGTTTTAGCTTATGAGTTTAGCTTTTGGGGTTTTGAGTTTTGTTTTAGGGTTTTGATTTCAGCATTTAGTGTTTAGAGGTTAGGTTTGGGGCTTAATGGTTTGCATTTAGGGTAAAGGTTTAGAAATTAGGGTTTAAAGTTTAGGGACTAGGGTCTAAGATTTATAGTTTACAGTTTAGGATTTTGAGTTAGGGGTTTCAATTTTATGGTTTAGGGTTAAGTGTTCATGGGTTAGGGATTGGTGTTTGGGGTATCTGTTAGGGGGTTAAGGTTTAGGTTTAGGGTTCGAGGAATGATGTTGGGCTTATAATTTAGTGTTTGTTGATGGCGTAGGGTATAGCATTTATGGTTTAGGTTAATTATTTGGTGTTCAAGGGTTATGTTTTAAGATTTAGGGTTTATGGGTTAGGGTTTAAGGTTTACTATTCGGGGGTTGGGATTTAGGTTTTAGAAGTTTGGTATTTTAGATTTAGGGATTCAAGTATTAGAATGTAGGAGCTGGGGGTTCAGCTTTAGAGCTGAACGTTTTAGGATCTATGGTTTAGGGTTTAAAGTTTAGGCTTTAGCGTTAGGGGTTATGATTTAATGGTTATGGTTTAGGGTTAGTGGTTAAGGTCCAGGGTTTATGGTGTTGGGTTTTAGATTATGGGTTATGATTTGGGATTTATGGGCTAAGGGTTTAGGGTTTGCATTTAGAAGGATTTGAGGTCCAAGGTTTATGATTTAGGATTTAGATTTAATGGTTGTGTTTTCAAGGTTTATGATTTGGGGGTTAGGGTGTAAAGGATAGAGGTTGGGGTTTAGGTGTTACTTGTTAGGGGTTTAGGCTTAGGGGTTAATGGTTAGGGTGTAATGTTTTTCGATTAAGGATTATAGTCTTGGGTTTAGTGTTTTAGCTTATGAGTTTAGCTTTTGGGGTTTTGAGTTTTGTTTTAGGGTTTTGATTTCAGCATTTAGTGTTTAGAGGTTAGGTTTGGGGCTTAATGGTTTGCATTTAGGGTAAAGGTTTAGAAATTAGGGTTTAAAGTTTAGGGACTAGGGTCTAAGATTTATAGTTTACAGTTTAGGATTTTGAGTTAGGGGTTTCAATTTTATGGTTTAGGGTTAAGTGTTCATGGGTTAGGGATTGGTGTTTGGGGTATCTGTTAGGGGGTTAAGGTTTAGGTTTAGGGTTCGAGGAATGATGTTTGGGCTTATAATTTAGTGTTTGGTTGATGGCGTAGGGTATAGCATTTATGGTTTAGGTTAATTATTTGGTGTTCAAGGGTTATGTTTTAAGATTTAGGGTTTATGGGTTAGGGTTTAAGGTTTACTATTCGGGGGTTGGGATTTAGGTTTTAGAAGTTTGGTATTTTAGATTTAGGGATTCAAGTATTAGAATGTAGGAGCTGGGGGTTCAGCTTTAGAGCTGAACGTTTTAGGATCTATGGTTTAGGGTTTAAAGTTTAGGCTTTAGCGTTAGGGGTTATGATTTAATGGTTATGGTTTAGGGTTAGTGGTTAAGGTCCAGGGTTTATGGTGTTGGGTTTTAGATTATGGGTTATGATTTGGGATTTATGGGCTAAGGGTTTAGGGTTTGCATTTAGAAGGATTTGAGGTCCAAGGTTTATGATTTAGGATTTAGATTTAATGGTTGTGTTTTCAAGGTTTATGATTTGGGGGTTAGGGTGTAAAGGATAGAGGTTGGGGTTTAGGTGTTACTTGTTAGGGGTTTAGGCTTAGGGGTTAATGGTTAGGGTGTAATGTTTTTCGATTAAGGATTATAGTCTTGGGTTTAGTGTTTTAGCTTATGAGTTTAGCATTTGGGGTTTTGAGTTTTGTTTTAGGGTTTTGATTTCAGCATTTAGTGTGTAGAGGTTAGGTTTGGGGTTTAATGGTTTGCATTTAGGGTAAAGGTTTAGAAATTAAGGTATAAAGTTTAGGGGCTAGGGTCTAGGATTTATAGTTTACAGTTTAGGATTTTGATTTAGGGGTTTCAGTTTAACGTTTAGGGTTAAGTGTTCATGGGTTAGGGATTGGTGTTTGGGGTATCTGTTAGGGGGTTAAGGTTTAGGTTTAGGGTTCGAGGAATGATTTTTGGCTTTATAATTTAGTGTTTAGTTGATGGCGTAGGGTATAGCACTTATGGTTTAGGTTAATTATTTGGTGTTCAAGGGTTATGTTTTAAGATTTAGGGTTTATGGGTTAGGGTTTAAGGTTTACTATTCGGGGGTTGAGATTTAGGTTTTAGAAGTTTGGTATTTTAGATTTAGGGATTCAAGATTTAGAATGTCGGAGCTGGGCGTTTAGTTTTAGAGCTGAACGTTTTAGGATCTATGGTTTAGGGTTTAAATTTTAGGCTTTAGTGTTAGGGGTTATGATTTTATGGTTATGGTTTAGGGGTTAATGGTTAAGGTCCATGGTTTAAGGTTTTGGGTTTGAGATTATGGGTTATGCTTTGGGATTTATGGGCTAAGGGTTTAGGGTTTGCATTTGGAAGGATTTGAGGTTCAAGGTTTATGATTTAGGGTTTAGGTTTAAAGATTGTGTTTTCAAGGTTTATGATTTGTGGGTTAGGTTGTAAATGATAGAGGTTGGGGTTTAGGTGTTACTTGTTAGGGGTTTGGGCTTAGGGGTTAATGGTTAGGGTGTAATGTTTTTCGATTAAGTATTATAGTCTTGGGTTTAGTGTTTTAGCTTATGAGTTTAGCTTTTGGGGTTTTGAGTTTTGTTTTAGGGTTTTGATTTCAGCATTTATTGTTTAGAGGTTAGGTTTGGGGCTTAATGGTTTGCATTTAGGGTAAAGGGTTAGAAATTAGGGTTTAAAGTTTAGGGACTAGGGTCTAGGATTTATAGTTCACAGTTTAGGATTTTTATTTAGGGGTTTCAGTTTAACGTTTAGGGTTAAGTGTTCATGGGTTAGGGATTGGGGTTTGAGGTATCTGTTAGGGGGTTAAGGTTTAGGTTTAGGGTTCGAGGAATAATGTTTGGGTTTATAATTTATTGTTTCGTTGATGGCGTAGGGTATAACATTTATGGATTAGGTTAATTATCTGGCGTTCAAGGGTTATGTTTTAAGATTTAGGGTTTATGGGTTAGGGTTTAAGGTTTACTATTTTGGGGATGAGGTTTAGGTTTTAGACGTTTGGTATTTTAGATTTAGGGATTCAAGATTTACAATGTCGAAACTGGGCATTTAGTTTTAGAGCTGAACGTTTTAGGATATATGGTTTAGTGTTTAAAGTTTAGGCTTTAGTGTTAGGGGTTATAATTTAATGGTTATGGTTTAGGGGTTAGTGGTTAAGGTCCAGGGTTTAAGGTTTTGGGTTTGAGATTATGGGTTATGACTTGGGATTTATGGGCTAAGGGTTTAGGGTTTGCATTTAGTAGGATTTAAGGTTCAAGGTTTATGATTTAGGGTTTAGGTTTAGAGGTTGTGTTTTCAAGGTTTATGGTTTGGGGGTTAAGGTCTAAAGGATAGAGGTTGGGGATTAGGTGTTACTTGTGAGGGGTTTGGGCTTAGGGGTTAATTGTTAAGGTGTAATGTTTTTCGATTAAGGATTATAGTCTTGGGTTTAGTGTTTTAGCTTATGAGTTTAGTATTTGGGGTTTTGAGTTTTGTTTTAGGGTTTTAATTTCAGCATTTAGTGTTTAGAGGTTAGGTTTGGGGTTTAATGGTTTGCATTTAGGGTAAAGGTTTAGAAATTAGGGTCTAAAGTTTAGGGACTAGGGTCTAGGATTTATAGTTTACAGTTTAGGATTTTGTTTTAGGGGTTTCAGTTTATGGTTTAAGGTTAAGTTTTCATGGGTTAGGGATTGGTGTTTGGGGTATCAGTTAGGGGGTTAAGGTTTAGGTTTAGGGTTCGAGGAATGATGTTTGGGTTTATAATTTAGTGTTTAGTTGATTGCGTAAGCTATAGCATTTATGGATTCGGTTAATTATTTAGTGTTCAAGGGTTATGTTTTAAGATTTAGGGTTTATGGGTTAGGGTTTAAGGTTTACTATTCAGGGACTGGGATTTTGGTTTTAGAAGTTTGGTATTTTAGATTTAGGGATTCAAGATTTAGAATGTAGGAGCTGGGGGTTTAGTTTTAGCGCTGCACATTTTAGGATCTATTGTTTAGGGTTTAAAGTTTAAGGTTTAGTGTTAGGGGTTATGATTTAATGGTTTTGGTTTAAGGGTAAGCGATTAAGGTCCAGGGTTTAAGGTCTTGGGTTGGAGATTATGGGTTATGATTTGGGATTTATGGGCTAAGGGGTTAGGGTTTGCATTTAGATTGATTTGAGGTTCAAGGTTTATGATTTAGGGTTTAGGTTTAAAGATTGTGTTTTCAAGGTTTATGATTTGTGGGTTAGGGTATAAAGGATAGAGGTTGGGGTTTAGGAGTTACTTGTTAGCGGTTTGCACTTAGGGGTTAATGGTTAGGGTGTAATGTTTTTCGATTAAGGATTATACTCTTGGGTTTAGTGTTTTAGCTTATGAGTTTAGCATTTGGGGTTTTGAGTTTTGTTTTAGGGTTTTGATTTCAGCATTTAGTGTGTAGAGGTTAGGTTTGGGGTTTAATGGTTTGCATTTAGGGTAAAGGTTTAGAAATTAAGGTATAAAGTTTAGGGGCTAGGGTCTAGGATTTATAGTTTACAGTTTAGGATTTTGATTTAGGGGTTTCTGTTTAACGTTTAGGGTTAAGTGTTCATGGGTTAGGGATTGGTGTTTGGGGTATCTGTTGAGGGGTTAAGGTTTAGGTTTAGGGTTAGAGGAATGATGTTTGGTTTTATAATTTAGTGTTTAGCTGGTTGCGTAGGGTATAGCATTTATGGATTAGGTTAATTATTTAGTGTTCAAGGGCTATGTTTTAAGATTTAGAGTTTAAGGTTTACTATTCGGGGGTTAGGATTTAGGTTTTAGAGGTTTGCTATTTTATATTTAGGGACTCAAGAATTAGAATGTAGGAGCTGGGGGTTTAGTTTTAGAGCTGAACGTCTTAGGATCTGTGGTTTAGGGTTTAAAGTTTAGGCTTTAGTGTTAGGGGTTATGATTTAATGGTCATGGTTTAGGGGTTAATGGTTAAGGTCCAAGGTTTAAGGTTTTGGGTTGGAGATTATGGGTTATGATTTAGGGTTTAGGGTTTGCATTTAGAAGGATTTGAGGTTCAATGTTTATGATTTAGGTTTTAGGTTTAAAGATTGTGTTTTCAAGGTTTAAGATTTGGGGGTTGGGTTGTAAAAGATAGAGGTTGTGTTTAGGTGTTACTTGTTAGGGGTTTGGGCTTAGGGGTTAATGGTTAGGGGGTAATGTTTTTCGATTAAGGGTTATAGCCTTGGGTTTAGTGTTTTAGCTTCTGAGATTAGCATTTGGGGTTTTGAGTTTTGTTTTAGTGTTTTGATTTCAGCATTTAGTGTTTAGAGGTTAGGTTTGAGGTTTAATGGTTTGCATTTAGGGCGAAGGCTTAGAAATTAGGGTTTAAAGTTCAGGGACTAGGGTCTAGGATTTATAGTTTACAGTTTAGGATTTTGAGTTAGGGGTTTCAATTTTATGGTTTAGGGTTAAGTGTTCATGGGTTAGGGATTGGTGTTTGGGGTATCTGTTAGGGGGTTAAGGTTTAGGTTTAGGGTTCGAGGAATGATGTTGGGGCTTATAATTTAGTGTTTAGCTGGTTGCGTAGGGTATAGCATTTATTGATTAGGTTAATTATTTAGTGTTCAAGGGCTATGTTTTAAGATTTAGTGTTTAAGGTTTACTATTCGGGGGTTAGGATTTAGGTTTTAGAAGTTTGGTATTTTAGATTTAGGGATTCAAGTATTAGAATGTAGGAGCTGGGGGTCCAGCTTTAGAGCTGAACGTTTTAGGATCTATGGTTTAGGGTTAAGTGTTCATGGGTTAGGGATTGGTGTTTGGGGTATCTGTTAGGGGGTTAAGGTTTAGGTTTAGGGTTCGAGGAATGATGTTGGGGCTTATAATTTAGTGTTTAGCTGGTTGCGTAGGGTATAGCATTTATGGTTTAGGTTAATTATTTGGTGTTCAAGGGTTATGTTTTAAGATTTAGGGTTTATGGGTTAGGGTTTAAGGTTTACTATTCGGGGGTTGGGATTTAGGTTTTAGAAGTTTGGTATTTTAGATTTAGGGATTCAAGCATTAGAATGTAGGAGCTGGGGGTTTAGCTTTAGAGCTGAACGTTTTAGGATCTATGGTTTAGGGTTTAAAGTTTAGGCTTTAGCGTTAGGGGGTATGATTTAATGGTTATGGTTTAGGGTTAGTGGTTAAGGTCCAGGGTTTATGGTGTTGGGTTTTAGATTATGGGTTATGATTTGGGATTTATGGGCTAAGGGTTTAGGGTTTGCATTTAGAAGGATTTGGGGTCCAAGGTTTATGATTTAGGATTTAGATTTAATGGTTGTGTTTTCAAGGTTTATGATTTGGGGGTTAGGGTGTAAAGGATAGAGGTTGGGGTTTAGGTGTTACTTGTTAGGGGTTTAGGCTTAGGGGTTAATGGTTAGGGTGTAATGTTTTTCGATTAAGGATTATAGTCGTGGGTTTAGTGTTTTAGCTTATGAGTTTAGCTTTTGGGGTTTTGAGTTTTGTTTTAGGGTTTTGATTTCAGCATTTAGTGTTTAGAGGTTAGGTTTGGGGCTTAATGGTTTGCATTTAGGGTAAAGGTTTAGAAATTAAGGTTTAAAGTTTAGGGACTAGGGTCTAGGATTTATAGTTTACAGTTTAGGATTTTGAGTTAGGGGTTTCAATTTTATGGTTTAGGGTTAAGTGTTCATGGGCTAGGGATTGGTGTTTGGGGTATCTATTAGGGGGTTAAGGTTTAGGTTTAGGGTTCGAGGAATGATGTTTGGGCTTATAATTTAGTGTTTAGTTGATGGCATAGGGTATAGCATTTATTGTTTAGGTTAATTATTTGGTGTTCAAGGGTTATGTTTTAAGATTTAGGGTTTAAGGTTTACTATTCGGGGGTTGGGATTTTTGTTTTAGAAGTTTGGTATTTTAGATTTAGGGATTCAAGATTTAAAATGTAGGAGCCGGGGGTTCAGTTTTAGAGCTGAAGATTTTAGGATCTATGGTTTAGGGTTTAAAGTTTAGGGTTTAGTGTTAGGGGTTATGATTTAATGGTTATGGTTTAAGGGTAAGCGGTTAAGGTCCAGGGTTTAAGGTCTTGGGTTGGAGATTATGGGTTATGATTTGGGATTTATGGGCTAAGGGTTTAGGGTTTGCATTTTGAAGGATTTGAGGTTCAAGGTTTATGATTTAGGGTTTAGGTTTAAAGATTGTGTTTTCAAAGTTTATGATTTGTGGGTTAGGGTGTAAAGGATAGAGGTTGGGGTTTAGGAGTTACTTGTTAGCGGTTTGCACTTAGGGGTTAATGGTTAGGGTGTAATGTTTTTCGATTAAGGATTATAGTCTTGGGTTTCGTGTTTTAGCTTATGAGTTTAGCATTTGGGGTTTTGAGTTTTGTTTTAGGGTTTTGATTTCAGCATTTAGTGTGTAGAGGTTAGGTTTGGGGTTTAATGGGTTGCATTTAGGGTAAAGGTTTAGAAATTAAGGTATAAAGTTTAGGGGCTAGGGTCTAGGATTTATAGTTTACAGTTTAGGATTTTGATTTAGGGGTTTCAGTTTAACGTTTAGGGTTAAGTGTTCATGGGTTGGGGATTGGTGTTTGGGGGATCTGTTAGGGGGTTAAGGTTTAGGTTTAGGGTTCGAGGAATGATTTTTGGCTTTATAATTTAGTGTTTAGTTGATGGCGTAGGGTATAGCACTTATGGTTTAGGTTAATTATTTGGTGTTCACGGGTTATGTTTTAAGATTTAGGGTTTATGGGTTAGGGTTTAAGGTTTACTATTCGGGGGTTGAGATTTAGGTTTTAGAAGTTTGGTATTTTAGATTTAGGGATTCAAGCTTTAGAATGTCGGAGCTGGGCGTTTAGTTTTAGAGCTGAACGTTTTAGGATCTATGGTTTAGGGTTTAAATTTTAGGCTTTAGTGTTAGGGGTTATGATTTAATGGTTATGGTTTAGCGGTTAATGGTTAAGGTCCATGGTTTAAGGTTTTGGGTTTGAGATTATGGGTTATGCTTTGGGATTTATGGGCTAAGGGTTTAGGGTTTGCATTTGGAAGGATTTGAGGTTCAAGGTTTATGATTTAGGGTTTAGGTTTAAAGATTGTGTTTTCAAGGTTTATGATTTGTGGGTTAGGTTGTAAATGATAGAGGTTAGGTTTAGGTGTTACTTGTTAGGGGTTTGGGCTTAGGGGTTAATGGTTAGGGTGTAATGTTTTTCGATTAAGTATTATAGTCTTGGGTTTAGTGTTTTAGCTTATGAGTTTAGCATTTGGGGTTTTGAGTTTTGTTTTAGGGTTTTGATTTCAGCATTTATTGTTTAGAGGTTAGGTTTGGGGCTTAATTGTTTGCATTTAGGGTAAAGGTTTAGAAATTAGGGTTTAAAGTTTAGGGACTAGGGTCTAGGATTTATAGTTCACAGTTTAGGATTTTTATTTAGGGGTTTCAGTTTAACGTTTAGGGTTAAGTGTTCATGGGTTAGGGATTGGGGTTTGAGGTATCTGTTAGGGGGTTAAGGTTTAGGTTTAGGGTTCGAGGAATAATGTTTGGGTTTATAATTTATTGTTTCGTTGATGGCGTAGGGTATAACATTTATGGATTAGGTTAATTATCTGGCGTTCAAGGGTTATGTTTTAAGATTTAGGGGTTATGGGTTAGGGTTTAAGGTTTACTATTTTGGGGATGAGATTTAGGTTTTAGACGTTTGGTATTTTAGATTTAGGGATTCAAGATTTACAATGTCGAAACTGGGCATTTAGTTTTAGAGCTGAACGTTTTAGGATATATGGTTTAGTGTTTAAAGTTTAGGCTTTAGTGTTAGGGGTTATGATTTAATGGTTATGGTTTAGGGGTTAGTGGTTAAGGTCCAGGGTTTAAGGTTTTGGGTTCGAGATTATGGGTTATGACTTGGGATTTATGGGCTAAGGGTTTAGGGTTTGCATTTGGAAGGATTTGAGGTTCAAGGTTTATGATTTAGGGTTTAGGTTTAAAGATTGTGTTTTCAAGGTTTATGATTTGTGGGTTAGGTTTTAAATGATAGAGGTTTGGTTTAGGTGTTACTTGTTAGGGGTTTGGGCTTAGGGGTTAATGGTTAGGGTGTAATGTTTTTCGATTAAGTATTATAGTCTTGGGTTTAGTGTTTTAGCTTATGAGTTTAGCATTTGGGGTTTTGAGTTTTGTTTTAGGGTTTTGATTTCAGCATTTAGTGTGTAGATGTTAGGTTTGGGGTTTAATGGTTTGCATTTAGGGTAAAGGTTTAGAAATTAAGGTATAAAGTTTAGGGGCTAGGGTCTAGGATTTATAGTTTACAGTTTAGGATTTTGATTTAGGGGTTTCAGTTTATGGTTTAAGGTTAAGTTTTCATGGGTTAGGGATTAGTGTTTGGGGTATCTGTTAGGGGGTTAAGGTTTAGGTTTAGGGTTCGAGGAATGATGTTTGGGTTTATAATTTAGTGTTTAGTTGATTGCGTAAGCTATAGCATTTATGGATTAGGTTAATTATTTGGTGTTCAAGGGTTATGTTTTAAGATTTAGGGTTTAAGGTTTACTATTCGGGGGTTGGGATTTTTGTTTTAGAAGTTTGGTATTTTAGATTTAGGGATTCAAGATTTAAAATGTAGGAGCCGGGGGTTCAGTTTTAGAGCTGAAGATTTTAGGATCTATGGTTTAGGGTTTAAAGTTTAGGGTTTAGTGTTAGGGGTTATGATTTAATGGTTATGGTTTAAGGGTAAGCGGTTAAGGTCCAGGGTTTTAGGTCTTGGGTTGGAGATTATGGGTTATGATTTGGGATTTATGGGCTAAGGGTTTAGGGTTTGCATTTAGAAGGATTTGAGGTTCAAGGTTTATGATTTAGGGTTTAGGTTTAAAGATTGTGTTTTCAAGGTTTATGATTTGTGGGGTAGGGTATAAAGGATAGAGGTTGGGGTTTAGGAGTTACTTGTTAGCGGTTTGCACTTAGGGGTTAATGGTTAGTGTGTTGTTTTTCGATTAAGGATTATAGTCTTGGGTTTATTGTTTTTAGCTTATGAGTTTTTAAGCATTTGGGGTTTTGAGTTTTTGTTTTTAGGTTTTGATTTCAGCATTTAGTGTGTAGATGTTTAGGTTGGGTTTATGGTTTGCATTTAGGGTAAAGGTTTTAGAACTTAAGGTATAAGTTTAAGGGCTAGGGTCTAAGGATTTATGTTTACAGTTTAGGATTTTGATTTAGGGTTTCATTTACGTTTAGGGTTGTGTTCATGGGTTAGGGATTGGTGTTTGGGGTATCTGTTAGGGGGTTAAGGTTTAGGTTTAGGGTTCGAGGAATGATGTTGGGGCTTATAATTTAGTGTTTAGCTGGTTGCGTAGGGTATAGCATTTATGGATTAGGTTAATTATTTAGTGTTCAAGGGCTATGTTTTAAGATTTAGTGTTTAAGGTTTACTATTCGGGGGTTAGGATTTAGGTTTTAGAGGTTTGCTATTTTATATTTAGGGACTCAAGAATTAGAATGTAGGAGCTGGGGGTTTAGGTTTAGAGCTGAACGTCTTAGGATCTGTGGTTTAGGGTTTAAAGTTTAGGCTTTAGTGTTAGGGGTTATGATTTAATGGTTATGGTTTAGGGCTTAATGGTTAAGGTCCAAGGTTTAAGGTTTTGGGTTTGAGATTATGGGTTATGATTTAGGGTTTAGGGTTTGCATTTAGAAGGATTTGAGGTTCAATGTTTATGATTTAGGTTTTAGGTTTAAAGATTGTGTTTTCAAGGTTTAAGATTTGGGGGTTAGGTTGTAAAAGATAGAGGTTGTGTTTAGGTGTTACTTGTTAGGGGTTTGGGCTTAGGGGTTAATGGTTAGGGTGTAATGTTTTTCGATTAAGGGTTATAGCCTTGGGTTTAGTGTTTTAGCTTCTATGAGATTAGCATTTGGGGTTTTTAGTTTTGTTTTAGTGTTTTGATTTCAGCATTTAGTGTTTAGAGGTTAGGTTTGAGGTTTAATGGTTTGCATTTAGGGCGAAGGCTTAGAAATTAGGGTTTAAAGTTCAGGGACTAGGGTCTAGGAGTTATAGTTTACAGTTTAGGATTTTGAGTTAGGGGTTTCAATTTTATGGTTTAGGGTTAAGTGTTCATGGGTTAGGGATTGGTGTTTGGGGTATCTGTTAGGGGGTTAAGGTTTAGGTTTAGGGTTCGAGGAATGATGTTGGGGCTTATAATTTAGTGTTTAGCTGGTTGCGTAGGGTATAGCATTTATGGATTAGGTTAATTATTTAGGGTTCAAGGGCTATGTTTTAAGATTTAGTGTTTAAGGTTTACTATTCGGGGGTTAGGATTTAGGTTTTAGAAGTTTGGTATTTTAGATTTAGGGATTCAAGTATTAGAATGTAGGAGCTGGGGGTTCAGCTTTAGACCTGAACGTTTTAGGATCTATGGTTTAGGGTTAAGTGTTCATGGGTTAGGGATT